>CM027123.1:39561444-40110758 GCA_015476505.1 Urochloa ruziziensis | reverse complement strand
CCTCCCCTCTCTCCTCGTACCAGTCGCAGCCGGCGGAGCTGCAGTGGCATTGGCGGCGGCGGCGGCGGAGAGATTTGAATGCTTGTTTTACATGTGCAGACCGTGGTGCTGGAGTTGATGCCTCTTTTTTAATGTGATTTTCCCTCTGTTTTCATCAGGTCTTCAGGTGTATATTAATGTGCTGCTAGCAACGGGGATGGTGCCGTGGCCACTGATAGTCAGAGCGCTACCTGAATGCAAATTCTCCCTTCTATAGCATAGAATTTGTTTATCGGGGTATGCCCTATCTATATGCCAATATATATATATATATATATATAGTATTACTCTATTCTATACCTGGGGTTGGAAATAATTATTCCTACCCGAGCCCAACAACATCGTCCACCGAGCCTGCCTCGCGCGGTGACTGCCCCTGCCCCGCTCCCCCGAGCCCCCACGCCCCCCCATCCCCACTATTTCAACGTGGCCCCACCTTCCTGTCAGTTCCCAGCTCCGCCTGCCCCCCGCGATTCCACGCCGCCCGTCCAGTTCCTGGCCGCGCCGACGCCCCTCGCCCCTACAGACGCCGGGGCGGCGTGTTCTGGCGCCTCCGAGCGGCGGCGGAGTCGTCGCTGGGTATCTTGACGACTGCGGCAGCGGCGAGGACGCCCCGGAGCGTTAGTGGATGGGGACGTCGGCAGGCCCGGCGGCTGGATCTTCATCTCGCCGCCGCGCCACTCTCCATCTTGGGCGTCATTATCCCCTTCTTTAGCGGATCTGGTGGAGTCTGGATCTCCCCTGTGGCGTGCGTTGTTCCATTTACCCCTCGCGCACGGCGGTGCTCCGTCAGGCAAGTTAACTCGTGCGGATCCGGAGATGGAAGGTCTGGTAGCTCGCTGCTACGATCTCCCCATTGATCGCCTTTTCTTCATCAGGGTCAGAGCAGTGGTGAGATAGCTGAACAGCCCGTTCCCCTTCTTCTGTCTCTCTCTGACGCTAATCTTGTATTGACCGGGATTATCCAATTTGCTGCCCATACCCTCTGCAAATCACAGACCCCGTGTTCCAAATTGCTCGGATCCACGGATTACCCCCTCCACCCTCGTATCCCCATAGCCACATATCCATACCTCCACTATCATTCTATGCTGAATCAAATTAGTTTGCTTTTTTCTATCTAAATCATCTGGTTGTTGGTTTTGCAATTTTTATTTAGGCTGTAGGATTTGGCAAAATATTTTATGTTGGAAAGGAATCCTTATCCCATGTATATCGTAAGATTTAACACCTTATAAGTGTTTTCCCCTTAATTGCTTCCATGGTATAATCAGAAGAGAGCAATTCTCCTCGAAAACCTGCAAGTGAGCATAGGGACTTTCGTCCTTCGTTCCACCGAAAGACTGTGCACGAACCATGGCAACGAGACTGGGACGGATCTCGAAGCCATGAGGTGGTATGGGGTGGCAAGATGAAGGCGGTTCCAAATACTCGCTAGATGGAACCTTCGGGTAACTAGGAGAAAACTCCATGTGGTAGATGGTTATGGGGGTAAAAGTGTACGGCTAAAAAGATCCTACACTAGTGTTGCTACCGTTCCCCGGCAACGGCGCCAGAAAAGCTTGTTGGCACTCCTTAGCCTAACTAAAATCCGCAAGCGCACGGAGTCCGATGTAGCCTTTCACCAGGGGAGTAAGAACCTGGATATCGAATCCAAGGAACAGCAGACGCGACTAGCCTAGAACTTTTCTAACCGGATCCACCAAGGAGAAAAAAGGATAAATGGGTAGAGAGCTTGACTTTAGTTAGCTACTCGTTACCCCAGACAAACTATCGATACCTAACCTGATCTGCTTCGACGGCTAGAACGGGAAGAACTCAGAACGGGGTGAGAGAGGGGTTCTTCCGGGCTCAGCACTACTGTTATGAGTACACCCGAACGTGGTGGAGTACAAAGGACGGACAGGGCTGTCACCACCTGCCGCCTACCACTGCAGTTCCGTGGGGTGCAACACAACCTGAGATGACTAGCCAGCACAGGCACCACGCCTAAGCTTTCAGTCACTGACCTCCACCCAACGCGAAGGGCTATAGAGGAAACCCCAAACAAGAGTCGCTGTCACTCGCGCAGACTCAGGTACCCGCAGATCAAAGATAAATATGATAACTTGCTGAAAGTAAGTTGTAAACTAGCGAAATACTAAAGGCAAGAGACCGAGGACTTACTGAAGATAACTCTTGAATATATTCCTCGGGGGCGGAAATGTTGAGACGAGACCGAGAGAGAAATCCCGGACTCTCTCTACAAAGCTCGGCTGTCACCCGAGCAACTCACCCACTCTCTCCCTACTCTACTCTAAAGATGAGAGCACAAACTCACTAAGCTACTCTTCTCTCCTTTGGATGATTTGATGGATGATTTCTCAAGGTGAAGGAGGGTCCCTTTTATAGCTTCCAGGGGCGGTTGCAGGCGTCAAGTGTAAGCTAACACTCTGCCTTAACTGCCACGCGAAGGGGGACAGGTGGCGGCCTCTGGGGGAGGCCGGCCGGCCTAGGCCAGGCCGATCGGCCTGGCCTTGCTGCCCCGTGGCACCGCCTTCTTCAGGGACGCTATGGATTGCACCCTGAGGTCGGTAACGGTTGCGTTGGATTGAAGCTGTCCGAGAATCCAATGTTGGTGGGCCCTTCAATCCATGCAAATGTAGCTTAGGCCTTTCGGGTTCTTTGGATCAAACCGACGTTGATCTCACGTCTCATGATCATCTGAGTTGTGTTTGTGATCATCTGGACCAAGGACGTGGCAACTGGCCACAGAAGGGGGCCGGCCGGCCTGGCATAGGCCGGCCGGCCTGGCTTTGTGTCAAACATGGCTCAGCTTTTGCTTGCTTGCTCCTGCACTCACAGATTATACAAAACTTGTGGAACTCATTAGAAATAATCAATTTTACTTTGTTATGAGCAAGATGAGCCTGAAATGTGACGGAATGTTGGTGGTGAAACCGTATCGTAACGACCACCAACACACTTTCACAAGTTGTGCTTGGTTAAACAAACGGGGAATAACAAACCTCCAAAGACAGACTTTGAGCGAATCACTGCTAAGAAGTCAATGTTGGAATTTAGCAAGCTAAAGCACCAAGATAACCTTGATCAGGAGAAAGCACGTATAGCTCAATTTTGCAAGGAAGGTGGCATGACTAAGGAAGACTTGGACAATATAGCGAATGAAGATGGTTACCTCGTCACTGCTCCAACAAAATTAGCTTGGACGTTTGAGCACGGGAAAGACCTAGTTTGCCTAGAAGAATTGGGTGGCCTACCGATGAAGATGAGGAATTTGCATGATTGGTACAAACGTCAATCCGACATTTACTTTGGAGTGAGGTACCCAAAGGAATTCTTTGGCCAAATAATTGAAGGCAGTCCTCGTCACGACAGGTACCTCGAACACAAGTGTCTATTTGAGTTGTACCAGCAAGATGCTCTCGACGTCAACATCCTCTTCCTGTGGTGCTTGTAAGTATTATCTTCTCACGTACATTATGTCTCTTGCTCAACACAATGCATTTTACAACTAGATCTTTTTGTAGGATGGAGTTCCACTTGTTAAAAGAGCGTGGGATTAAAGACATAGCCTTCTTGGACCCTGTTGCAGTAAATGAGAAGAATTTTGCAAATGTTGATACCATGCATTATTTGTACAATGCTTTTTGCCTTCTTAAAATGAAGGAAAGCATACTTCTACCGTACAACTTTCTATAAGTGTGTTCCTAGTTACATTCCATCTTTCCATTATCTAACCGTTGTTAGTTACGCGGCAAAAATGATCGTGTTCCACCCTTTGGTTTACAACAACCATTATGTTCTCTTGGATATTTGCATTCTTCAAAGTTCCATCAAGGTTTATGACTCAAAAAATAGGCCTCTTGATATGATCGATCCACTCATTCAAGTACTAAACAAGTAAGTATAGACAAATCACTCTTTTGGATCAAAATTGATTGCATCTGCCTAATCACATTCACTCCGAAATGTCCTGTAGGGCTTTCAAAATGTATTGCAAGAAAAAGAAAAACAATGGGTTGCATATACCCTTCGTCACAGATAAATTCATTGTATCATCTACAAAGTAGATTAAAAAGCAGCCGATGGGGAACAATCACTGTGGGTACTATGTCATGCGCTACATCCACTACTACAATGGCGATGACTTTAGCGCTCTAGAGAGACAGGTTTGTGGGAGTTTATCGCTTTATGTGAACCAAAGTAGGGTTCATATCGTCTTTTACTTTCTCAATAGTTTTAGCCATATATGTTAATACATTTTTGATTCACTAACTCATGTTCTTGCTTCACTACTCATGTGCTTGCTTCGCTCTCACTCATGTTGCAGGAAGCCGAGGTTGGTGCGTCCGAGATGATTGCGACCGAGATAATTGCAATTTCAGAACAGCTTGCCGAGTTCATTCTCGAACATGTTATATCCGAAGACGGAGAATACCACATTATGAAGCCGTGAGACTAGATGGAACTTGTAATATATTTGACATGCACTCGTAGCGTAGCGGAACTTGATATGTATCTATTGAACTTGATGTGTATGAACTTAATGTAATAACGTTTAGATGGTTTCGTTGAAATGTTATATTTGAATGCATCGTGCTTTATATGTGGGTTATGAATATGCGATTGATATTTGTGGAATATTTGATATATATGCGAAATATATTTGATATATGAAAAAATTAAGGAAAAAAATCACAGCCGGTTTTAGACGACAGCCGGCTGTGACAATCACAGCCGGCTGTCGTCTAAAACCGGCTGTGAAACCTGCATGATCACAGCCGGTTTTGCACAGCCGGCTGTGAAACCGGTTTTTTAGACAAAAAACCGGCTGTGATAACCCCCATCACAGCCGGTTTTGCATCACAGCCGGTTTGATGGGGGGTTATCACAACCGGTTTTTGAAAACCGGCTGTGATAGGGGGCACTATCACAGCCGCTTTATCTCATCCGCCCCCCAAAACCGGTTGTGATAGGGGTTTGGAACCGGTTGTGAAAGTGGTTTATGTAGTATTGACCGTCCTCTACAATCTAGATACAACACCAGTGATGTCTTGCTGTTGCAAATATCTTAAGACACTCGGGTTACATAAAAGAAGTGTGGCATAGGAAAGATTAGGCACGCCACCCCGTTCAGTGAACTGCCAGATAGAGCAAGCTAGATAGTCTGCTTTGTTCGATTCGGGTAGTGTTTGCTGCAGAGACGTGACTCAGTTGTTGCCAGATGAATCGCCTCCGCGAGCAGCACTGGTCTGCTCTCTCCTGCTCGCCTGCCCTGTAATCCTCCTCCTTATACTCCTGCCGAAATGCATCTCATTTAGGGCCTGAACTTTATGTTGTTAACTGTGCTGAAATGGACAAATGGTTATTGGAAAGGTGCTGAAATTAAAATGAAAGTTTACTGAATTTTCTATTTAAAGGGTGTCTAATTTGCTGTCCAAAGTTTGCTGAATTTGCTATTTAAAGTCTGTTGAAACTGTTGTTTATTCGCTGCAGGGCTGCAAGAGGGATGGGTATTTTCGTCCCAATTAACACCTTTTGTGTCTAAATCTAACAGAGTGCTACTTTCAGCAGTATTCTCGTCTTTTGATGGTATTTTACGGGGCAAACTCTTTTAATGACATTTTACGGAAGTCGTGATCTTTGGATGCTATGTAACCAAATTTTCCCCAAATCTTTAACGCTCTCAGTCCTCTCCTAGCGGCGAGCACCAGGGGCTAGTGCCACGGCGGCGCGGCACTTGCAGCCCCCGGCCGCCCTCGGATCCACTCTGCTGCCAGCTGCCCCTGGATCCACTCAGCCGCCAACCACCACTTCCCGACGTTGGACGCCCCTGGATCCACCCTGTCTGCCGTTGATTGCCCTGGATCCACCCCGTCCGCCGTTGTCTCGACCCCGTCTTTCCCCGCTTGCCACTTCCCGACGTTGGCCCCCTCCGGAACCAGTCTGTCCACAGCCGGTCGCCACCTTGTCTGCCGCCGGTCTCCATTCAATTGCAGTCTCCACCGGGGATGATGTCTGCAGTAGCAGATTGACCGCGTTGCTCTACCGCCGGCCGCCATCCTCCTTCTGTCTGGTAAATGTCTCTCCCCCTCTACAGCATCTATCTCTCTGATTTGTCCATCAATTTGATTTAGATCCTGATCTAGGGTTGGCCATGGGGACTGCTTGTGTGCCTGCTAGACTCACTGTCGTTGGAATTTTCATGTTACTGCTAAAACTGAATGTTGTGCTCAAACAAAGTTACTGGATAGATGTATAGCAGACTAGAGCACTTGTAGAATTGGGTCTTGATGTAGAAAAGCATGGAATGCAGGATTAGAAACTAGAGACTTTTAGTGGATTGTGATCTGCTATTTCACTTTCAAAATTCAATGACTAATAATTCATTATTAGGAAGCAGAGTAAATTTTCCATTGAGCTTTAACTGAAAAATTTATGACTGATCGTTCCAATTTTGATGCCAATTGCTTGGAGATGTTAACATTAGTATCACTTCAAAAATTGATCTTTTGAAGCATGAATGGTCTAGTTAGCTTTTTGGCATCAGTGTCCTTGTAAAATCCTTTGATAATCATACACATGGCAATCTGCTTCGATGTTCCGTTTCTCGCATTTTCCTGAGTTCTCTGTGAGTGTTGCACAATGCAGATTGTTTTTGAGAGTTAAGAGCGACTTTTATTGTGTCCATCAGACAAGATATTAAAATTGTACATAGTAGAAATTAGTTATAAGTTAGATATTCCATTACCAGAAATAGGCATTTTGTTTACAAGCCATAGCTTAACTTCAGGTTCAGTCATGGCTCACATTTTCTGCAGTAGCATATGTGTGTTGGTTTGCCTTCTCTGTCACGCAGTTGATATTGTTTGATATTAATGCATTGAGGTCAGTCACAAAGTTAGACAGAACAGCACTCCTCTGTTATGCATCAGTTGGAAAAGGCTAATCAGATCACTGGTCAGCAGTCAGTTAGATGTGTATAGAAACAAAATGAAAACAAAGTTAAGCATCATTTTCTCAAAGAAAGGCTGATCAGAACACTGCAAGTTAGGAGATCATTCTGACATTTATGCTTCACTGCAAGTAAGGTTTGTGATGTGTGAATTCTGTTTGGAAGACAAGATTGTGATCAGGTTGGTTGTGTTCAAGTTGTGGTCAGGTATTGTGTCCACTTTTTTTGTATGGCTATTTGTTTATCTGTTCTACCAGTTGGTTTGTCACAAAAAGGCTCAGTGTTTCTTCTGGAGTGGTACTATATTTTCTAACTCTTTGGCCCTGATCAATTTTCTTTGACCATTGGTGTTTTACAATTTAAGTTCATTACTTGAAATGTGCTTTCTGGTGGACGAACTCATCTGGATGGATAGAAGTATGGTAGTCATTTGCTGAGACAGAATTATGGTCATTTGGGAAGACAGAAATATGTACAGCGTATTTGATAGTCACTAGCTTAAGTTCATATTTCATTACTCTTTTTTCCCCATGGATTCAGATTAACATCATTGCTCAAGATTAGCTCAATCTTTGGCAAGAATTTGTAGAAAACATAGATTCATCCTTGATTATGTACCCTTCTAACTCTTCCTTCTGCAGTTTACTTATTACATGGTAGTTTTATTTTTCAAGAAATGCTGGATGCTACTCGCTACTTACTAGTTAATTTGGGAGCTCACGGTACTTAGGGTGGGCGTTCGGTCAGACTGAACCGAACCGATCGGTTCATCGGTCGATTCTAAATTTCGGTTATCCAAAAGCTGAGACCGATCGGTCTTCTAAATTTGTCACACCGACGAGTTCGGTTTCGGACTCGGTCTAGACCGAAGTGACCGATCATGGAATCGAGAAACAAATGAGCAAATCATAGAATAAACCAAATCAACCTGAAAAACTACAAATTTGATGCACAAGGATAGTGGACAAATCATTCCAAATCAACACGTTCAGATCGAATGTACAAATCATAGAATAATCTTGGTGCCTCGCTTACATCGATGTATACAAATCATAGAATAATCTTATGCCTTGCCAACATGGTGGTGTGCGTACTTGCGTGAACTCCCAGGCGGCCAGGCCAAATCGCAAAATATCAACAACGCAGCAATCTCATCTTGGCTCGTCGGAGTCTCGGAGAGGAGCGGGAGGAGGCCACCAGCGCACGACGACTGCAACTCGTAGAAGATGGAGAGGAGCCTGCCGGCTACCGCAGAGAGCTGGAGACGAGTGGCGCAGGTGCCAGGACGTGACCACTGCTGCTTATGGCCTGCTCGTGTTTGCCTTCCCGAGAGAGGGGAAGAAAGGGGTCAAAGGGAGAAGAGGGCTGCCGGCAAGTTGGAGTGGAGGGAGAGGGACATGGGAGGGAGAAGAGAGGAGCCTTCAGCTGCTAGGGTTGAGTGGGAGTGGGATTGAGTCACAGGCTTGGTGGGATGAGTTTATGTACATAGGTTGGGCTGTATTGTTTGTTAGGCCTCTTTGATAAACTTCGGTCTCCTTGGGTTTTTTCGGTTAACTGACCCTAAAGACCGAACTAACCGGACTAGTTTCGGTTACCTAGTCGCTGAGACCGAATTTGTGACCGAGATTTTTGGTCTCGGTTACTTCTGTCTCGGTCCCGGTTAGTTCTGTTCGGTCCTCGGTTAATTATGCCCAGGCCGACACGGTACTACCTGCTAGTGGATTCATACATTTTGTTTTTTTAGATTATGGTCACTCAGACTCAACTGAATTAGTTGACTTGTTGGATGTAACAATTCTGTTCATAGCAACTTAGCAAGCCACTCAATGTTTGTCTCATGTGAAGTGACAGTATAGACTGTACTCATGGATGATCAATGTTAGTACGGACTTGTACTCATGGTCAGCAACGAATTTGGTTTTTGTATGGCTAATGCGTTTGTTGTACTAAACTTTAGAACTAATTTACTGTGAAATGAGCTTTTATTTTTTTGTTCCTTTATAAATCATCTCGTTGGATGACCAGTTGGTAAAAGTACTTGTAACATCAAACTGTCAGTGGGTAAAAGTGCTTTACGCACTATCCATCCGTGTATGTTGGTCCGTCGGTACACATCCACGTGGTGATGGACAGTCCGTCGGTATAAACTTATACCGACTGGTCTTACACCGACTGCAAGTGTCCGTCGGTGTAAACTTCTACCCATGGACTCTTCATCGCTATAGAAGCTTATAATGACCGTCCGTCCATCGCTATTCTGGGGTTGTGGTGTAGTGATTTTCCTAACAGGGTCGATATCAGGAAGGATACTAAGTAGTTTCCTTTTATATGCAGTACCATATTTTTTTAATGTTCTTCCAAGCAGTACCATATGTGCTTCTATTCTAATCTATGCTCGCAGTTCCTTTTATTTTTTTGTCATCAACATCTCAATGACATATTGACGCTCACCTGTGTCACTTATATTGCACTGGAGGCGTGCACGTGGGTAGTTGGGTGTTTTGGGGGTGCGGTAGGTTGCACTAAGCATGCACTGCTGGAAAAAACGAGTATGCATCCCTGCACGTTAGTGCCGGTCGGCCAGAGCCGATACTAAAGGGCGCAATTAGTACCGGGTTGTAAGAACAATAGCCAAAAAGCCATTTTAGTACCGTCTGGATCCACCATCTGGTACTAAAATGGCACTACCGACGTCAGGAGGTGCTACTTAGTACCGGCTGGTGGCTACAGTCGGTACTAAATTGCGCTCAAACATTTAGTACCGGGTAGAGGCTCTACCTGGTACAAAAATTATCATGTTAGTACCAGTGAGAAACTCTAACCAGTACTAACCCGCGAGCCTAAAAAAAAATCACGCAGCTGGTGACATGCATGCCTTTCCTTTAATTACCATTTTTCTTTCCTTATCCCTTTTCTTTCTTTCTCTCCCATTTTTCTCATCTCAATCTACTCCTCTCTCGTGCAGGCGTGCAGGCAGCCGGCTAGAAGCAATGGCGGGCGAGCGCGGCCACGGCGGGCCTCCCTAGCCCCTGGCGTGGGGGCCGCTGCCGGAGAGCCACGCGGAGCCGGCGCGTGGGGGCACGGATGCCTCCATGCTGGCATTGCAGCGGACGCGGCAGCCTACAGGGCGCGCGCGGTGGGCACGGGGGCGGCGCTAGCGAGCTCAGGCCTCCGGCCACGGGCGCGGGGGCTGCTGCTGGCAAGCGCGTGTGCAGCCACGGGCCCACAAGATTGTGTTCGGATTTTTTATTATTATTATGTGATGGGGATTGATTTTTTTTATTATGTGATTGTAACGTGAGTCTTGGATTGTGATGATTGGCACTATGATTGTGAAGTGATTATGTGACTTGTGATGTGATTCCTGTTGTATATTTGTATTGTGATGATTGTGGGAAAGAAAATAAAGAAAATAAAAAAGAAAAGAAAACGAGAAAAAAGGAAGGAGAACCTGCGCGTGGGGGCCTTGGAGTTTAGTACCGGCTGGTTTTTCCAACCGATACTAATCTGTGCACGTTAGTGCCGGCTCCTGGTGACCGGCACTAACGTGCGACAAGCCGACACTAACGTGTGGCACGTTAGTGACCGCCAATTAGTATCGGCCACATGGACTGGCACTAAGCCGCCTTGTGACCGGTACTAATGCCCTTTTTTCCAACTGTGACGGGCAGTACCATATTTTCTTAATGTTCTTCCACTACATCGTATTGTATCTTTTTACATGTTATTCGGATGGATGTATGACATTCTCATTTCGGTTAAATAAGAAGGTAACACTGAGAGGCTCCATTCATAGAAAGAATGACCATGTTTGACAGCTGAACCTGGAAATCCCACTCAGGACTTCTTCTATTAGTCAAATGTCATTGCTGGTGCAACAATCCACACAGACTAGGAGATGTAAACTATGCCCTGATCTATATGCCAATATATATATATATATATATATATATATATATATATATATATATATATAGGAGCGGGCTATTCAGCGCCCTGGGCGTTGAATAATATTCAACGCGCAGACGGGTCTCCGGCGAGTTTGATATTTATGGCGCTGTCTGCACGGGAAGTAAAAATCGGGCAAGCGTAAAAATTGTTGGCCAGTTGCATCACGCGTCCGTTTTAATGTGCGTTTATTTATTCACCATCAATCACGTGATGATTCCAGTGCAGCTGGTTGTAGCAGCTTGAATCTTCCGCGTGTCGTCTGGTTGACGAGCCATTTGCTACGTGTTAGCTTTTCACACTACCACCGTTTACTTCTGATTCATGATCAATCCGACAAAAACTATTTCCTCGAGCAGTAAATACATGGAGTACTCCCTCCGGTTTAGTAAAAGAAGTCGTTTAGGACAGCGACACGGTCTCCAAATTACAACTTTGACTTCTTATTTTTATAAAGATATTTATTAAAAACTAACATATGTATGCTTTTATGAAAGTATTTTGCAAGACAAATTTATTCATGTAGTTTTCACACTTCCAAACTCAACGTCTTAAAAGTTATTCACGATTTATATTCCCAATGTTTGACTCAAATCTTGTCCAAAACGACTTCCTTTACCGAACCGGAGGGAGTACAGCATGATGGATTAGGTGTGCCGGGTGCGTCTGACAATTACTCTGTTTTCACCCAAAGTAGTGAAAATCACCCTGCAGTATGTTTTCCCGCTATGGAGTAGTATGGACCCTTGGTCCCATGGGAGGAGCTTCTGGCGTTCGGCTATGCCTCTGGCCGTAGCTCACCGGCGAGACTTGGGACAGTAAAAATCGACGTTTTCATATCATGATCGTAAATACCATAGTGCCGTCAGACATCATGGGTGCCGGCGAGGTGGACGGAGGCACGAAGAGCGGCGAGGACAGAGAAGAGATCAAGGGCGCTATATCAAATCTACGTTGAATTGTGCCGGTCAAGTAAAAATCTTACAGTAGTTGTACCGCACATCACGCATTATTTTTACTGGGACGATTAGGAGAAAAGCTACGAGTTGGGGTAGATGTACATCTCCGTATGTAATGTACGTGTGTGTGTGTTTGATTTTCTTATTATTGCTTGACTTGCCGGCTTGGATATGGTGGTTAAACAAAGTAGTTAATTCTTCCGTTTGGAATCGAGGATTCGAAATCAAAGCTTGGATAGCTTGTGTAGGGGGACTAACCTGTAATCACGCGCATGCAACGGATCGGGGGAGGGATTTTGGCGTATTTTTGCATCAAAGTTAATGTTTGCGTGCGCACTGACCGGAAGGCTGAGCGAGATTATAGGGATTCCAGGCAAAGAGTTCAAGCAAGAAAACAACTCGTGTGGACATGCTTCAGTTCATAGCTCAGAGCATAAAAACTTCAATTGATGTTCTCCTACTACAAGGACCACCAGGAATCCTGCTGACTACACCTGGGCCGAAGAATTAGAGACTGGGATTGGAGATCCAAAAAGACCAAGCTATTTGATTTGAGATTGGTACTCGGGAACACATGTGGGAAATGACCTGCATCTCCATTGTTAACGATTTGACTTTGTAGAGGTTGAAAAGGAGTAAGTAGGCATTGGAAAGAGTACTTTTTGAATTTTGACAAAGAAGTAATTAGTTATGGATATGTAGTAAATTAGCCATACAAACAATGAGTAATTAGAAATCTGAACAAAAATGTAATTTGCCAAATGAAGGCGTAATTTTCTAATTATTTCTCCCAGAAACAAGGAATAATTACTCGATACGGTTGCAATAACACTGCTGTAAACCTTGAAAATTACTCATCTAATATTGAAAAAAATATTCCAAACACAACTTCTCTATGCTGTGATGTTTGGCTGTGCAACCTGCTTCTCTAAAATTTCTGAACTATGAATCGATTAAACATTCAGTGTCTGCATCTAAGATTAAGATTGTAATACCGATTTGATTAGTGAACTCCCTGGGCAAGCGTTGCATCTTCTCTCTTTTTCCTGTCCCCCACCACACGCCCACACACACACACAAAAAAGACCGCAGGTTCAAAACAATATGGTAAATATGAATCATAAGGAGAATCTCCCACATCTGCAGACAAGAGCAGAACTGCAGGGAACGACTTATTGTTGAGATCAAAAGCTTCTGCCCGCCGCGTCTGCAATAGGAGATCAATTTTTTAATTGGAATCTACAAGAAGGGAGGACAATCAGAGGCAAAACTCAATCGTGGCAACTGGCAAATCAATCATGTTTTATGGACAAATTAAAGGGACGGCGCAGCTGACCTATGCGGTGACAATCAGAGACATGCTTGATGGAGGGGGGAGCAGCTGTGGTCACTGGAGAGCAAATCGACGTGATGGATCAGAGTCGAACCTGCGTTGAGGTAGCCGGGATTTAGGACGATGCCACCGTGAGCAGGGGAGGACGCAGGAGGGGTCGAGGTTGCCGCCCTGTAGCCTGGCTGCCCGGAATCTACTGACCTGCCGGCTGCCGCTGTCGGGTTGCTGCTCGCTGCAGCTGTGCAGCAGTGCGTCGTCGATGCGAATGGGGAAGAAAATACTGCCGACTGCGGGGAAGAAGAAACGCTTGTTCCGTTAACAACATTAATATAGCATCCGCATTGATTACTATTTTTATGGTCGCAGGTGCAGCAGCAAGAAGTAAATTGATCACAATATTTGCGGTTGCAGAGATTTTCGTTTGAGTTGCCGGACGTGGGCGGCGCTCCGCCGGGGCGTTACATAATATTCAACGCCCTGGGAGCAGAATAGACAGTGGGTATATATATATATATATACAAGTTTTTTTTTCATATAAGTATATACTCCCTCCTTTGGATTCAGCATACATGTCGTTTACGACATGGACATGGTACACTAAGATTATATCAACAGCATGATTATTACGTAATAATCACCTTCAGTGTTAATGACCGTAATGGCTAATGAGTCTCGGCTCCGCACGGCTGGCTTGCTAGCTCGCGGGCTGCGTACAACGGATAGGGTGGTGTGGACCCATTGGAGGGCCAATCCTAGCGTACCAGGTGGACTGGCCACAGAATAACTATTCTGTGGCCGGCCACGGAGTATACTCGCCGTTAGAGTATATATATTGGAAGCCTAGGGCTTCCAATAAGCAACCGGAAGCCCCAGCCAACCAATGTGCCACCTGGTCCGATCAAACCACCTCGCAGCCACCCGACCCGGCCAGCCCACTCAGCCCACCCGGGCCACCTCCACGGGACCCACCTAACACCCCATCACGTGGGGCCCACTAGGAGGATTCACCTTGGGCCACCTGGCCCCCTTCTCTCATCATCTCCCATCCGTTCCTCCCTACCCCATTTCAAACCTCCCCCTCTCTCCTCGTACCAGTCGCAGCCGGCGGAGCTGCAGTGGCATTGGCGGCGGCGGCGGCGGAGAATTTTATGCTTGTTTTACATGTGCAGACCGTGGTGCTGGAGGTTGATGCCTCTTTTTTAATGTGATTTTCCTCTGTTTTCATCAGGTCTTCAGGTGTATATTAATGTGCTGCTAGCAACGGGGATGGTGCCGTGGCCACTGATAGTCAGAGCGCTACCTGAATGCAAATTCTCCCTTCTGAGAAGCATAGAATTTGTTTATCGGGGTATGCCCTGATCTATATGCCAATATATATATATATATATATAGTATTACTTTATTCTATACCTGGGTTGGAAATAATTATTTCCTACCCGAGCCCAACAACACCGTCCACCGAGCCTGCCTCGCGCGGTGACTGCCCCTGCCCCGCTCCCTCGAGCCCCCACGCCCCCAAGTCCCCACGATTTTCAACGTGGGCCCCACCTTCCTGTCAGTTCCCAGCTCCGCCTGCCCCCCGCGATTCCACGCCGCCCGTCCAGTTCCTGGCCGCGCCGACGCCCCTCGCCCCTACAGACGCCGGGGCGGCGTGTCTGGCGCCTCCGAGCGGCGGCGGAGTCGTCGCTGGGTATCTTGACGACTGCGGCAGCGGCGAGGACGCCCCGGAGCGTTAGTGGATGGGTACGTCGGCAGGCCCGGCGGCTGGATCTTCATCTCGCCGCCGCGCCACTCTCCATCTTGGGCGTCGTTATCCCCTTCTTTAGCGGATCTGGTGGAGTTCGGATCTCCCCTGTGGCGTGCGTTGTTCCATTTACCCCTCGCGCACGGCGGTGCTCCGTCAGGCAAGTTAACTCGCGCGGATCCGGAGACGGAAGGTCTGGTAGCTCGCTGCTACGATCTCCCCATTGATCGCCTTTTCTTCATCAGGGTCAGAGCAGTGGTGAGATAGCTGAACAGCCCGTTCCCCTTCTTCTGTCTCTCTCTGACGCTAATCTTGTATTGACCGGGATTATCCAATTTGCTGCCCATACCCTCTGCAAATCACAGACCCGTGTTCCAAATTGCTCGGATCCACGGATTACCCCCTCCACCCTCGTATCCCCATAGCCACATATCCATACCTCCACTATCATTCTACGCTGAATCAAATTAGTTTGCTTTTTTCTATCTAAATCATCTGGTTGTTGGGTTTGCAATTTTTATTTAGGCTGTAGGATTTGGCAAAATCTTTTATGTTGGAAAGGAATCCTTATCCCATGTATATCGTAAGATTTAACACCTTATAAGTGTTTTCCCCTTAATTGCTTCCATGGTCAGTGTGATTCATTTATCCACATAGATGATTATGCCATGCTGTTGGTGCTGCCAGCTGATTACAATTAAATTGGCTTCCACTCAGTGCTTTCTCTTTGACTATACTGATTTATCATTTGATACGTGACAAGTCATGTCCTGAATATGGTGTACTATAGATGGACTCAAGGTTCTTTTGTCATATGGAAAAATGGCTGCTCAGAACTGACTTGAGTCTTTTGCATATTTTGACAGGATACATAGCCTGGGACTAGATTAAGCGAATTATCTATGCTATCTTGCTGATTTAGGTATGCTCATTCAAGAATGCTATATGCCGTCACCTCTCTTCCCTGGTCCTGCAACCTGGTCTCATACACGAGAGGTAACTCCTGCCCTTAGGACTTGGAGTTAAATTTGTGCATTGATTTGTTGATTGAGCGAGGGCGGTACTGAATTTCTCATCCATCTAGTGAAGGAGTTAAATTAGTGCTTGCATTACAGTTATAATGACAATTTATTTCAATGTATGTATACCACTTGGCTTGGTTGGACAGTAATGTGTTAAAAAAAGTTCCATCTTTGTACTTTGTGCTTGACCAAAGGGTACGACCTTTGGGGATACGCCTTGGCAGAAAGACCTTGGTATTGTTTTATTGGAATTTGAGTGGGTCCAAGGTGGAATGGTGTTGCTAAATTAGTAATTTAGCATATTGGTAGTGAATTGCCTAGTGCCAGGTATCAATGGTTTTGATGTATTAAATTATATACTTTTTAGTACTGCTCGAAGACTTGTACATATCCTGTATTTCTATGGGATATAGGGTGGCTAAAACTAATGTGCTTGGTTGACACGTGCTGGCAGCATAATAACTCGAGATAATATTTTTGCAGGGTGTGTGTAGTACGAGTTCTGGTTCTGTATATTACTCTTGTTGCTGTAGTGATGCTTTATGCTTTAGTGGTTGTTGTTGCAAGGGGCCAGTGGCATTACATTTGATTATAGTCAATCTGTGTAAGGACTTAGTTTATTGTACATCCAACATGGTCAAATATGGTTACATCTATGGTAGAATTGCATTTATATTTGGCTATAATCTCATCGTTGGTCACTTTATTTATTTATGTTTGTCACTGGTAGGATGACAATGTAAGTCGCTAAGATGAGGCCTAAGTCACTATCTTGATTAATTTTCTGCAGGACGGGTTTGGCAATCATGATGTAGTTGATTCCTGATCATGACGTGGCTTGAATCTTAGTAGCTAATTTGTTTTGTCCATGATGCCTTTTGAATTAACATAGCTTGCATTGTACTGATTCTTGATCATGATGTGCTTTAGAGCCTTACTTGTGGTTGGATCTCAGTAGCTAATTTGGTCTGTTTATAGCCCAATGGATATAGATTGCATTTGTGCTGGTTCCAGATTATGATTGGTGTTGTGATATATGGATGTTTATGTTTGTGGGTAATATATTGCTGTTAACCTTGGTGAGGTGATCTAACCTAACTGCTCGTATGCCTATCTTTCAGGGAAAGGAGCAAGTACTAGCAGAGGAGCTAGATAGTTGATTCTGCGACATGGGTGGAGTTGTTTTTGTTTGAGGTTACATGGGTGGAGTACTATCTGTTCTGTTAATTGAGGTGACCTAATTGTTACATGGGTGGAGTTGCTGTTTGAAGTTACATATTGTTGGAGTTGTTCAGTTGTGATTCAGTAACCAATCGGTTGAATCTGCTATCTAAATTATGTTGGATGTTTATTATTAAGTTGTCACCTGTGTTTTGTTGTGCCTTGTCAAATTTACACAGCATAATTGAATCTATTTTGTTCTGTGTTTTGCTGTTTCTTTTTTATAATGGTTATTGAATCTGTTTATATGGGCCGGTATGACATATGGGCCTCCGTATTTTGGAAATAGGCTTTGAATAAATTTACATGGGCTTGAATTCATTTTATGTGATATATGGGCTGTGTTGAAATGGGTTGTTCGAATTTGGTTAGGCCTGGTGCGCTGATGGGCTGGGCCTTATTGCAAAAGAATTATGGGCCTTATTGAAAAATTAAAGGGCCTATAATTGGGCTTAGTCGAACAATATTGAAAAAATAATGGGCCTATGATTGGGCTTAGCGCATGAAAATGTTGTTCATTAGTGAGCATTTTTTGCCATAAAATATTTTATGACGAATTAAATCGTCATCAATGTGCTGCCACGTCAGCTCCAAGTCACTACCACTTCATCCGCATAAAAAGTTTTGTGACGTTTTATAGATGTTAATATCGTCATAAGCGTGCTGCCACGTCAGCTCCAAGTCACTGCCACGTCACCCGCATACAACGTTTTGTGACGTTTTATAGATATTTAATGACAAAAAACTATCGTCATTAATTAGTGACGACACAAGAATCGTCAAAAAAGTTATGACGAAAAAATTTGTTTTCGTCACCTAATACTTTTTATTACGGGGAATAGATGACGAATGAGTTTTCGTCACGTGAGTGTCACAAATTGAAATATATGACGTAAATTCTACTTTCTATGACTAAATAAAATGTTATAAAAGCCCACATTTCTTGTAGTGGGAAAAGTGATTTTAGCTCAAGATGTATCCTTCTAATAGGTACTTATTTGGTGGTGCAGGCTCTTGTTTGAGATGGTGTGTGTTCGTGTCCTGCTTGCTGCTCTCATAGTCCTGTGATTTACATGAGGGCATGGTTTAGCAGTAATGGTTGATATATTTAGTTCAAGACCTAGACACTAATCTTTCACTGGTATGGGTTTAGCAGGAATGGTTGATATATTTAGTTCAAGACCTAGACACTAATCTTTCACTGGTATGACCAATGGACTGTTTATAAATCTAGAAGTTCATGCCTTGTATGGCTGGTTAATCAACTAATTGACTAAAGCAACATGGTACACTCTCAATTATGCTTCAATTTTGATCATTGCTTACAGGAACCACTGTACATGCATGTAGGAGGTAGGAGTAATGTCGTAGGTTTCCTTTGATGGATCTGTATCAAACTCTCTAGTACTAATTTTCCTAATTAGAAATAAACTGGTATGCTTGTGCTGATACGTTGATAAAGTAAGTTTGAAATGGCAGAAGCTCAACCTTCTGATGAGTTACTAAAATTGCTGCCGGGGATAGCAGGTAATGATACAAAATTTAATCTAGAGCATATTCATATTGTGGCCTACTGATGGCCCGAGAACTGATGGCTGTGTGAACTGATGCATCTCTTATTTTCTTTGCATTCAGATTTATGTAAAGCTACTTCGCATTTGCAAATTATTTGAATATATTGTGCATTCTCATCGTGTAAGCACAAAAATGGCTACAAATATCAAAAAATGTACCGGATCACCTTCATTTTTGTGTCTAAAGATAAATTAAATATCTTGCAGACAACTAAATAGATAATAGACAATAGTTTTCTAAATTACTGTACGAGATGTCTGTTTAGCTGTCTGTATGTGACAAAAAGACAGCAGTTGTCTACACTGTTGTACTTGCCCTAATGGTTTATATTTAGGGTCTTGGAGCTGAACTGAGCTGCCAAACACTTGAATTCAAGGTCATCAGATCGCTAGGACCAACTTATACATTGGTACATGCAATGCCGGTGTCAACCATCAGAGGTCATATTCATCTAACGTATGCGTATAGAATTCAAACGGGACGCCCGGCCCTAGCCCGATGTGGCCCGGCACAACGCGGCCCGGCACTATTAGGCCCGACGGCCTCTTCATGCCGGGCCGGGGTGGACTGCCGTGCCACACTGGTGGCCAAGGCCCGGCCCTGTGGCCTATTTTTCGGGCCAGGCCAGCACGGCTCCGAGGACGGCCCGACGGGCTATGGCCAGCCCGAAGCAGGGGTGCGGCGTGGCCGGAGCCATGGGGCCGCGGCGCCCCAGGCGGCGGAGGTGGCGGCCAGCTTGGCGGTGGCCATCGCAGACCACGCCAGATCCGCAGGGCGGCGGCCTGGAGAGAGGGAGGAAGATTTAGACGGAGCCGGCCGGCGCGTAGATCCCGGTGGTGCGGCGGCGGTCGTCGAGGTGCTTTAGTGCGGCGGAGGGAGCAGAGACCAGCGCGGCTCGTGCCGGCGGCCGCGGCGGCGGAGGGGCCGGCGCGGCACTCACATCCCCTGTGGCGGTGAGGTAGAAGGGTAAGGGAGGGAAGGAGCGGCGGTGGGAGGATCTGAGGGAGGGGGCGGCGGTGGGAGGATCTGAGGAGGGGGCGACGAAGGGGAGGGGGTAGGCCTTGGGGTGGGCCGGTGGGAGAGGGGAAGAGTTTGTGGGGGGGGGGAGGGGGGGTTAAGGGGTGGGCTGGTATGGAGGCTTTTAGCTAGGGCTGGATATCGAGCCCAGCTCGGCTCTTTTTGGCTCAACTCGTTATAGTTCGTTTAGATAACGATCTAAAACCCTGGCTCGGCTCGACTCGTTTGGCAGCTCGAGCCAGCTCGTTAGCTCGCGAGCTAGGCCAATAAAAGTTTGACCATTGAGCATATATTGAGGTATGCACGTATTAATCTATATTTTATACAACTGCCAACAACAAAAATAAAAGAAAAAATACATATAGTGTATCCAAACATTAAATAAAGCATAAATGTTGATGCATCAAGTTGGTCCTCACGCCTCATCATTGCTCTCCATGCGTGGGCACGTAGTCGGATGGAGGGAGGACGGCGCGATGAGGTGAATGAGTGGCGGGCAGCGGCCAGCCTTGAGGTGGGTAGGCGGCGATCCAGCGATGCGTGGAGCGGGGAACGGGAGAGGTGGGATCCTGTTTTCGGGCCTGCGGTGCTTTTGTGTTTGCGTGTGTCAGTAGTATGTGGGTCATGGGCTCGTGGCCCATGGGGTTTTGTGTGCCTGATCCCTAATTTATATTTGATAGTTGGGCACTTGCCACTGGAGCTACTAAACTAACTTAGCTTATTTTGGCTCGCGAGCTGGCTCGAGCTGGCTCGTTATAAGACCGAGCTGAACCCTTGGCTCAACTAATTTAAAAATCCTAACGAGTCGAGTCGAGACAAGCCAATACGAGCGAGTTCGAGCGAGTTTACGAGCTATGAGTTTTTTGTCCAGCCCTACCTTTAGCAGGCTTTTGTTGACAGGTCGGGCCTTTTTCGTGTCTAAGGGCGTGCCGCAATCGTGCTAGCCCAATCGTGTCGTGCCTCGGGCCGAGCCTGCGTGCCGGGGTGGCGGCCCAGGCACTAAGCGGTCATTGGGCTGGGCCGGCACTAGACACTATCAATCGGGTTTCGGGTCGTGCCAGTGTCGTGCTTTTTAGTGTCATGCCTCGTGCCGCTAATCGTGCCCGACCCATTTGGAATTCTATACGTGTGCGTTGGTTATGTTTGTCGTCAGCTACAGGAGTCCGAACTTTTTGATAGACATCCTCTTACATGCGCGTAATTTTTTTTTTAGAATGCAGAAACGAATAAGAACAACCAGATTGAAGGCCCATTTACGCTTGTTCTACATTGGAGTGCGCACTACATTATTTAGCGGCTGATCTCATATGCTCCAAGTGGTAGTACCATGCATATCGTCTCAGACGTTACCAAGTGGATTCTACGCCGCCGCCAAACTGCCTCGTCAAACATAGACGACTGCCAATAAATTTTCCCACGTTTTTGCTCAGTTTTCGATACTTCTGCAACTGATTGTCCACATACTGGAATATTCAAAAGCTCGAAACGTGTATGAATACACAAGGTAGCATTTGTAGGGGAAAGAATAGACCTGAACAATGAGTGAAACTGTAATTGTAGGAGGAAGCTGTACATGTAAATAATATCGTACCCTGTAACACATAGTACATGTTCTGTTGTGCAGTAGGATTAACATAGAAAACAACAATGGCTTTGTCCCGTTGACTCTACCCCGGCTGGTCAACAGCCAAAACTGACTTGCTAAACATAAGTGACTCCAAATTTAGTTTCGCACTACTGCATCTCACCGCTCGATATTGGATTGTTCACAACTACTCCGTCCGTCCCAAAAAGAATGCATTTCTCGCTTTTTAAGAAATTCCAGAATATCAAGTTTGACCAATTATAAATTAAAAAATATAGATATTTATGATATGAAATATATATCATTACATTTGTTTTTAAATGTAGTTTTTTAACAAATTTATTTAGAGCCATAAATATGAATACAATTCACTAGAAATTTGGTCAAACATGAACCACTTTATCGGGCACGCTTCCCAGACAAGTATTCTTTCTGGGACGGAGGTAGTAGCTAGCTAGCTAGCCTGGTTTAAATTAGATTTTCAAACAGAAGAAAGATACTGCATTATGTTGAAATTGTTGAATGTTTGAAATTAGTAAGAACTTGCAAGTTAGTGTTGTAGGAGAAATAATATACCTGAATGATGGCAACTTTAAATGAGTGAGGATTTTGTACAGGAAAATTTGGTGCCCTCGAACCAAATACTAGTTTTTTACTGTACAGAAGAATTACTATGGCAAATATAATGGATTTGTTGCATTCATTTGTAGTACATAAGAAACAGCAGTCGTTCTCTTTGAAATTTTAAAAAATCAAGTCACATATGGCATGGCTCCAGCTCTAAGATCGAGTTTGGATTTGTAGTTTCTATACTAATAAACTAAGGATTTTGTTTAATGTGTAGGCCTTTCACGCCCACCACAGCTCATGCTATTTGGCATCCATATGCTGCCTATCCCCAGCTGACCACAGTGGCTTAACAGTCATATACCACAGGATATCCTTCTAAGCCAGCAGCAATTAGGTTACTCCTTGCTAGCTCTAAACCTTTATCGGTATATGCTTGCTAGTAGGCATGAACTCCCTTCGTTCTGCAACATAAGTGATACTGAGTTTCTTGTAAATCAAACTATTATAAGTTTGACCAAGTTCACATAGAAGGGCTCTTGCTAAAGGAATTTATAATTTATTTTCTGATGCTCTTGGGAATAAATTGGGTCAAACATTGAATAGTTTGTTTGACATAAGACAAACCGGGATCCCTTAAATGTTAGGACGAGTGGCGTAATGACTTCAAATTTGAGTCATCTAAAATTTAGGGATATTCTACACAGACGTACTATGTTCCAGTAGATAATTTAGCACTGCACAATCTTTATAAATTTGAACCCAAGTATTTTTCATACTTATTGGTATGTTAATTTCTTTACATGCTCTTGCTGAATAATTACTTTACATGCAGTAACAAGCCAACAACCAACACTTCCTAATCTACAACAAAAGCCCCGCAATAAATCTATTTTTTTACTAAATGGGTATATATAAGAGTAAAAATATCTTTGTTTCTGACTTGTCCAAAAAAATAAAAAAATATCTTTGTTTCTGACTAGAGCAAGTACGTGTTGGAGGGCACACCACATTTTCTCCGTGTTCATTTATAGTTGCAATGATTTCAATATATTATTTCTCCTACAACGCAGGCTATTTGTACGCATTTTGAACTTTTGAATCTTTCAACCGAATCTACTACCTCTGTTGTCCAGTATCTAAAGTTCTGTTGAAGATGTATAGAAAACCAAGAAAAAAGCGAGAAAATTAATTGGGATTCCGTCTATGTTTGGCCAGGCAGTTTGGCAGGAACCAGAACCCACTTGCTAACGTATGGGACAATCCGAAGGTAGTTTGCTCAGCTGCTAATTAATGCATGCTGCGCACTCCAATGTACAACAAGCTATGGGCAAGGACTTAAATCGTTGATTACGTCAACATTAACCGACCTACACGTTGCACTCCAGCAGCTTATTTGCTACACAAACAATTAGGCCGCATACAACTGTAAGCTATCTCAAACGACCCGATGACCCTGTGCACCGACGGGAGACCACTAATTCACAGTATACATCTCTGTCCAGGGCTTCTATATCAACCCCTGCGCCCTGCCCTTGGAAGACACACACACACCAGCATCACATATTTGCTAGCTCTATCTGCATTCTGTGTGCAGACATTGGAATTACCATGGCTTCGAACATTGGTAACAAGCTGGTCAGGATAGTGGTCCTGATGCTTCTTCTTGCTTTCATAACTATGACTGGCCGCATCTTCGTCGAGGTAGAGGCCCGTGACCTGTTGGCTGGAGGCTACGGCGAGGAGGACATGAAGGTGAGGCACGAGAAGTGGATGGCGGAGCACGGCCGCACCTACAGTGATGAGACAGAGAAGGCACACCGGTTCCAGGTATTCAAGAAGAATGCCGCTTTTATTGACAGGTCCAACGCTGAAGGTAACAAGAAGTATCTCCTGGCGACCAATGAGTTCGCAGACCTAACCAATAATGAGTTCATGGCAATGTACACTGGCTTGAAGCCAGTCCCTACCGGGGCCAAAAGGGTGCCTGGTTTTAAATACGAGAATTTTACAATGCTAGAGGACCAGGATACTGTTGACTGGAGGCAGAAAGGTGCAGTCACCGGTGTCAAGAACCAGGGCCAATGCGGTAATTATTTACTTAGTTGTGTAGTATATGCTTATACATGCCTTCTGTTATGTATACATATATATTCAACAGCTTTATGACCACATTCTTACTTTAAATTTTGAAGGTTGTTGCTGGGCTTTTTCTGCGGTCGCGGCCATAGAGGGCATCCATCAGATTTCAACTGGCGAGCTGGTCTCACTGTCGGAGCAGCAGGTGTTGGACTGCTCCACTGACGGGAACAATGGCTGTAACGGTGGCATCATGGACAACGCCTTCCAGTACATCATCAGCAATGGCGGCCTTACTACGGAGGATGCCTATCCTTACACTGCTGCACAGAGCACATGCCAGTCCACCCAGCCCACGGTCACGATCAGCAGCTACCAGGATGTGCCCAGCAATGACGAGAATGCCCTCGCTGCAGCCGTTTCCAACCAGCCGGTGTCTGTGGCTGTCGACGCGCATAACTTCCAGTTCTACAATGGAGGTGTGATGACTGGCGACAGCTGCGGCACGGACCTTAACCATGCGGTGACAGCAATAGGGTATGGCACGGCGGAGGATGGGAGCCAGTACTGGCTGCTCAAAAACCAGTGGGGGCAAAGCTGGGGCGAGGGAGGATACATGAGGCTCGAGAGGGGAACCGGGGCTTGTGGTGTTGCTAAGCAAGCCTCCTATCCAGTGGCATGAGCAAGATTATGAACTATATATACATGAATGCATGCATAAGAATGATTAATTAAAGAATTAATTAAGCATGAAGACATTATTCAAACATCTTCAGTACACACATATTACCTTGTAAGTCTATAATACTTTCTTGACAGTTGATATGGGTGTTTTCACGTGATGTATATATACTTCTGTTCTCCCAGAATAACTAGACAGCAGCTTATGTATCATTCGAGAACACAGTTTAAGAAGTGATTAGCTATTTTCTAATGTTTAAATTAAATGAATTTTATAAAGCTCCGCTCCATGCCTCTGCCCTGCAACTAGCCCCCTTCCTCACTCCACCCCGGCGGGCCACCTAATTTTCTTTAATTCAATTATTAGTGAAATTGAATCATTTATTAGATTGTTTGTTATTTTTCATGCTATTCGAATTACAGAAATTCATAGTTAGTCACAGCGTTACAGTTTGTGTTGATATTCATGCAATTATGAAGTTTTGGAATTTCTAGCCATTTATGGTGTGTCACTTGGCCCATTTGATTTGGTCCAGTACTGGCCCATGAGCGTAGGGTGCACATGTTTAGTAACACATTGCTAGTCGAGTAAGGGTGGAGCCAATTTAAGCATTTGTACGTCTTCCAGCCGTAGCAACTTCGGGTCAACCCTTTTACACGAAGCGAGGACAAAAGTGTAAGCAGGATGCTATGTATACCTGTGCCCACCCCTCGGAAGGGTTGGGCGGTGCGGCTTTGGAGGATGTGGTGTTACACATGGATCCATTGGATTTTCATGCAAACATGTGTTTTTCGTGGAAGTTTTGAAATTTCTAGTCATGAAACTTTTTGAAATCGGAGAACGGGTACTTTGTTCTGAACTCCTCATATTTTTTAGTAAGTGCATTTGAAGAAGGTTAACGGAAAGTGGCTCTGCATAGTGAGAGGCTTGTACAACTATGGAAAAATTACTTGGTATGGAACATTTGCTGTTTATGAATAATCTTGTGTTATAACGATGTAGCTTTCATGGATATCATAGTATATTTTTCATCTATTGCGGCAATGAGCTTTAAAGAATTTTTATGTCAAGCCTTAGACCAAACTACTAGATTTTTACCCTATTGATGGCATTGTAACAACATTAATCTATTGCAATAGACAAGTGTTGCCGGCACTTTAAGAAATGGTTGAAATATGTGGATAATATTGCTATAAAATATCCTGCATTACCAACATCTTAATTTTCATTGCAACAAATAGGAGTTATTGCCACCATTTTGATATATGGTTGCGATATGTTAATAATATTGCCAAGTAATAACTTGCATTGCGAAATCTTGATACCTTGTAAGCATATGGCGACACAATATCTTCCATTGCGATATCTGTTGAACATATAGCGATGACCCATAATTCATTGCGCTACCCAATACATCTAAAGCGATGACATATTTTGTTGTGATACAACTGAAGCATATAGCAATTCCTCATACTTTATTGTAACTAGCAGAAGGGCACGTGCCGCAGGCACGTGTTTTAAAAAATTATTAATTTAGAGATGTAGTCTACATGGATTTTTTTAGATTGATCTAGAGCGTTCGATCATCATAAAATCCGATAGTGTAGGCTCAAAGGTGAGATGTAGCCAACATAGACTATTTAGATTAATCTAGAGCGTTCCATCATCATAAAATCTGACGGTGTAGGCTCAAAGGTGAGATGTATTTAACATGGACTTTTAGATTAATATAGAGCGTTCGATCGACATAAAATCTAACGATGTAGTATAATTTTGACGAAGGATGATAGACGAAAAAAAAAATTGTCGTCCTTTATAGTATAGGTACACTCTATGCAAATGGCAATGCAATGTCTTTCATTACGATTTCCGTTAAGCATATAGCGACGACTCATTTTCCGTTACGCTACCCTTCAAGCATGTAGAGACAACCCATATTTGTTTGAGATATGGTTGATGCATATAACAACGACTTGTACTTCGTTGTGATATCCTCTTATCGTATTGCAACATCATAAGTGTTGTATTGCTACAAAATTCTTGCATTGTAATAACACTTGTATGCAATAGGCCAATGTGGTTGCAATAGCCACTTGAGCAAATACACCAGTTGTTCCAATTACCAATCTTGCAACGCCAATGGCAGTTGCTATTTCAACCTATTGCTAAGCCACACGTTGTTGCAACAACTCACATTTATGACAACACCTTCATGTATGCGTTGTAATATCCTATTGCAACCCTTCTTTAAGCAACACCTCTATATTTTATCTAATGCCACAACTCGATTATTGCTAAATATTGCAATGAACCGACCCGAATTGCAACGGTTTTCAAGCGTTGTGCACGGTCCAAAACTTTGTAGTAAATTTCATTGCAATATGTAGATTTGCTACCCTTTAAAAAGTAACTGGAATATTATCACAACAAATTGCTTGTGTTGTAATAATCTATACCTGATGGTCTATCGCATGGTTTTTTGTGCATTAGTATTTTTAGGAGAGGGAATAAAATAGAATAGTTAGCAAAGAATGCAACAAAAGTCACTCCAGTGTATTGGTAATTGTATCAAAAGTCACTCTAGTGTATTGGTAATTAAATTAATTGTGTATCTAGGAATTTTCGGGTTCAATTTCTTTACACAACAAATTTTGAATATTTCAGTCCAAATTATATTTTAAACAAAAATATATCATTGCAAAATCTATCTATTGCTACCCTTTGTTGCGAGGTAATAGCAATATCTATTACCACCATAAAAAAATAGTTGCCCAAACTTTATACCGTATACCGAAACTACTTGGCACAACTTGCAATGAATGTGATATCATGGGAATTGGGAGAAGCAAGTGTTGACGGCTATTGAGTACCAAATTTAAACCGTCAACTCCTGCATAAAAGTGTAAAAGATAAGCATCAATATTAGTGGTAAAAGTTATTACTAACGAATTACACAAGTGTTGGTGAATATTTGTATGCAGGTCACTTAACCATGAAAATGAAGTGAAAGTACACCTATGTGGCCAAAGAAACACAACTCCAACCAACTAGAAGGTGTCACATAGGTTGTACATGGATCCATGGACCCGCATGAGCAAGGAAACACGCTTCCAACCAATCAGAGCAAACCACACAGATTCATGGCCCACTTGAGGGGATAAACCACCTCATTTTAGCCTAGGCATCAAGGACAAGCTCAGGGGCTCACATAGCAGTCAACCAACCGAAGTTGGGTGCGAGCGGTCCACCCGAGTGCGTCTTGATGAATCAGGGTTGGGCCCCCTCAAGCTCAGCTTCCACATGTCACCTCCAGACGCTATCCTAAACTCGGTTATGGCAGGTATCCAAGGAGTTACCACTTTAGGACGACAGTTCTTGCCATGTGTCACAAGGAGGAGAGTTGGAGGAGATTATCCGTGGAATATTCCCATGAGGAACATCAATCCCCCAAGGCACCTCCCCTCTCCAAGTGCCTGTAAGTATGAGGGGAGGGGCGTCATTTAGGGACACACCACCAAGTTGGAAGAAGAGAGCCTCTCTCAAGTTTAGAGTCTCATTGTGTATTAGAGAGTAGGGAGAGAGTGAGGGGTGTTTAGGAGGATTGCCAAGGTGTTGGCACTGTCCTCCTACCTTGTACTTCTACAGATATTGGTTATCTTCTATTTAGAGTAATGTGAGTATTCATATTCTATTTAGAATAAAGTCAACATTCGTGATTTCTTTGTGTAGTGCTTGAGTTCTCCTATACATGAGTAGTTTATGATTCTTGCCATGCCCTAGGCTTGGCTTATATGATCATGTGCCCTTTCCACCAAAGTGCTAAAAGAAAGATTAGAACTTTTAGCATTAGGCTTAGAGCTCGATTGGTCCTAGTATAGTCCTTGTAGCACATTGCTTTAGGGTTTAACCTATAGTTATGCGAGGTTTGCATACCTTGTTTGTATCGGTGCTTACTCACATCAAGAGTTGTACATTCCGGGGCTTGTAAGTCTTGCGAGACCCTCTAACTGAGTTTATGGAGTGGCCGCCGATGCTTCTGATAGGGAGGAGAGGTCCTAGGTGGTTTGGCAAAGCTTTACCAAGTGGAATGCGGCAAGGACCGTCCTGCAAAGGCTAGGTAGAGACACACTTATGAATGCGGAAGGTCCGTCGGCTATCCAATTGAGTTACTTGACCATGGAGTTTATGCCCTTGTATGGGCATTCCGTTCGAGAGGGGCTCCAACAATGAAGACTAATGGAAAGAGTTACTTTTCGATACCTAGGTAAAATTCATCATGTGGGGAGTTTACATTATCTACCTTTACATTCCGCATTTACTTATTGCACTACTTTCCGCATTTACCTTTCTCACAATTGTCTTGTGTAGTTCCTAGGATTGGAACCTAGGGTACAAAACTTTACATCAACACATGAAAAACCTAGTGCACATCTGGATAGAATTTGGAATATATTTTTATATGTGCTTGGAAGCTTTATATTTTCCTTCTTAGGGTGTCCCTTCATCGTAAATACATTTTAAGATTATGAGCGGATGATAAGTGGTTCATTCATATTATTAGTTATGTGCTAACAGTTAATATCATTGGAAGGGTTGTGTTGTTACCATGCTTAGAGGTAGGTACTAGGTACTAACATTGGAGGAGGCCTGAGTGTGAGCCTCATACTTTTAAGTCTGTGCAAAGATAATAAATCGTGTCCAAGCTGTACATTTGTGAAAGATACAACTTTGGGACTAGTCTAAGAAATGTTTATGATATTATAATCCTACGTGGCACCAAATTAATGTTTATGATATTACACATTGAGACTAGTCTAGGGAATAAAAGAGGACTACAAAAATGCTGAAAACGCTGTTTTATTTATATTATTCATCCCTTGCAAATCATATAGAATTACATGTGTATAAACGAATACTGAAATTACATAAATCGGACCGACATTCCACAAATAATAGTTTGAGAATTGAAAAACAGATAAGCGTACTAGCATACCATCTATCTATATCTATACTAATCACATACTCTCTAGAAAATCTCACGTGACAGAAAGAAAAAAAAATCATAACCGTCAAACCATCAAGGACCAAATAATAACGGTGTAGATGCAATTAAGAGAAAATCAATCCAACGGCAGATGTAAAGGGAAGCACAAAAAAAAAAATAGAATTGTTCTACAGTAAAAGATGAAATCAATCCAACGGCAGATGTAAAAAAGGAAGCACAAAGAAAATAGAATTGTTGTACAGTAATAGAGGAAAAGGTTCCACAGTCTTCAACACCCATGTAAATAATCCTACATCCTACCTATTCCTTCTCATGCAAAATATGTTATTTCCTTTCCAGATGACGTTGTGCTAGAGGGAGGAATATGCGCTGATCACGTAGTCCGTCAAGAACTGGATGCCTGGATCCTTGACCTAGGTGTGTTTGTATGCAGGGTCCATGACATTGGCCATGCCATGCGCAGCTTTGCCTCTGCTCTCTGCTATCTGCAGCTAATTTTCTCCAATTAACATCCTGCTGTGTTGCTGGGCTTCGCTCTTGCTGTCCACACGATGGCAATAGGAGAAGATCAAAAGAACAAAAGCAGGAAAAAAAGAGAATTGATAAGAATAGAATGTCGGCAGAATTGTAACATTGTCTAAAAAAGCTATATGCCTTGCTATTTAATCTACTGGCTAATACACTTTACAACATGTTACCTAAAAAAGCCCCCCAAAGAGTTTTACTACTACATCCGTTCCAAACTATAGGTCGTTTTGGCTTTTTAGATTCATAGATTTTGCTATGAATCTAGACATAGCGTTTATCTAGGTGCATAACAAAGATGATGAACCTAGAAAAGCCAAAACGACCTATAATTTGGAATGGAGGTACACCATTATAAATTTTCAAACAAGAAATTACCTTAGAGTCAATTACCTAATGAATTTCAATAGCTAGAAAAAAATTGCTAGCCCGTGTAATTGCACGGGTTGACGTCTAGTCTATCTATACCTATACTAATCACAGACTCTCTATAAATTCCCACGTTAATCGAAGAAAAAGAAAAATTTTCAGCCACCTATCTATTGTGGATCCAAACTTGAAGGGCTAAGATTAAGAGAAAATGTTTCCTCAAATTACCCACCATGCCATTGAATAGTGCATTCCAAATTAGTCTCCCTCCCGGCCACGTACTCAACATATTATGGACCCAAGAATAAGTTCGTCTGGGCCATGAGAGGAAAAAATAGGTGCAGCAAATCTGCAGGTCGAAACATTGACGCCGTCCTCACCTCGACGCCGATGACCTATGTTACCAGCGCCTCAAATCTGATGCCCAAGCTGCTTATCCTGGAGGCCTCGACGCCGCCGACCCATGCAGGGCTTCACTGACTGCCTTGGGTGAGGACAGCGGCACGGGCAATCTCTGAATCTTATCCCCGCGACATCTTGAGTCCGACAGCAAATAGGGCGTGAACCCTGTATGTACTTCGACGTCGACAGTACATAGGGGCGTGATCGACCAACACAGCGAACACTGTACCCTTAGTTCTGTTGTTCCTCAAATTTAATTACTGGACAGCTAACATCTGTTATCACCGTTTTTACATTATATATTCTGGTAGTTGTAAGCAATTTCGACCTGCTACATTGTCTCTTTGGTTCATCTGTGGTAAGTTTTTTTCTGAGACAAACATCTGCGGTAGGTAAACCCCCACAATTTAGCAGCTATAATTTCGAGTGCAGTTCAAATGACAGCATTGATTTTGCAGGCTGTATGCACGTGGATCCATTGAGGCTTAGATATTCTTTGAAGTAGGATTCTAATTTTAGTCAATTCAATTCCATTCACTAAAGATAAGCATCAGATAGGTAAACCGACAATTCACGAGGACACTGTGATTCCATTGGTAGAATAATGTCCAATGACGTCTGATAGTTTTCAGCCAAGCTTCTTTTAGTCTCGCACATGTTTTTCTCCTTTCCCTGGTGTTCCAAAAAAGTTTTTCTCCTTCTCCTGCTGAGCCAAAAGAACAAAGGTATGCAACCAAGTATATAATATGAACATTTCAAGGAAATTCTTTCTTTTTTGAAATATCTATTAGAAGATATGCTGGTGATGCGTACATTGAAATTTTGCCCTACTCAATCACAAATAATGGGAGAGACACATGTGATGTGATGTGAGATTTCAAGAGCTGCCATAGAGGCTGCTCATACTGTGTATTCAAGCGTGAAGGTTGTTCATTTGTATGATCTCAATTTTCTAATCTTATATCTTCCTTTGAGTACGCTGTGTATTGTTTAACCTACCTATGATTTCTGAAGATGTCCTACTCAATCAAAATAATGGGATAGTGAACATAACATCTGTGTTTTCTTATATGATGTGAGATTTCGAGAGCTGCCAGAGAGGCTACTCATACTGTGGATTCAAAGGTGAAGGCTGTTCATTTGCATGCTGGTCTGAATTTTCTAATATTATATCTTTGTGTACGCGGAGTGGTGTTTAACCTACCTGTGACTTATGAAGAATGAGACATCTAGGCCTCTTTCCATTGTGATGCAAATTGTTTACAAAAAAAATATTTTTGTTGTTTCTTTGTGAATTTACAGTAATTGCAGGATGGTATCCGCTGTCAACGATCCAGCAAGGCAGTGTGTGGTTATTGATGCACTAGCACCATATATTAATTGATTGGACATGCCAAGAAGAACAACAAGATCCTCCAAAAGAAAAAAAGAAAAATAACAAGATAAAAGGCTATGATAGGTATGCCATGTTAACTTCAATATGTTTGCTTTGCACATATTAAGGTGTTGGTGTATGAAGCAGTGCTATATACATACTTCTATCTCTTTGGTCTTTACCATTAGTTTTGATTCTGATAAGTGCAAGCACATTCTGAAAATGATTGGTTCAGAAAACCAGAATATCATTATATAGATGCCACGAAAATAAACCAATCCAGGTGCTGTCAATTTTTATTTTACATAACTGGTGCCGTCAATTGATACGTACGGTAGAAGTTTTGCTCCTCCCTCTATCCTCTACCTCTATCCATGATTTATTTTGAACTTACTGCATCTTCCAGTAATCTCAGGTCCCATCACTATGCATGCGCATACTGCATCCTGGCTGTGGTTCCTAATTTTGAAAGGCATACTTCTCATGTCCAGGCACCGGTTGTTCTTTGATATCTGAGAAGATCCGTGTTGCTTCATGAGTAAACACCATCCAAAATATTACGTGCAGATTCCATTGCCTTTTATTCGCAGCAACGATGGATGCCAGAATCTAGAAAGTTCAATAGAGCCAAACAAAATAGGTCAAACCACCACCACAATGATCCATGTTATCCAACTCTCGTGAAACAAACAGGGCGTTGTGTGCCAATGTGTTGGGCACATGCAGTTTTGCAATACTGGAATTTTTAAACTGTCCAAGATATTGGTAGCAAACAGATTAAACATCGGCTTTGCAGGTGATCTTCTGTAGTATTTGCGTAAGCTGTGCGGGTCAGTATATTCAAACACAGTGACTCAGTATGCACTACACAGTTTATGAAATTTTTGTTGATCACTAAATGTGTTTTTGGTCAAAGTTATTTTCTCAATTTTTTCCATTCATAAATATTACATATTGACTAGCTATATCATCTAGAAAAATAACAATAAGGTTTTCTTAAGGTTTTAGCTGCATCATGACTTTTTTCTTACAACAAATTTGAGCCTATGCCTAGCAATGATTAATATACGCCTGCAGGACGCGTGGTCAGTATTCCTATGTTATATTTCCGTATCTAATATTTCAAAGTATAACAAATTCTTTAGAACATAGTTTTTTTTTGAAAATTTATGGTAGGATGCATGATGTTAGTAACTAATGTATTTTCATATTTAAAATTAGCCCATGGCTTTTTCTTTTCTCGAAACTGATTGTTTTATGTTTATCAGGTTAATCTATGTAAAATGTGTAAATGAAATCAAAGCGGATGCAATGTTTCCATTTACAATCTTGGCTGATATAATGTCCATTACAAATCAGTGTGTTTTCCTTAATTGGTTTGATCTGGTTGATTAATTTCCCTGCACTTTAGTTAAGCATAGTTTGTAGATTGTAACTATTACCAAAGAGTGCTGGCCAAAACACTGCAAATAAGCCTTCAGGTAACTATGTCTACTTATTGTGGATACCCTGTTTGGCACTCCATATTTTTTCTTACTATTGGAAGTTCTTAATACATACGGTTAATTATCATAATGTTTTCAGGATAAATCAATATGTTCCTATACAGTTGTTCACGATCCATGTTACGAGGCCTTTTTCTTAACAGAAGTAAGTAATACAAACCCTAACATGCATGTTTTTTGTTTTTTTATTATAAACCCATTTGATTCGATTCCACACGGAGTCAAAGCCTGTTGGATGCTACTGAGGTGTTCTAATCACTAGCTATAGGCCATTTGACGTACATATATGAGGTCTTTTCGTGCATGGAATCTATGTTGTGGATGTTAACAGTTTTGAAATATGGTTTTTATGTGTTTGAATATAATTAGGCCTTTTCTTCACTAAATATTTCATCTTATAATGTGATCTTTTGTGACGTGGGGCATTAGAATAACGTGCAAGAAAGAATCATAGACAAGTCAAAATAATATTCCCAAAACTTTAAAGCTCTACAATTTAGTTATGAAACTAATTAACTATATATTGTTATCAACTTCCGTTTTCAACCCCACTATAAGAGCTAGCCCGTGCGAATGCACGGGTTGACGACTAGTTTAACTTAATTTCTTATATTGGGACACTACTTTTCAGTTAAATGCTTATACCGTTATACGTTTCTGCTAATCTGATTTTCGTATTAAGCATGCTTTCGTTGACTGTTTTTATAAGCGTTGCGCCTGCTGTAGGATCGAGGAGGCCGACTAGAGGGGGGGTGAATAGTCGGTTCTAAAAAATCTAACAAGACTTAACCGATAAAAATGCGGAATTAAAACGATCGGTCAAAACTCGACTACACCCCAAAAATATGTCTCTCAACTATGTGCACCAACACCCTATGTATAGATCAAGGTTTGCAATCCTAGGGTGACAATCAAGCAAGAATGTTTCTAAGAATATAAATTGTTTGAATGTAAGTTGCACAAATTAAAGGAACTCAAGTGAACAAACCACAAAGGAGAGACACCGAATTTTTCCCGTGGTCTCGGTGACTTGCCGGTCACCCCTAATCCACGTTGAGGTGGATTCAATGTTCCAACCGCTCCTCTATCAAGGCACCGCTTGATCTTGAGCCGGCTTGAACCAAAGAACCGCTCCACACCTCGATTCCACTAGAGTTGCTCTTCACCACTCCGGTGAGGCGAGCACAAAACCTCTCACAAGCACACCGGGCCTTCTCACAAGCTTCTCCTGAGAAGATCACCGGATCACAGCACCACCACGCCGTCTAGGTGTCGGCAAACACCAAGAGTAACAAGCCAAGACTAACTTGACCCTTCACCAAGTGCCTAAAGCTCAATCTCTTATGCAAATGCATTCAAATCTTGCCTCTCACCCTCTCTTATGTGCAACACATGCACAAACTCATGGGGAGGACTTGCACAAGCTCAAGGATGCTCAATGGAATGCTCAGCACCCCTCTAAGGAGCAGGAGACCGGGTATATATAGGCCAACACTCCCAAACTAGCCGTTACAATCAAACAGCCCGAAACGCTCTGTTTTGGCGGACCGTCCGCCCTACAAGGCCGGACGGTCTGCCATTTGAACTCCAACGGCTATATTCTCAATAAATGCCTCTCTCAGTCGACCGTTATGCCTCTCGCGGACTGTCCGCCTTATAAAAGTGCTCTGGAACCCCCAGAAACAGTCTCTGAGTGAAGGGTCCGCCATTAGGTCCGCGGGTCAGAAAATCAACTGCGGACGGTCCGCCAGGAATTGGCGGACGGTCTGCCATTCGCGGACTGTCCGCCTCAAAAGTGGCGGACGGTCCGCAGTACATTTTTTCAGCACGACCGAGGCTCAGCAAAAAGGTCATAACTCTTAGCTCCGATGTCCAAATTAGGTGATCTTGGACTCTATGGAAAGCTTGTTCAGAGGACTACACATCCCAACTGAATGCTTGACCCAAAACACATTGGATCAAGGCAGAAAAGCAATCCAAGATCCACCTCTCATTTCCATCAACCATTTGCTAAACGATTTTTTAGCAAACTACCGGTTCCTTGTCAAGGTTAGTATGCATATGCAAGATTGAGCTTTTCAACACCTAGTAAAGACTCAAGCATCATCAAGACCCCTCTTAATAGTACGGCATTCTATCTTATCAATCCGGTCTTTTCTCCACTAATCACCGAGACCGGCAAAATGAAATGCCCTACATTTCATACCTTTGCCTTGAGCAAATTCTTTGGTTTTCTTTGATGCCCATATGCATATTGTTCATCACCTTAATTTCTTCAAGGCTCTTTATGTTCATCAACATATAGACCGTGCCCACTTCATCTCATCAATATACATAATGTCGATCAACATATGATTTTCATATTCTTACATTCTTCATATGATTGATGTGGATCACTCATAGCTTCATATAACATTTCATGGTCCATCGGTCCAAGCCTTTACTCGCCCTTCACCACTGCCTTGGTCCCTCGGCGTCAAGCCTCTTGCTTGCCCTTCACCCTTTCATGGTCCATCGTAGCCAAGTCTTGCTTGTCCTTCACCATCTTGTCATACAAAACCACTTGTATACCACATCTTCAATATATTCACTTCCTCATTATGACCACCATATGAAATTTCAATCCAACAACATTTCCTTGGTGATCAATAACTTATCATGCTCATCCTTTTGATCTTTATCAATTCATAATGTTCATATTTATTCACACCTTTATAACAACTAGTTGAGCTTTACAACGAATTCAAGTCACTTCACCAACATGACTCAAGTTGCTCACACTAGTGCATCTCTATGGACTAATCACCTGTGTATCTCAACATAAACACATATTAGTCCACCTAGGTTGTCACTCAATTACCAAAACCAAACAAGGGCCTTTCAATCTCCCCCTTTTTGGTAATTGATGACAACTTACAAAGATATGGAAATTAAGAGCATTCCAAGCTAGCACTTCACCTAAGAGTAAATTGCTAGCTTGGTTTGGATTTTATGCTAGTTATCCAACTTTAAGACCACTTGTTGAGATTTGGATAAGCATCATAAAACCCGACTTGGTAGTGATAACTCCCCCTACATGTGTGCTCAAGTGGTTTGGTTTTAAAATTGCACACATGCATAAATATGACATTTGTGGGAGTGTTAGCACTACTAAGTGATGCTAAGGTGTACATGATAGAGTTGTACCTTTGCAGCGTGTATACCAATTGATAATTCATCCTTAGCATCAACCTTTGCTAGATACAAGTGAAACTAGATACCACATGAGATCAACAATATGAACAAGGTTCTGGATAACATTTGCAATACTAAGATTAGGCTATACATACCACTAAATCAATCATCAACCAAGTCTTAGCTCTAGCAAACATTTGCATACAAACATGTAGGAATTTATAACAAGTGCAATGCAAGCAACCAAATGTAATGCACAAACATATGCATCAAACATGTATTCATGAGCTTGCTCCCCCTACTTGTGTGCTTCTTTCATTTTCTTTTGTTCAAGAATTTTGATCCCCTTCTATTCTTAAATCTTGCTTGCTTTGGTGAAATATATCCCATCATATGTCCATGTCCAATTCTTCCTCTTGTAATCTCTTCCCTTTGTGCATATTTCACATCTTTGTTCCAATCTATCCCCCTCTTTGCATGTCTCATATCTTTGTTCCAACTTCTCCCCCTTTGTCATGAATTACCATAAAAGGGATGCACTAGGGTATGGAAGGTTGATATTTGAATCATGTACTTTTGATGGACACCACCAAATAAATGTGTGGCATGCCACTTAGAAATACTACTTGATTTGATCACTTAAAGTTGAGGATCACTTGCATTCTTGTAGAACACTACATGTAAGCTTCATGTCGACACCATTCATGAATACCAATTGAAAAATACCGCTTGATGGCTGATGTAGGAATACCAAATGTAGGGATTGTATTCTTGAAAATGCTATCCATTTGCAATGTTGTCTTCTTCTTGAGCTATATTATTTCCATTAGCTTCCCTCTCTTTTGACTTGAGCTAGATGATATGCATAAGCTTCCAAGTCCGGTTTGAACCCTCTCTCTAAGCTTCTTCACACGCTTATAGCGGTTATCTTATTGAGGTTGTACTTGTCACTTGATTGCAATCCAAAATAGGTCAAGTACTTGGGTTTACTAACTCATGAACAAATTCATATATACTACCACTAGCATCAATCAACCATACAAGCAATAGTGGTAGACTATGAATTTAAACTTTCATTTGTCATGCATGATCCTATTAGTCATGTAGTATATGAACTAACCGTATACTAGGAAAGGATGAAATGATCATGCACATTACAATGATACCTTTGCTATCTTGGAGCAGAGGATAGTCATTATATTTCAATCAAACTTCTCAATAGCAATGTGAAGTCCAATTTAATAGCTTGGTGAAGACCAATCATCAATATGAAATCCACTCTTCACCCATATGATTTTAAAACCTCTCATGATTAAGTCCATACTTTTCATGTTGTGGTTGGCATGCTTCATTCAAATTGTTAGAGAGATACTACTTCATGAATTCCACTTTGTAAGCTTGTCCAATGCTTGCTTTAGATCAATCCTTTTGTTTTTCTTCAACTAAGTATCTCCAATGCTCCTTAGATCACCACTTCATTTAGCTTTTCAAGCCAACAAGCTTGGTTATTCCACTAAGGGCACCAACCCACCAAGGGCGAAGTGACCTATCTCCAAAGATCCATCTTTGACACTAATTGAACCGTACTCATTTGATTGATCCATATAAACTCAATTTAGATATGAATCTTGATTTTATATTTGAGTTACTCTATGTCTTGCTAAAAACCTTTTCTTTCTTCATCATGTTGGACTTAAATTTCATCTTCATCTCACTTGGCCTTGATCTTTACTTGGAGTACCAAATGTGTGCCAAGCACACTCCTCAATCAAATGGTCTTGTACTCCTTCACATGTAATGATTATTGCTCAATTCAAAACCAAATTGATGACTCTCAACCATTTATAGTCACATTTCCAACTTGAGAGCCTTTCAATCAAAGTGGCATTTGATAATTTCAATGTTTGTTACTTTCCTGACAGATTCTGTACCCTTGACTGAAAAATTCATATCTTCTGAAGTACAGATCCAATGACCACGAATTTTTATGGAGATGTTGTTCACTAAGGGTACTAGCAGCTGTAAAAACTTGGGCTTCATTCGACTTCTCATTTGCTGTCAGATTTTATATCTAACCACACTGCTGTATGCTGAAAACTGCTGCACTTTAGTTGACAAGATCCATTTCAAAACTGAAGAATTCCTTATCCAATGATCATGAAATTTGTACATCAATTAATACCAAAAGTGCAGAGCATGCATACCAATTTTCAGCCCAATCCAACAAGGTTTGGTCACTTAAACTCAGTCTTCATTTCAGCTCTTCCAGATTTTCAAATTTTGGACAGATTTCACAACTTGAGCTCTACTTCTCCATATTGAACCAAATTTGAATCCAACTTGTTTAAACTCCTCCACAAGACATATATCCATTCAAAATCACTTGCTACAGGTTACCCTGTGAATTTTTCAACTCAAGTCACTCCAAACTTGATTGCTTGCCATTAAATCCATTCAAACATCTCATGTAAGCAACATGTGCATATATATCCTATTCAATCAACTCATATGCACCCATCAAGACTAGAATATATGTTATCACAATGTGCATAGTGAGAGATTGATCTATCCAAAGCTAGCTAGCATATTTTCAACTTTGCACATATATGGATAGATTTCAGATTTGACCATATATCTCAAATATTCCTCACATAAAGCATGGATGAGGTACATACAAATACTTCCATTATCCAAGTTACCTCAACTTTTCTTTGATATGTAATGGTTATGTGCTATATGAGGAATCAGCAACAAGGTACCATACTCACAAACTTTGTCATTGCAATGCCACCATGTTGATTTCTGAATTTCCTTCAAAAGATTTCACAATTTCAGCTCATCAAGAATGGATGTACATTTGTGAAACTATTCTTCCCATGTGGCAACCATATCCACCATTCTTGTTCAATTTACTCTCTCAAATATGTCATGATATTCAGATATGGACAGCTACAAATCTTCTTAGAACTAGCTGAATTTTTCACACTCAATGGGGCTGAGATATATTGCTTTGTTTCAAACATATTCATCGCTAAAACTTTCTCACTTGATAAATCTCAAAATCTGAAACTGAATTATAGCCGAGAAATAGGACCATATGATCATTGAATTTCCTACTATACTTAGCAACTTTTGTCATGAGAACATTTTTGTTGCAGCTCTTGTAAAATGATAGTGGGTAGCAATAGTCTCAATCTTCAGCTTCTATAGTGTCTTAGGGTCTAGTTGTTTTTCAGATTTGCATAAAGGCTGTCCAAAATACTTTTTCACTTGCAGCTAAATTTTTTTGATCTTCAATGAACTCTGAATTTCTAAATGTCCATGGCCATGTACAACTTGAGAAAATAATCTTGCCCTTGGCAACCACTTCTCTTCAAGCAAGCTGATCACAAGATAGTAGAGTTGAACATCTTCAGTAATCTTGATCTTGAAAAAACTAATCACAAAGACATACCATAAAGATCATCCAGCTGAGAAAACCAATAAGCTTGCTACAAGAAATCCAATCTCTGTAGCTTAAACTGTCATTGATATGCTTATCCACACTTTGTATAATAGCAGCCCAAAATGCTCTTTGTCATAAGCAAAACATATTTGAAAAGAGTCCAAAGCATATGGCTGTCCTTGATCATATATGGCAGGTGTCAATGATGTCAAATTTCAGCTAGCTGCACTAAATCAAGCATAAGTGACCATATCCATTTTCCAACCGAAATAATTGCACTTTTGCACTAGCACAATTTCAGCAATCTCTAACTCCAATTATGATCACGATGAATCATTTTGCTAATCAACAAGATCATAGTGCAAGAGCAGAATCAAATTGGCCATCTCACTGTATTGAAGAGTTGAGCACATAAGCATTATTGTTACCTTCAATTTCAAATAATTTTCAGCAAAGCACCGCCGTGACAATTGTTTCTACTTGCTGAACCAAAAATGACACCACTTGATATGTATATTTCAGACCTTGATCATCAAAGAGATAGGCTCACAAATAAATTTCTCTAGTGCCAAATATCAAGTAAGCCTTCCATAATCTCCAATATACCAAACTTGTTGCACTGAAGTCGTTGGTGTGCCATAATGCAAAAAAATATGTTGTCCGAGAATTTCTTTGAGCAGCCCAAAGATTTAATTCCATGATATACCAATTGGAAATATTAGTAGCTAGTTGTGTGATATATGATTGATCAACCTCACTCCACAAAATATCCAATTCTCAGCTTAAGTACTTGAACAAGTACATAATCCAATCATAGTCCAAATAAATTTCAGCCCTCATAAATTTATACTTCTCTCATTCACTTGACTTTTCTCAACTTCACCCAAATGTCATGATTCCTCACTCTCATACCAATTCCAACATATGCAAGATCAGCTCAAGAGAATAGAAATGGAAATACATGAGATTGGGAGTAGTGGTGAAACCGAAATTCTTAAGTGAAAGAATTGATTCATGAATCTTGAGGGTATGCTCCAATAAATCGAGATAGCATTGGTTCTTGATATACAACAATCCATCCTAAACTTGACTCCATCTCAAAGTATGGTATAAAATTGATTATCCAAAAATGAGTCAAGCTTCCAATGCCTCTCCAAGTACCTATTAAGCAACACAAGCACTTTTGGTACCCAAACCGGGTTGGGTCCTTTGAGGTTAGTCACAACATATTTAGGCACCCAAATGGCCTTTGCATGAACTTTAGGTGAACTAACAATTTTAGCAACAATAGAACCATTTCTAGCCTTTCTAAGCAAATAATGATCATTATAGAGAATAGGCTTAGGAACATCACCCATGGGACAATTTTTACCAATGTGTCCCTTTTCCGGCAATTGTAGCAAGTTGGATTTTGTCCTCTATGAATTTTCTTCATTCCTTGCTTGTTGCCGACTTGCCTCTTTCTTGATTTATTTGGCTTCTCATTAAGCTTGCTAGGACAACTTGAGGCAAAGTGTCCCATTTCCGTGCACTTGAAGCACTTGATGTGAGCAATATTTCTCTTCTTTTCTTCCTTCTTGCTCACTTTCTTTGCATCTTGATATTTCTTTTGATGCCTTCTATTGTGCCTTATTCGGCTATTCTCCTTCTTCTTTGGATCAAAACCGAGTCCACTTTTATCCTCAATGCTTCTATCATTACTCCACAAATGTTCAGCCGCCATCTTTGAATGATAGCATCTCTCCAATTTATCATTCAATTTCATGATCTCATCTTTGAGCTCCTTGTTCTCAGCTGCAAAGTTAGTCTCAATGGGCATAGAAGAAGTACAAGCATCCAACTTTGAGCAACAAGGCATATTAAGCAAATCATCACAAGATGTGGACACATCAACCTTAGATGGTGGGTCACAAATTAAATCACATGATGTGTCCATGCCTACATTAACATTTTTGGATACATTGGCAACAAGAGAATCATGAGCTTCTTTGAGCTTCTCATGAGTTTCACTAAGATTCTCATGAGATAATTTTAACTTCTCATAAGATTTATTAAGCTCCTCATGAGAACATTTTAGCTCCTCACATAAGTTCTTTAAAGAAGAATTTTTCTTCTTCAAAGTTGTTATTTCAAATTCACTTTTGCCGAGATAATCATGCATTCCTTTTAACATGTCTACAAGCTCATCATATGTATACTCATGATTATCATCATCATCATCATCACTATCATCGAATTTTACCTTTGTATTACCTTTAGCCATAAGGCAATGTAGTGATGATGGTGGACTTGTGAATTCATCAACATGAACATAAGAAAATGAATCATCAACTTGATCATGAGAGCTTGATATAGAACAATTATCCACATAACTTGAGCTTGTGGTAGAGCAATCATCCAATATAACAGAATCATCAACACAACCAAACTTTGTCATATTGGATTCTTCATATATTTCTTGAAGCCTCATCCACATATCATGAGCACTCTTTAACTTGCATACCTTGTAGAACACATCTACACTCAAAGCACTAAATAGAGCATTAGTAGCTTGAGCATCGAGATGTAGGCATTTCTCTTGCCCTTTTGTTGGAGCATGATCATCCAAAGCATGAGAAAATCCCACATCTACGATCCACCATATTTTTGGGCTCATGGCACGAAAATAGCTAGACATGTGAATTTTCCAATGAGCATAATTTGTGCCATCAAAAATAGGTGCATCATCGATGTGCTCTATACAACTAGTGGCCATCCTTTCACTCTCGGGACGATTAAGTCCACCAAAATGAGAGACCAAGCTCTGATACCACTTGTAGGATCGAGGAGGCCGACTAGAGGGGGGGTGAATAGTCGGTTCTAAAAATCTAACAAGACTTAACCGATAAAAATGCGGAATTAAAACGATCGGTCAAAACTCGACTACACCCCAAAAATATGTCTCTCAACTATGTGCACCAACACCCTATGTATAGATCAAGGTTTGCAATCCTAGGGTGACAATCAAGCAAGAATGTTTCTAAGAATATAAATTGTTTGAATGTAAGTTGCACAAATTAAAGGAACTCAAGTGAACAAACCACAAAGGAGAGACACCGAATTTTTCCCGTGGTCTCGGTGACTTGCCGGTCACCCCTAATCCACGTTGAGGTGGATTCAATGTTCCAACCGCTCCTCTATCAAGGCACCGCTTGATCTTGAGCCGGCTTGAACCAAAGAACCGCTCCACACCTCGATTCCACTAGAGTTGCTCTTCACCACTCCGGTGAGGCGAGCACAAAACCTCTCACAAGCACACCGGGCCTTCTCACAAGCTTCTCCTGAGAAGATCACCGGATCACAGCACCACCACGCCGTCTAGGTGTCGGCAAACACCAAGAGTAACAAGCCAAGACTAACTTGACCCTTCACCAAGTGCCTAAAGCTCAATCTCTTATGCAAATGCACTCAAATCTTGCCTCTCACCCTCTCTTATGTGCAACACATGCACAAACTCATGGGGAGGACTTGCACAAGCTCAAGGATGCTCAATGGAATGCTCAGCACCCCTCTAAGGAGCAGGAGACCGGGTATATATAGGCCAACACTCCCAAACTAGCCGTTACAATCAAACAGCCCGAAACGCTCTGTTTTGGCGGACCGTCCGCCCTACAAGGCCGGACGGTCTGCCATTTGAACTCCAACGGCTATATTCTCAATAAATGCCTCTCTCAGTCGACCGTTATGCCTCTCGCGGACTGTCCGCCTTATAAAAGTGCTCTGGAACCCCCAGAAACAGTCTCTGAGTGAAGGGTCCGCCATTAGGTCCGCGGGTCAGAAAATCAACTGCGGACGGTCCGCCAGGAATTGGCGGACGGTCTGCCATTCGCGGACTGTCCGCCTCAAAAGTGGCGGACGGTCCGCAGTACATTTTTTCAGCACGACCGAGGCTCAGCAAAAAGGTCATAACTCTTAGCTCCGATGTCCAAATTAGGTGATCTTGGACTCTATGGAAAGCTTGTTCAGAGGACTACACATCCCAACTGAATGCTTGACCCAAAACACATTGGATCAAGGCAGAAAAGCAATCCAAGATCCACCTCTCATTTCCATCAACCATTTGCTAAACGATTTTTAGCAAACTACCGGTTCCTTGTCAAGGTTAGTATGCATATGCAAGATTGAGCTTTTCAACACCTAGTAAAGACTCAAGCATCATCAAGACCCCTCTTAATAGTACGGCATTCTATCTTATCAATCCGGTCTTTTCTCCACTAATCACCGAGACCGGCAAAATGAAATGCCCTACATTTCATACCTTTGCCTTGAGCAAATTCTTTGGTCTTCTTTGATGCCCATATGCATATTGTTCATCACCTTAATTTCTTCAAGGCTCTTTATGTTCATCAACATATAGACCGTGCCCACTTCATCTCATCAATATACATAATGTCGATCAACATATGATTTTCATATTCTTACATTCTTCATATGATTGATTTGGATCACTCATAGCTTCATATAACATTTCATGGTCCATCGGTCCAAGCCTTTACTCGCCCTTCACCACTGCCTTGGTCCCTCGGCGTCAAGCCTCTTGCTTGCCCTTCACCCTTTCATGGTCCATCGTAGCCAAGTCTTGCTTGTCCTTCACCATCTTGTCATACAAAACCACTTGTATACCACATCTTCAATATATTCACTTCCTCATTATGACCACCATATGAAATTTCAATCCAACAACATTTCCTTGGTGATCAATAACTTATCATGCTCATCCTTTTGATCTTTATCAATTCATGATGTTCATATTTATTCACACCTTTATAACAACTAGTTGAGCTTTACAACGAATTCAAGTCACTTCACCAACATGACTCAAGTTGCTCACACTAGTGCATCTCTATGGACTAATCACCTGTGTATCTCAACATAAACACATATTAGTCCACCTAGGTTGTCACTCAATTACCAAAACCAAACAAGGGCCTTTCACCTGCTTTTTGCGTGTTAATGGAAATGTTAGTGTCCTACAGGGTAGGAGGCAGCCTGCTGGGCAACCCCGCAAGAGCCAGTGTTCCTCTCCAGCCTCAGGTAGCCTTCCTCCCCCAGTTCTCCCCCCGCGAGTTCTTGATCAGCCAGCACGGTGTCCCCTCCTCCACGCCAAACCCTACCACCGTCACGTCAGGATGCAAGCAGGTGCGGCCGGCCTGCCAGCCCGCTAGGCCCGCCTGCGAAAAAAGGCCTTGTGGGCGTCTGCGGCTACCTGCAAAAATGTAGCGGGCTTCGCAGGTTAACCCTACAAAACCCAGCAGGTTTTTCAGGCCTGCCCGCAACGTCCTGCCTCTTATCCGCTATGCCGGCAAGGCCCTCTCGCACCTCTTCGCGTCGCAACACCGCCAAGCTCCAGCGAGGGGCGCTGCAGGTCTTCGCGTCGCTGCTGCCACAGGGGCGCCGCCGCCGCCGCTAAGCTGCTGCCATCGCTGCGCCCTCCGACGAGATCTGCCTCCTCCAGTGAGATCCGCACGCCCCCTCTGGCGAGATCCGCCGGCCTTGCCTCCGCTCTCGCAATGGCAACAAGGCCGAGCCGGGGGACCTTCCGGTCCGCCCGCCCGCTCTGCTGTCCGCTCCGCCGGTGAGTGCTCGTTGTCTCTAGCGCTCGGGTCCTTGATTCAGCTCTGCAACTAAACTTATATGGACTTGTTCTGCTGAGCCCGATTGAGGTGCATGGTCAGACCTTAGTTGTTTATCTGCAATACAAGAACAAAACTCTGAAGTTTCAGTTGATACGTCACAGAACCAGAGGCTGAGATTTGGTGTGATATTCCAATCTAGAAGCTGGTGACTTAGTTGTGTCTTGTATGTTCAATTGTTCAACGCGTGTATACTAGAGGCTGAGATTAATTTATTGGAGCCTGTTCAACAATTTTACTTCAGTGTATCTTGAGACTGTTTATAGTTTCATTCTCTGTTGTGGCATTTCCCTTTGGATATGAGCTGAAAGGGAAAGGGAATAAAAATATACTTTGCATAGCTCAGTAGTGTGTGGCCATTTGTGCATCTTACCTGAGGCACCCCTTATTAATGCAGCTTTTTTTAGATTAAAGAATTATCCGGGTTTCACCAGTTGTGTATGTGGGATTGGGGAAGAATATTGCCACCCCTGACACGCTGAACTGCTTGTTTAATCCCATCGTGTTCCATTGCTTTAGTTTGTGCACGGCCTCTTTGGTTTCTTATGAAAGTTGAAAACAACTTTGCATGCTCTATTTACTAGCTAAAGTAGTGATCCATCAACTGACAGCAACTTGAATGCTAACTACAATTTATGCTTCCCAAACATGGGTGTGATGCTCACTGCCCAAACATGGAAAAGACAAAATTGTTTTGATAAATTTAGTAGCAGAAAATTATTATTTCTGCACAAGAATCACTGCAATTGTGGAACAAAGTTACTGTGATGTGTTTTTACACACTAATTAATCTCAAATCTCATACCAAAGTTAATGTGATGTGTTTCCTGGCATGGTATAGAGGTTTGCTGCTCCATATTTTTAAAGTTGTTCTGTACTGCAAGACACAATCTCAGTTCTATTGATCTTTTTTTTCATTTCTGCATAAAACAGGGTCCTCACAATCTCTGTCAGTGGGGCCTCCTTAGGCAGCCCACCTTCTAGCTCTTTAGCAACAAAGCGGAAAAGAGCTGCAGGTACAAAGCGTAATTGAATACCGTAATTGAAGATCATAAATATTAGTATTTATGATCTTATTTGGCAGGTTCGTCTTATTTGGACATCATAAATATAACCAGCTTGGATACCGTAATTGAAGATCTTGGTGGTGCATAAATCTATTCTTTTTTTTCATTTCAGCATACAACGGGGTCCTCACAATCTCAGTCAGTGGGGCCTCACAATAATTTCAGCATACAACAGGGTTCTCACAATCTCTGTCAGTGGGGCCTCCTTAGGCAGCCCACCTTCTAGCTCTTTAGCAACAAAGCGGAAAAGAGCTGCAGGTACAAAGCGTAATTGAATACCGTAATTGAAGATCACAAATATTAGTATTTATGATCTTATTTGGCAGGTTCGTCTTATTTGGACATCATAAATATAACCAGCTTGGATACCGTAATTGAAGATCTTGGTGGTGCATAAATCTATTCTTTTTTTTTCATTTCAGCATACAACAGGGTCCTCACAATCTCAGTCAGTGGGGCCTCACAATAATTTCAGCATACAACAGGGTCCTCACAATCTCTGTCAGTGGGGCCTCCTTAGGCAGCCCACCTTCCATCTGTTTAGCAACAAAGCCTCCTTAGGCAGCCCACCTTCCAGCTGTTTAGCAACAAAGCGGAAAAGAGCTGCAGGTACAAAGCGTAATTGAATACCGTAATTGAAGATCATAAATATTACTATTTATGATCTTATTTGGCAGGTTCGTCTTATTTGGACATCATAAATATAACCAGCTTGGATACCGTAATTGAAGATCTTGGTGATGCATAAATCTATTCTTTTTTTTTTCAGCATACAACGGGGTCCTCACAATCTCAGTCAGTGGGGCCTCACAATAATTTCAGCATACAACAGGGTCCTCACAATAATAAGATGGTCATACACCAGATGTTCCTACCTTAGATTTATATGAGGCCTATAGGCCATTTGACGTACATATGAGGCCTTTAATTTTCGTGCATGGAATCTATGTTGTGGATGTTAACAGTTTTGAAATATGGTTTTTATGTGTTTGAATATAATTAGGCCTTTTCTTCACTAAATATTTCATCTTATAATGGGTTCTTTTGTGACGTGGGGCATTAGAATAGCGTGCAAGAAAGAATCATAGACAAGTCAAAATAATATTCCCAAAACTTTAAAGCACTATAATTTAGTTATGAAACTAATTAACTATATATTGTTATCAACTTCCCTTTTCAACCCAATATAAGAGCTAGCCCATGCGAATGCACGGGTTGACGACTAGTTTAACTTAATTTCTTATACTGGGACACTACTTTTCAGTTAAATGCTTATACCGTTATACAGTTAAATGCTTATACCGTTATACGTTGTTTGCTAATCTGATTTTCGTATTAAGCATGCTTTCGTTGACTGTTTTTATAAGCGTTGCGCCTGCTTTTTGCGTGTTAATGGGAGATGTTAGTATCCTACAGGGTAGGAGGCAGCCTGCTGGGCAACCCCGCAAGAGCCGGTGTTCCTCTCCAGCCTCAGGTAGCCTTCCTCCCCCCAGTTCTCCACCCACGAGTTCTTGATCAGCCAGTACGGTGTCCCCTCATCCACGCCACGGCATGGTTCAGGTTCATGCCGCAACTGTCCGCGGTCATGATTCCGCTTTGATACAGCTGGAAGTTGTCTGAGTCGACGACCACGGACACAGGCTGGCTCGCCACGGCCGCGGCAAACGCGTCCTCGTCACCCCGGGGCACGTCCTAATGTCCGGCAATGGTTGCCGCTGATGGAACGCCGCCAGAGTTGCATCCTCCTTGGACGCCGGCGTACGAGTAGGCGTCCACCGTGGCGATCCATGCCGCCGTTATTGGCGATGTAGTCGAAGGCTTTTTGTCCACGTTGCCACCGCCGCAGCCGTAGTCACCGTCGTTGGAGCAGTCCACAAGCTGCTGTTCCGACAGCGACACGAGGTTGCCGGTCTTGATCCTGTCAACCAGATCGGCATTCGCCTTGAACACCTCGAACCGCCGTGCTTTCTCGGCCTCGTCTTGTACGTGCGGCCGTGCTTCGCCATCCACCACTAGAAGAGAATGAGGCATCCGCACCGGTTGGAAAACCCCCTTCAGCAGCGGTTTCCCAACCGGTGCTACTCTTTCGGTGCTAAAGGGGTACACCTTTAGCACCGGGTCATTTACCCGGTGCTGAAGGGGCCATTTAGCACCGGGTCTCGAAACCAACCGGTGCTAAATGGGGCCGCGCACATGGCCCCTGCGCGAGCCCTTTTAGCACCGGTTTGTGGATAGAACCGGTGCTAAAGGGGACCATATAATTTCCCTTTTCCAGCCTTCATATTTATTTGTTTGTATACATATTTTGCCAACGTTTTTTAGCCTACGTATTTGTTCTAATACGGATGTCGTACTACACTGTACTAGTATTTGTATAAGGCTCGTATAAACATAAAAAGGACATATATTACATATCTTAGTGCCAAAAGAGTTACATCATCTCGTAGTGCTAAAAGAGTTAAGTTTTCTAACTTAGTATCCATAAATTACAATCCTGCACTTGGACGAGCTGATGATGAACTAGGACGAGCAGAGGATCTAGGACCAGCAATGGAGGAACCCTAAACCTGGGCATCTAAGTTGGTGGGATTGACATAGTTTTCATCTTTCGTCACATCCCATAGCAACTTTCCTTTGCCTCGCAAGAAAGCGCCCATACGCGCAACCCAGTTCGGGTAGTTCTTCCCATCGAAGTGCGGAGGCCCGGAACCCCGATCTTGGTACGCCATCTTTGGATCTTAGACTGGTTAGAGTCGCAAAGACCCGTAACCGGCTCTGATACCAATTGAAGGACCGAAACGGCGACCAGAGAGGGGGGGAGTGAATGGGAGCCGATAAAACTTTCTTTTCCAAATCCGGCTTTCACCCCAAAATCACTTCCGGACTTCGTAACACAATCTTGCCAAGATCACGTAGCAACTGAGATGCTACTGACCCTAGGAACAAGAAACATGCAGCGGAAACACAGAAAGAATCCTCGATCCAAAAACTTGACAAATCTGTCACTGGGTGTATGTACTCGGCACTGCCGGGTTACCAAACTCGGCACTGCCTAGTACATGCAGCTCTCGAGTGTATGTACTCGGCACTGCCGGGTTTCAAAACTCGGCACTGCCTAGTACATGCAGCCCTCGAGTGTATGTACTCGGCACTGCCGGATTTCAAAACTCGGCACTGCCTAGTACATGCAAACAGCCCAGCCCCAAAGTCAACTCGTGGATGGATCTCCCAAACGGCTTGAGCTCTTGAGGCGAGATTTTGGTCAGATGATCTAGACCTCCAGTGGAGTGTTTTCCCAAAAGATCTCGGCCTCTAACTCAGTACAACTCCCGGAAACTCAGATCTCGTGATGAACACCATGACATCAAGTTCATCCCGAAAATCTCAAATCCAAAGCGATTCTCGGCGCTTGGGGGCAAAGGATCACCAGCAAAAGAGGCACAAGGCACTCATACGTGAATCCCCCAAAGAAATCCGAGAGAAAACGCCCTAGAAAGAGAAGAACGAAAATCCCCCAAAAATAGCTCCGAAAATACCCACGAAAATAGAAAAGGAAGAAGGAGCTCGGGAAATCAAATCATGGCACAAAGATGAGCAGCACAAACTCCATCACATAACCATGAATTCACCTATACAAAACTAAGAAAGATTCGAAGTAGTTCTAGGTGGAGAGGATGAAGGGAAGGGAAAAACTAAACAAGCCAAATGAAAATAACTAGAGAGATAGCAGCCACCAGCCCTGGAAGGGGCTATTAGTAGTCCAAGTGGTGGTGCTCTAAAGACTAAACTACCCCTAAGTGATACATACCCCTCAGGGGCAAATTTGACATTTGATCTTCAGATATTTTCCGGCTCGGGCACCTTCCACTGCAAGCTAGCTTCCCTCCGACGCAAGCCTTGCAGTCACGCCGCGTGTCCTCCGGATCGAAGCTCCTCGACGCCGAGTTTTGGGCCGGCCCAGTCGAGTGTATGTACTCGGCACTGCCGAGTTGTTCAACTCGGCACTGCCTAGTACATACAATCAGCCCAGCGGCCCATCTTCGCCACGTCGAGTCCTCGGTCCTTGGTTTTGAGGCCCAAACCAAGGGAAACCGTCCACCGATGATTTTGTGGCCAAATCACCAAACCCCGCGCGCAAACTTCGGTTGTTAGCCGCCACCTTGCGCCGGCTTCTCGTCCGCGTACGAGCTTCGGTTGTGAGCCGCTACCTCGCACCGGAACCACGTCCCCTTGCTCGTTCTTGCCAGCATGTGAACCGCACTTGATCCACCGGCCACCGGGTCCCTCGAACCAAGCCTACTTGTCTCTCCGCTCCTCGGAGGCCGCCATGGCTAAGACCTTTCGCGCCTGTTCTTCACCTGCACCAATGCAACCAAGCCGCATTCTACACCTGCAATACTTGAGCCAAGGGAAACGTCAATCCACACCACGTTGTCAATCACTCATCACACCAGGAAGCGACCATCCACCGGTCCTCGGACACACCGGGTCCTCAATCTCCCCCTTGATGAGTGCATTGACAACACACACATAGTAACCATTGGGATAAAGAAAATATAAAAGAAATCGAAAACAAGACTCAAGCAAGTGACTAAAAGCAAGAACAAGCTGAGAACAAAGTCACTCTGCAAGAGAAAGCTCCAGAAACGCCGACCCTTCAAGAAGAAGCGAAAGGGCTCAACACCATCGGCAAAAGAGCAAAAGCACAAAGCACAAATCACAAACTTCAAACCTCCAACTCACTTTCAGAACACTCAAAGCACTCCCCCTGCAAAGATGCAACTCCCCCTGAACAAGTGAACTTGTGCGTGCGAAAAACACTCAAAATGGCTCAAATCCACAACACATGTGCTTCTCTTTTAGAAAATGCAATCTTGCACAAACTTTCAAAATCTTTCCAGAAAATTTTCAAAACTTCTCCCTCTTCTTTTAGAAATGCTCCAGACATTCTCCCCCTTGTTGACAATGCATGAATCAAGGTCAGAAAAACCCAAAATACAAAAACCGACTGCTGAGTTGCACAAGTCGGCACTGCCGAGTTGCACAAACCGGCACTGCCGAGTATGCACAGGCAGCACAGCAAAAATGCAAAAATGCAACTACAAGCGCAAGAACCGGCACTGCCGAGTTGCTCCAGTCGGCACTGCCGAGTATGCACAGGCAGCACAGCAAAAAATGCAAAAATGCAACTACAAGCTTCTCAAATATACAATGAGCAATACAAAGTGCTACAGGTTAGAGAAGAGGCAAACAAGATAGTTCATCGTGTCACACGGGCATTGCCATCAAGAAGGTGAAGACATATATCCAATTGACAAAGCCATGAGCAAATTGTGGAATTTTATCAAAAATGTCACCACATGAGCAAAGTCCTAACCATGGATTGTTCAAGCAAAAATGAACTTCATCTCACCAAAATCATGAAAGGACAAGCATTCTTGACAAAAGATCATCATAAACGCCCAAGTTCTACCTCATGTCATGTCAAAGCACGGAGCCATGTGTTCACTTCTCATGGGAGACTTCTCCGGCAAACAACATGCAACCGCTTAGCACCCATGTGTGCAAGTGTGTGCAATGGTGAAAGCATAGAGACATGAGCATAATTTTCTGCAAATATATCTTTTTCTCAACTTTCTTCTTTCATGCATAGACATCTCATTTTTCAAGTTTTTCAAGTTAAGCATGGTACATGAAATGTCTTTGCGACAGAAAGAAGCTTATGCTCCTCCACAAGATAAAGCATGGGCTAAACATTTACAATGACAAAGGTCTTTGACCCAATTGAAAAGAATATCACACCCTAGCATGATCTTAAGCAAGATATAGCCATTTCGGCTCAAACAAGACATGCAAAGGCATTTACTCATGGGTGAAGGAATTTAAGTTCAGTTTGTCATTTTAATTCGAAAAAGAGACTATCTCAATAGAATATATATCAAAACCATCAAGAGCATAGCCATCCATACAATCAATCCCTAGCCAGCCTGCCTAAACTCTAAAATGTAGCAAGTTGTACCAATCACTGCATATAGGAGAAGCTCATCCTAAGATATGATACAAAAGATGAAATCAAGATACAAAAGCAAGAAAAATATACATCAAGATACAAAGATGGTACACAAGTATACATATGCTACAAGAGAAGCCTCCAAAACTCAGCTCAGAAAACGCACACACACCAAGTTCTCCTCGCAAGCGGGTGAAGGTAACTTGGTCAAGTGGCTTAGTGAAAATGTCTGCAAGCTGGTTTTGGGTAGAAACATGGGCAAGCTCAATCTCAAAACACAAGCGCGATCAAAGCACAAATACAAAGCTCCCCCTGGAATGTGCAACCGAAATGCAAATCCAAGGTTCAGGTTCAATCATCAGCTCCCCTTGGAATGTGCAACTGAAATGCAAATCCAAGGTTCAGGTGCAAACTTCAAACTCCCATGATATGCACAATCAAAATGCAAATGCAGCAAACTCACAATCTCATGCAATCCAAAAAGCTATAAGCAAAGTCATCTCCTTGTCAAACCAACTTGAGCAAATTTCTCCCCATTAAATAAAGCTGAGCTCCCCCTCAATCAAAGACACCTAGAAAAACTAGAAAAGGTGTACAAAAGCAAATGGAAAGCTCCATCATAAAAAGGAAGAAAAATCTCAAATGAGCAAAATGCAACAAAAGATACCAACTAAAAGGATACCAGATAAACAAATGTACAGTATGCTACACAAACATAAAAATCATGATACAGGCACAAAGCAAGCTAAATATACACAGATGAACACAAGAGTGTACAAGGGATATACTCACAATACATAGTGTACAAGGGCCACATCGGGGCCATCCAAAAAGGTGTGGAGAACCATCAAACCTTGATCATGCAAAAGACCAAGAGTCACCAAGCTCATGTTCTCCATACCTCACACCTGCACAATCAAAAGCGAGAACGAGAACGAGCGAATGACTCGACACTGGGGTTAGCACAGAAGGAGTTAAACCAGTGTCGGGCCATCTGCTCAAAAGAGGGGTTAGCAAAATCAACGTCACTACGTGGTACCCTCTCGTCTCTCACCATCGGACCTCTAGCACCACGCGGGGGAAAACGTGGCCTAGACTCTCTCCTCGCCTCGAAGCTACGGTCGAACCTCCCTGAACCAAACTGACCACGAACCGGAGGCCGCCTAGCAAACTCACGACTAGCTGGAACACCACGACTACCAAACGAAGGAGCTGTACGCACAAAGCCCTCTCTCCTAGGCAAGGGTGAACGAGACACAGGCACACTACGGGAAGAGTGGTACCTGTCCCTGTTCCCCATCTCCTTCTCTCGTCTCACCTCCCTCTTCTTCCTCCAGCAAAACTCCTCTAGGTGACCATCCCTTCCACAATGATCACAATGGAAGCGGACTGGCTTTGGCTTTGGGGTTTCTCTCGGCTGTGGCTTCTCTCTCGGCTGGTAAACCCCACTCTTCACAAAGGTCACTCTCTTTTGGAAGTTGCTTGTCTTTGGGGGAAACTTGGGAGGATCTGGAGTGGTGTCAAGCTTGTTCAACAGGTGGTTGGGTTTAGGTGTGAAGCTGTTCTTTGGTGGAGTTTTCTCTGGTGGTGTTGGGGTACTTGTGGTGGAACTAGTTTGCTCTCTCTCTTTCTCACCACTACACTCACCAACTTTCTCAGAACCCAGACCACGACCATCAGCTCTCTTGAACCCAGCAATCAACATCTTAAGCTGTGGCTCGCGACCCGACAACCAACCCAAACATTGACGCAACTCATCATTTTCATCTTGCAAACGATCAACAGATTGCGCCAGCTCAACATTCCTCAAAGCAACAACATCGCAAGCCGAACAAGAGTTTGCAATAGGAGATTTCAATTGAGCTTCAAGCGAACTGATCATGGTACGAGATTCAAGCAACTGAGCATGTAAAACAGGACAAGAAGTACAAGCACCTAGCAAAGAAGGTCTAGACTTCAACTCAGCAATCTCAACCCTAGCATCTTCTAGATCATCTAGGCATGTCATGTGTTTCTCCTTAAGAACTACCAGATCAGCAAGATGCACATCACAGAAAGAGCATTCGATCTCATCAGAAACAATAGGAGCATCTTTCAACACAGCTATCTCAGCTCTAGCACTTGCCAACTCAGTTTCAAGCTCAGCCACTTTCTTGCTAGACTCGCTAAGCACAGACTCAAAATCCATCGCCTTCTTTCCAGTCTCAGAAAGTAAGGCCTCAAGCTCAGCTATTCTTTCCTTTGATTCTCCTAGCAAGGACCTAAACTCTCTCTTCTCCTTGTTGGTCTTCCTAAGCACATCATCGCGATTATCGACCAACTGCTCTAATCTAGCAATCTCCTTACGCAAAGAGGTGGGATCGGTCAATACCTCATCCTCGGAGTCGGAGTCGGAGTCGTAGTCGGAGACTGTTCTTGTTGTTGGAGTCGTGCGCCATGGTGCAGAAGTTCATAGCGACCCCAGAAAGCCCGTTGAAGTTGCGGTTCTTGTGCTTCTTCTCCTTGCGGTGGCCGCGGTCTTCTTCCTCGCTGCTTGAGCTTGACGAGGTGTCGGTGTTCTCCTCCTTGTTCTTGTGCTTGGAGTGGTGCTTGTCCTTGGAGCGGTGCTTGTGCTCATCTCGCGGGCGGTGCTTGTGTTTCTTGATTTCCTCGGGGCACTCGGCGATGAAGTGGCCCATCTTCCCGCATCTGTAGCACGTACTCCCGGCACGCCTCGAACCCTTGCGGTTCTGGTACATCCGCTCGAACCTCCTCGTGAGCAACGCGAGATCCTCCTCGCTCAGCACCTCATATTCTTCATCTGGAAGAGACACAAGAGAAGACAAAGCAAAGTGTCTGGAAGTGTTAGCCTGTCCATAACCAGAGCCACCGACTAGAGCCAGACTATGGGGATCAGTCGGACTCTTAGCCTTGGCAAGAAACCGTCTATCAACCTCTGAAGATTTCAACTTCGAGAAAAGCTCATCAACTCTCAAGGTTTCATAGTTAGCCGACTCCATGATCGCCTCAACCTTGGCACCCCACACGGACCGATCAAGGGAAAGCAAGAGCTTCAAAGCTCTGTCATGATCCGTGTATGGGAGTGCGGCAATGTTGGCTTTCATGTTGTTGACTATGGCGGTAAAGCGCTGAAACATCGCATCGACCGACTCACCATCCAACTGCTCAAAGTTCTCGTACTCTCTACGATAAACCGAAAAAAGCCTAGCCTTAACATGACTATCACCACCATGGGCTACCTTGAGCTTTAGCCAGATCTGGCTAGCTAGGTCCTCGCCCAAAACTCTCTCAAACTCCTCAGCCGACAAAGCACGAAACAAGTAGTCGACAGCCCTAGCGTTGGCCTCGAATTTATCTCTTGCACCCTGGGCATCTAAGTTGGTAGGATTGACATAATTTTCATCTTCGGTCACATCCCACAACAACTTTCCTTTGCCTCGCAAGAAAGCGCCCATACGCGCAACCCAGTTCGGGTAGTTCTTCCCATCGAAGTGCGGAGGCCCGGAACCCCGATCTTGGTACGCCATCTTTGGATCTTAGACTGGTTAGAGTCGCAAAGACCCGTAACCGGCTCTGATACCAATTGAAGGACCGAAACGGCGACCAGAGAGGGGGGGAGTGAATGGGAGCCGATAAAACTTTCTTTTCCAAATCCGGCTTTCACCCCAAAATCACTTCCGGACTTCGTAACACAATCTTGCCAAGATCACGTAGCAACTGAGATGCTACTGACCCTAGGAACAAGAAACATGCAGCGGAAACACAGAAAGAATCCTCGATCCAAAAACTTGACAAATCTGTCACTGGGTGTATGTACTCGGCACTGCCGGGTTACCAAACTCGGCACTGCCTAGTACATGCAGCTCTCGAGTGTATGTACTCGGCACTGCCGGGTTTCAAAACTCGGCACTGCCTAGTACATGCAGCCCTCGAGTGTATGTACTCGGCACTGCCGGATTTCAAAACTCGGCACTGCCTAGTACATGCAAACAGCACAGCCCCAAAGTCAACTCGAGGATGGATCTCCCAAACGGCTTGAGCTCTTGAGGCGAGATTTTGGTCAGATGATCTAGACCTCCAGTGGAGTGTTTTCCCAAAAGATCTCGGCCTCTAACTCAGTACAACTCCCGGAAACTCAGATCTCGTGATGAACACCATGACATCAAGTTCATCCCGAAAATCTCAAATCCAAAGCGATTCTCGGCGCTTGGGGGCAAAGGATCACCAGCAAAAGAGGCACAAGGCACTCATACGTGAATCCCCCAAAGAAATCCGAGAGAAAACGCCCTAGATAGAGAAGAACGAAAATCCCCCAAAAATAGCTCCGAAAATACCCACGAAAATAGAAAAGGAAGAAGGAGCTCGGGAAATCAAATCATGGCACAAAGATGAGCAGCACAAACTCCATCACATAACCATGAATTCACCTATACAAAACTAAGAAAGATTCGAAGTAGTTCTAGGTGGAGAGGATGAAGGGAAGGGAAAAACTAAACAAGCCAAATGAAAGATAACTAGAGAGATAGCAGCCACCAGCCCTGGAAGGGGCTATTAGTAGTCCAAGTGGTGGTGCTCTAAAGACTAAACTACCCCTAAGTGATACATACCCCTCAGGGGCAAATTTGACATTTGATCTTCAGATATTTTCCGGCTCGGGCACCTTCCACTGCAAGCTAGCTTCCCTCCGACGCAAGCCTTGCAGTCACGCCGCGTGTCCTCCGGATCGAAGCTCCTCGACGCCGAGTTTGGGCCGGCCCAGTCGAGTGCATGTACTCGGCACTGCCGAGTTGTTCAACTCGGCACTGCCTAGTACATACAATCAGCCCAACAGCCCATCTTCGCCACGTCGAGTCCTCGGTCCTTGGTTTTGAGGCCCAAACCAAGGGAAACCGTCCACCGATGATTTTGTGGCCAAATCACCAAACCCCGCGCGCAAACTTCGGTTGTTAGCCGCCACCTTGCGCCGGCTTCTCGTCCGCGTACGAGCTTCGGTTGTGAGCCGCTACCTCGCACCGGAACCACGTCCCCTTGCTCGTTCTTGCCAGCATGTGAACCGCACTTGATCCACCGGCCACCGGGTCCCTCGAACCAAGCCTACTTGTCTCTCCGCTCCTCGGAGGCCGCCATGGCTAAGACCTTTCGCGCCTGTTCTTCACCTGCACCAATGCAACCAAGCCGCATTCTACACCTGCAATACTTGAGCCAAGGGAAACGTCAATCCACACCACGTTGTCAATCACTCATCACACCAGGAAGCGACCATCCACCGGTCCTCGGACACACCGGGTCCTCAGACAGACTGATCACCTGACCAACCAAGCACACACACGCTAAGAGTCTTTGTGGTGCCGATGATGCTCATTGAGTCAAAGGACTGACGAGCATCTTGGTGATCATGGACTAAACGTCCATAGTAGTTGAAGCACTTCATGTTGTGGATAAGGAGATGGAGAATCTCACTCCAGCCTTAGAAGTACAATAGCAGGTTGGAAGTAAATCACCAGGTCGCAAATCCGTACCATCTTCAGATAGTCAATCAGAAACATCGACAGAATATCATGAACAATCTGACATGGAGAAGGGATGGAAGGGCAATCACCCGAGACACTTTGTGCACACAGAACGTCATTCCCATTAGGAGAACAAAAAGGTGAAACAGAGACCCCCAATCAGCCAGAGTCAAAATGATGAAATCAAATGGCTGAATTGGAGGCTGGAGAAGGAAGGTTTTCCTTTATGCTTCATCTCCAGGACAATGACAGGGATGTTTTCAGTTGAAAACCGACATCCCGGAACTCGAAGTTATGGACTACTACGAGTATCCGAGTTACAACCATAGTCCATGGTCATGGCGAGACCTAAAATGTGCCATTATCTTAGTATAGGTTCGGGTGCTGAAATTTCTCTTTTCATTTTGATTTTCCAAAGTTTGTTTTTCTAGCAGCACCCCAATATTTCCCTTTTTAAAGTGTTGCCTTGTTCTACCATGCCTGGAGTGGTTGGTGCACACTTGTGTACCAACCACACCCCTTCTCTAACTCTACACTAAGTGCGCAGAAAACAGGACGAGCAACACATCAACAAGCAGTCTTCACCCATGCCCAAATAACCACATGGCAGCCATCTGCTGAGATTCAACTACGCACGGAGGTTTGAAACCCTTTTTCCCGTTTCCTTTCTTGGTTTTAATTCAAATGCGAGCATGAGTTCGTGACAATTAAAATTTGAATGAAATACCTAGAAAGAGATGGAAATCCTACATGTTTATCACAGGTGCATAAGCTTTATTTCCTTTGCAAGTACCGATGTGCCTTTGGAACTTTATGATAGGATCACTTGATCTTTTGCTTATTTACTCTTACGATATAATGACATGAGAGGCTTGTTCTTTTCTAATTCAAAGTCTTGGAGAATTTCATTTTGAAAATGAAAAAAAAATGAGGCAACTCTCATTCATGCTCAACTTTGCCAAGTCCCATCCAGAGCCATATTATACATGACACGGTTTTGAATCTTCACATAGCTATCTTGTACATTTTGAGCTTGATCAAGCATCATGCCTTCTGACACATGCATGTTCTTCCTTGCACTTTGGTCATTCACGTAACGTTTCATCAAATAAAGTCCATCATAGAATAAAAGTCCATCAAAAGTGGTTCTCAAGCAGCTCTCCATCCCCCCGAAAAAAAGAAGAAAAAAAACGATGAGTGGGAGGTCCTACTCGAGCAAAAAAAAAAAAAAAGAGAAGAAGGGGAAAGATGGAATAAGCTAGAATCAAATACCACTCAAGGATATTCATCATCCATCATCCACATTCACTTGCACTTGACCAAAGTTCATAGTTGACAAGATCTCTCAGAGAAAAATTATTTGATCTTGCAAGATAGATGGAAAAGATAAGCATTTCTATCGATCCCCACCTTGAGCCGCACATATAGCCTTGTAGAGGTAGGTGAGGCTACATGAATAGCCTTTGTGAGGATCAAACACTTTGAGCGACTGAGTGGCTTGAGAGAATGAGAGTATGCCTCCATATTTAAAAAAATGTATATATATATATACAAAATCTCCAAGTACTGAGAAGGAGAAATCAGGCTCTCCATTGATTTATTCTGAGGTTCAATAGGTGAAAGTGAAGGTGTTAGCCACCTGGAATCCAAGGTATGAGGGAAAGCGTTGAAATAATTCTTATGCATACTTTTGATTTCATGACCCTAGGCTTTGCTTGATCCTGTGGATCTAACTCAACCCTTTGCTCGGGACGAGCAAAGTCTAGGTGTGGGGGCGTGTTGGCGGTCGATATCCATGACTTTTACCGCCAACATTTCTCCAGATTTCATGCTCATATAATGATAATCATGCTAATATCATTTATACTAATGAGTCCCACAAGTTTTGTGCAATTTGTGAGCAAAGGAACAAACAGGAAAAACATGAGGCCAAACTTGCACAGGGCCAGGCCGGCCGGCCGGCCTAGCCTAGGCCGACCGGCCCCCTTCTGCCTCTTCTGGCCATGGTTTTGATCCACAAACTATCTAACACACCAAAGATGATCTTGAGCCGTGAGTTTGATGTCGGTTTGATCCGAGGACCCGAAAGGCCTAGCCATGGATTGGAGGGTCCACCTACCTTGGATTCTTGGACAACCTCAACTCAACGCAACCAAAACCGCCTCAAGGGAAAACATGCAACCATTGATGAGCGAGTCGGTGCAACGGAGGGCTGAGAGGGGCCAGGGCCAGGCCGAACGGCCTCCCCTAGGCCGGCCGGCCTCCAACTGTCGTAACCGTCGCGAACACAACAACTACCGACTTCAGGACATCATCTAGGCCGTCCCTGCAAAAGTCGGTGCCACTTGGCACCAGAGCTAGGCCGGCCGGCCTCCCACCGTGGCTTCCACGCTTCCTCTTTCGCGTGGATGATAAGCAGTAGGTGTGCGTGACAACTACGCAGGCTTCTACCCTTGGAGGGCTATAAAAGGCACCCTTCACCCCCATTCGAGACACACCATCCATTGGAGAGAAGAGAAGGCTCAAGATGTAGTCCACTATTATTTTAGAGTAGAGTAGAGTAGGGAGAGAGTGGGTGAGTTGCTCGGGTGACAGCCGAGCTTTGTAGAGAGAGTCCGAGATTTCTTCCTCGGTCTCGTCTCAACATTTCCGCCCCCGAGGAATATATTCAAGAGTCATCTTCAGTAAGTCCTCAGTCTCTTGCCTTTAGTACCTCGCTAGTTTACAACTTACTTTCAGCAAGTTATTTTATCTATTTGATCTGCGGGTACCTGAGTCTGCGCGAGTGACAGCGACTCTTGTTTGGGGTTTCCTCTATAGCCCTTCGCGTTGGGTGGAGGTCAGTGGCTGAAAGCTTAGGCGTGGTGCCTGTGCTGGCTAGCCACCTCAGCTTGTGTTGCACCCCACGGAACTGCAGTGGTAGGCGGCAGGTGGTGACAGCCCTGTCCGTCCTTTATACTCCACCACGTTCGGGTGTACTCATAACAGTAGTGCTGAGCCTGGAAGAACCCCTCTCTCACCCCGTTCTGAGTTCTTCCCGTTCTAACCGTCGAAGCAGATCAGATAGGTGTAGATAGTTTGTCTGGGGTAACGAGTAGCTAACTAAAGTCAAGCTCTCTACCCGCTTACCTTGTGCTCCCTACTGGGTCCAGTTAGAAAATTTCTAGGCTAGTCGCGTCTGCCGTTCCTTAGATTCGATATCTAGGTTCTTACTCCCCTGGTGAAAGGCTACATCGTACTCCGTGCGCTTGCGGATTTAGTTAGGCTAAGGAGTGCCAACAGTGGCACATGCCCAGCGTGTGCGGCCCGAAGGGGAGGGGAGCGAACGGCCCGCGTGGCCCATGTAGCCGGCGGCCTGCCGGGCCGAGGAGCGCGCGGGCCGTGGCTGGATGTTGGGCTAGCAAGGGAAAAGGGAGAGAGAGCGGGGGCAGACGACGGTGAGAGTGGGAGGGGGTTTACAAGACTTTGGTGATGGGTTGGCTGGGCTGAAATGGGGGTCGCGGCCCGTTTAACATTTAAACACGTTTTCTATTTATTTGAAAGGGTTTTTGAAAGGGATTTGTATTCAAATTGAACCAAAACCTTTCTAGTTTGACTCTATGGTTTTAAAGGGTTATTTTAGCCCTCGCAAGCACTTAAGTTATAGAGCATCCCTTTATTTCCCTTTAGCCATTTGTAGTTTATTTATAGTTTTCTACCCATATCTTATTTCTTTAATTCTATAATTATTCTAATAAACCTAGTGATTAATCCTAAATTAATCCTACTTAATTTTCAGGGTGTTACAACAGCAAACGCCCTGATTGGGAATCCCAGGACATCGGACAATGCATCAACCCTTTTTTGGCAGATATGAAACGAAATGACCCCCTCCTGATATCTTCTTCTTATTTTTGGTCCGATGCTCTAAATGCCTTCTTATTCGGTCATGGTCCGATGTCCCCATCTCTGGCCAATGTGGTCATGTTGACTGGTCTCAATATCACTTCATTGGTCATCCTAGATAGCCTTCCCAAAGTTACCCAAAGGATCCAAACATCCAAAATCAAAGGCTGGAAAGAATATATCACGACTTTCTCTAAGTCATCCGGGGATATAGATGAGAAAGAACATACTGCTTTCCTTATGATGTGGCTAGAGAAATATAACTTTGGTAGAAAGACAATCGGTCCTTCCTAAAAATTTATTCGGTTGGCAGAATATCTGGCAGCAGGAAATCATTTTCCTTTAGGCAAGCTCCTTCTTGTGGCAGTATACAATCTTATGCATGAAGTATTCGTTCGCTTAAGGAATGATGAACCGATTACTTCCCTTGGAGGACCCTGGTGGTTCTTGAACTTGTGGCTGAACCTTTATATGCAAAACACATTTCAAGCCGATATCTTTGGCAGCCAATTTCCATCGAATCAGACGGATGAAGAAGACATTATCCTCTGCCAATGCCTTTCTTTTGGCGAAGCTGCTTCCTCAATCGGCGGAGATAAAGCCAATCCCGATCGGACAGCATTATATTTCAAATGTTTCTACCATGGCTTTAACGATGATACCTTGATTTGGTTTCCATATAATGATTTTGAAAACCACTTCAAAAGTCCGATCAACATTCAATTCGATTCAGCTACCTCCGATGGTTCGGAATCACTTCTTAAAGAGATGTTCTTCCGAATATTCTCCCCGTCTTGTCTCGTAGCACCTTCTGCTACGAATTCTACTATCCTTCTTTGATAGCAAGACAATTAGGGTTTGGCCAGGCTATACCCAAACTATACTTTGCCGACCAGCTCAAACCTCGGGAAATAGTTGAATCCGATTTAGACTTTCGTCGGGTGTTGAATCAGATCCCCAATGTAAACATAGCCGATTTCAAGACATGGAAGCCGGCTCCAGCAATGTCTCCATCATTCAAGTCATGGTGGAAACAATGGTCCAAGCACTTGTTCTGCAAAACGGCAAATTATTACTGTCGTATCTTCAATCCAGACTTTGCCATCAACCCTCAGGTATTAAATTAATCCCAGTCCTTTTATCTGTAATCAGTTATAATTTCGATTTCCTTATCTTGACAGGATGAAGACCTGACACCTCCAACCACAAGCAGAAGTGGTAAGTCGATTGAATATGCCCCTCCATCAGATGATCCTTATATCGGAGGTGATGCACCAGCAATAAAGGATATTGCCAAAGGGAAATCATCGAAACGTGAAATCGGCTCTACTTCGAAAAAGGTCTCGAAGAAGCCCAATACGACATCAATTCACGTCTCAACGGTAGCTACGATGTTAGCTGATGCAATCCAAGAGACAATGCCTCAGTTACTACCAAGACCAGGTATTAACTTTTGGTCCCAATTCCTTATTTCCCTATTCGTTTTGATCATTTCCGATCCATACAGAACAAACAACCGAAGAAGGCACAAGGTCGAACCCTCCTCAGACGCCTCATCCGAACTCCCCGGCTTCATCAGCATCAAATCACCCTGCATCTGATCCGATTGGTAATATCGACAATCTGGTTCTGACATCTTATTAATAAATTCTTTACTTTAATATCATAACCGCTTAAACAATAATAGATCATCCTCAAGGAAAATTGGCCACTCCTAGCCGAACAAGCAAGGAGATCCCTCAACAAGAGAAAGAAACGGTTGCTCCTCATCAGACGCCGGTAACTTTACTTCTTATCCTATTATTATGCAGCCGATTCCAATGTTGTTAATATCTCTTGTTTTAGCATGAATCGGCTAAAGTCTCCGAACCCGCCGTAGGACCAACCCTGATACCATCAAGACAGCCTACTCAATTTGATGAAATGAATCTGAAGAAGGTTATTTACTTATCCTTTTATCTGATTCTTCATTTTTTTTCTTTTCTTTCAATCTAATAAAGCTTCTTTCACTTTCAGGCTCAAGATTCAATTGATAATAGCTTCTTTGACTTTCCGATCGGAGGTCTCTTAGACGAAGAAGAAGTTCAATCATCCGGCAAGGGAATACCACCAACTACTACCACTCATCTATCGGATGTCAACACTTCGGTACTCCCAAAAGATGTCCAGAGCAAGCTATCGAGTCTGCAAGCTCTGTTAGAACAAAACACTTCTACATTAGTTCAAGATGCTGAACCGATCTGATCAATCCTCCATCAGCTTCGACCATATCTTAATCACGAGATCCAAGCTGCCATTATCCCAGCAGCCTACATAGAAGGCAATCAGATCCGATTCCTTGAAGCCCAACAGAAAATATCCGATCATCAAAATCGGGAGTCGTTGATCAAGGAATTGGAAGCAAAGAGGGATGAAGCCCATGCTACTAAAGAAAAAATCCAACTCCTTCAATCGAGCCGTCCATCTATAGTGGCAAGGGTTGACGAACTGAAAGCTCGTAAGGTAGAGCTGGCAAAAAAGCTCCAATCAGTCAGCCAAAACCTTGAAGATGAAGAGAAAATATTGCAACAGCTTCCGGCTATAATCGAAGATCTCAAAAAGACCCTCAAGACTCGAGCTTCCAATGCCCTCAAGCTCCATAGAAGCATTTCAGCACAACAAGACCCAATTGAAGAATACCAATGCATCGTAAATGATGTAGATCAAATACGTCGACGAGCGTTAGATGCGATCCGATCCCTTTTGTAATGGCTTGTAATTTGATTGTAGAATATTTAATGGTTTGTAACAAATATTGTCTCATGTAGATTTGTCCTTATTTTCATGCCATATATGACAACTTTGACCGATTATCCGGTCTCTCTTTCTGAATCATATTTACTCCTCTGCCTAACTTGGTCATCAGACCATCAATGTGAAATAACTTCGCGCCAGCGTTACATATCCCAAGGTCATTAATGAAATCATAAATTCCTTAGCCGAACTTTCCTATAAATAGATACATCGGCTCTCTTCCCCTTCATCACCACAAAGTTTACCCAAATATGAACTCCAAATCTTCGAAAGAAATGGCGTCTTTTGATCAGGTAAGAATCTTTTTCTGACTCTTTTTTCCCCTCAAAACATTTAGCATCAAAGATTTTTCCTTTTCTTTTGACAGCGATTGGATCTAATCATCACCTCCCTTCAAGCCGGGAACCCTTTGTCTGTCCATGATGAAGTTTTTCTTCAGGCTATACTGAAGAAATCAGAGAGAAATTTCCAGATGAAATAGTGCATGTTCTTCGCTCCGTCAACTCCAATGCCTTGCCACCTGGTGTAATTCCAGAAGTTCGCCGTCGAATCCAACTACTTCAGTTCTCTCTTCCTCTACTTGAAGAACAACTTTCTCGCTTGGAATCTAGAGTAAATCTGAGAGAAGATCTGAAACATCTCATAAATATTATAAGAAACGACAGAGACAGCACTGCTAGAGCCCTTCAAGAACAAAGAAGACTTGATGCTTCATATGAACGACAAGAAAGCTATCTGAGGGCAATAGAAACAATCCAAGAGTATCTAAACTCTTTGTAATTTTTTTTCAATTTTTTGCACTAAGGGCGATGTATGTCACATCGGCCATGTATCTTCCGATTTAAGATGAAATCAGTTTATGAGTATTCGAAATGGTTGATTTTCCAAATCGCCTACCCTTCATATGTTTGCTTTGAATACTTTCCGATCTGTAGTCAGACGAAATCTTTTTACTTTGTTTATTCATTAAGATAGATCCTCAGAACCGATTGCTTGAATCGGCTGTAAACCAAAATCGGACATTCTCAAAAAGTCAGAATCAATAGCTTGTCCTGATATGCATGTCACTTCATAGCTCCAAGGACTTGCTTCGGCTGTTGCGATGTCAAACGGGGCATCGGCCTTTACAACTTCTACCGAATCTCCGATCCATTGAATCACACATTGATGCATTGTAGAGGGAATGCAACAATTAGCATGAATCCAATCTCATCCCAAGAGAATATTGTATGAACTTTTACCATTAATAATGAAGAAGGTAGTCGGCAAAGTTTTACTCCCGATCGATAAATCAACACAAAGTGCCCCCAGGCCGGAGAAGTTTTCCCTTTGAAATCTCTGAGCATTAAATCAGTTTTTATCAAAACGATCTTTCCCTTGCCGAGTTTTCTTAACATGGCATATGGCATAAGATTAACTGACGCACCACCATCAACAAGCATTTTTTTTCATCGGAGTCCCATTAATATAACCTTTTAGAAACAACGGCTTTAAATGCTGCCAATCTTGTTCTTCAGGTTTCTCAAACGTAGCAGGTGCTGGTTCTAAGGCCAACTGAGCGAGATTTTCATCTACATCCGATTCTACATCCTCATCTGATGCCATGAACTCTCTGGGTAAGATAAACGCCATCAGAACATCAACCGCTGGGGTATCCTTTTGATCATGTCCCTTGGCCCTCACTCACCAAACCCGATTACGACCTGTTCTATTATCAGCTTGGCACTGTTCTTCTAACTCAATTTGCCTCAGCCTTTGAACACGCCTTTCTTGCAATTTAGTTAACCCTTTGGGGCACCATTGAGGTTGTGGCTCCTCGAACCGGTGAGACGGCTGATGATAATGAATCGGTTCTCTTTCAGGATCCCTTCGCATAATCTCTTCATCAGGACCCCGATCATTAGCCATATCTTCAATATTAGCTCTTCCTCCCAATCAATCCATCACATTAACTCTGCGACCAAGTCTTTCATGAACCGATACTCGTTGTTCCTGATTATCATATCGATCTCTGCTTTCAGATCGTCGATCTCTGAAATATGACTGACTCCGATCATCTTGACGATCACAGATAACTGGTCGATTTCGTTCTTCGTTATAGCACGGCCTCTTATTTGGCCGAGTATTTTGTCCATTGCATTCAGGGCAATTTCCTGGAGTTGGAAGCTTAATTCCTTCTTCCCAACAATAGATAAAGAAAGGGCATCGCTAATGGTCGGCATTGTTTTGCCTCATCTCTTCTTCATGTCTGATTTGCTCATTTTCTCTTCTAAATTTATTAATCAGACCTTGAGAAGTAACCCTTCTTTCTTGACTTTTAGAACTCCTAGCTCCATCCGATTTGCTTTTCCCTTTCAAATCGGTCATAGATACTTGGAGTTTAGGGTCAACAACTCCTTTTTCTTTGGCTGATTTTGAAGTTAAAACTTTCCTTGGTACTTCTTCTGTTGAAATTTCAACCATGTTGACAGGGAAAGGATGTTGATCAATCTTCATCGGCTTGGCAGGTTTCTTGGGTAATTCGAACTTAATTCTACCTTGCTTGATAGCCGATTGTAATTGCTGACGGAATACTTTGCAATCATTAGTATTGTGAGAAGTAGCATTATGAAACTTGCAGTATACCATCTTTTTTAACTCATCTTTCAGAAGCATATCAAAGATCTTATCGGCCTTTGTAACATCAAAGCCGAATTTTTCAGGTTCTTTCTTTGCAAACGGAACTGAAATCGGCTTCTTATTTTTCACCCATTCAGCCAAACCAATTTCTCCTTCATTATCTGAATCAGAATCAGAACCATAACCAGTATAATTAACTCTTTTCTGATAACTCCTTCTTGGTTCATAAGACCGATTTTCTTGTCCAGTCATCCTTTGAACAATTTGACTCAAGCTTTCAAACTCTTGGTTAGCATATTTATCTTACCGATATGGTAAAAGCCCATCAAAAGCTACTTCAGCCAATTGCTTGTCAGATAACATCAGGCTAAAACATTTATTCCTGACTTCTCTAAATCGGAAAATAACGGATGCAACCGATTCATCGTTTCTTTGCCTCATGTTTGTCAAATCAGATAATTTCTTTTTCTGAACCCCAGCAAAGAAATATTGATGAAACTGCCTTTTCAAATCGGACCACATCACTATGGAATTTGGTGGCAATGTCATAAACCATGAGAAGGCAGACCCAGACAAGGAGCTTGAAAACAATGGAATCCTCAAAGCATCAACATTGGCAGCTTCTCCACATTGCATCAGAAGTTGACTAATATGCTCAACAGTTGAAGTATCATCCTGAGCAGTGAATTTTGTAAACTCTGGGATCTGATAATGGTGAGGGTAAGGAAGCATATCATAATGTGCAGGATATGGTGGCTGATACATAACACTCTGCACTTTTGGCTTCAAACCGAACTGATTCTGGATCACATCAGCTATCTGGGAAGACCAATCAATTGGAACTTGAGATGTTTTTTCTGTAGACTGATGATCCGATTGAGGCAACATAGTTCCACTTGATTGATGCTATTCTCTTTGAGGACTCTGAGGAACGGTTGTTGCAGGAGGTGTATATGTCTGAATCGGCTGAGAGGCCGATGCAGTTCCTTGATTAGCATGAGCATGAAGTACCATCCGATTATCTGCTTGCTGATTTTGACTTCCCGATAATGTATAATTAATTGGTACCTTCACCTGTCGTATGGTCCCACCATTATTATCGACCAACGACCAAGTTTCTCCATCATCATGCTGAATCTAGGCAACACCTCTCTGTCATGTATTGACAGTTTCTTCAGTTGTTTTATCTTCTTCAACAATTTTATTTCCTTCGGCTGTTTTCTTACCAAAATCGGGTGGCATACCCCATCCTATTTTGGGATTATATGTACCAGTAACAAACGAACTCTTGGGCGCTAATTGTGTAGATGAGTATGGAGGTGCCATATGTGACAAAAGATGTCCCGATGAATTGGTTACCAATTGAGCTCCAAACGAAGAAAATCCTTGACTAAAACCAGAAGACTGTCCAGCTGATTGGCTTTGATCTGAGCTCTCAAGGATAGTTCCTCCTAATGCATCTGATCCTGTAACAGTAGATTTGGCAGCAGATGCACTTGACATAGAAAAAGCAGGAACTGACGCTTTACTAGTAATAGCAGTAGATGACCCAGAAGCGCCTGAAGCAAATCCAGTGGAAAAACCACAAGGAGTAGGACCGAACATATTTGTGATTGGCATGGAAGTAGGTCGTTTGTATAGAAATTCATCTTCACGCAAAGTCTTAACTACGGCATTTGCATAGTATAGGCCAATACTCAAGACTGGTTAACTAAAGCATGGTGCACTGTCGAATCAATCATCCCTTGCAATTGCCCTGGTGATTCAGCAATTGTAATTATGCGCGGTCCAGGGAGAGGAAGTTTCCTAACAGCTTCACCTCTTTTCATTGCACTATAGGATTTCAAGCATTCATTACGATACAACTGCTGGTGAAGATCGAACTCCTTCTTTTGATCCTCATTCAAATCTTCATAAGTCACAGAGATCACATTATCTTCTTCGACTTTAAAAGCATTATCATTTCCATCTTTTCCATGAGCTGGCTTCTTCGGAGGCATTGTGAGTTTCCTTCTTCGTGTCCCACCGGACGTGCCAAAAGTGTGTTGACGCAAAAATCGGGACTTGACAGATGTGTAAACACACGAGCGAAGGCATGGCCTTGAAAACCGGGGCGTGCCAGTCAATCTGACCTGTTGATTGACAATGATGAAAATCGGATATTAAGAAACAGCTAAGAAGTCGATTCTGTCGTCAGTGAAATCGAATATGACATAACCGATTCCGATATGCAGAGAAATAGCTAGAGAGCCGATTCTGATACTCAAACAGCAATAAGTCGATTGAGAACTAAGCAATAAAAGACAACTATGAAAGTGATCTGATAAAGCTTAGAATAACAATACTTAGAACAAGTTAAACAGCTATTAGATGCAATCAGTGATGAAGCCTTTAACAGAGCCGATTAGATCAAGTTCTAAGCTAGATAAAGGGTGATAAAAGCTAAAACTAACAAGAAAAACTTGTAGATCTAGCTGATATCGATAACTGTTGAATAAATCTAAACGAAGCAACAGCGATGCGCCCGGATGCTAAAGCTTAGATATTACTCGATAAGGGTGGAACTTACAAGCAAGCCTTTGGGGATCGAAATCGCCTCGACTTGCCCAGAAGAACCTGAATCCACATACGAGCTCTGGGAGTCGAAACCGCCTCAACTCGCAAGAGAACCCGAAAAGGAAAAAGCTTTGGCGAAGTCGCCGACTTGAAAGTAAATTGCGAAAGTAAATGTTTGTTGTATTGAATGTGTATTATTTTCTCCACGAGCCTCAGGGCTTATATTTATACCCTGAAATTACAAACTCCTAGTCGATCACGACACAACTAGACTTGACACAAAAGAAAGGAACTTTCTAGAGAGTACGAGCTACAGACTACTATCTAAATGATACAAAACGGCTCAATCTTGGTCCAATTAAGCCCACATAATAATCATCCGAGTCGGACATCACCTGACCTTGTATACTCCGATCCCGACTCTTGCCCCTTAGACCTCCGATTCCGATTCAGAAATGTCCTCTCTTACGTTCTCTCTTTCCTTCTTTATGTCGATCCGAGACGTGTCGAAAAACGGCGTCAACAAGGTTTTTTTATTTGAGGTCAGTTAGATGCCGAAAATTGTCCCGTCCTTATTTTCTCTCTTGTAACTTCAGTTTGAGGTTGAATTTTGTAACTTTTGAATATAGTCTCGTATGGATAGAAAATTTAGACAAAATTTGTACATTTTGACGAGATCTACAACTTTATAGTTGAAAGTTTTTTTATTTAAAACCGTTTAGATGCTCAAATAATAGAACTAAGATTTAGGCAACAAGCATCAAAAGAATATAAGTCCCTCGTGCTTACATAAATGACATCTAGGTGAGATGGTAAGAGTCATGCGAGGCAAGAGGTTGTGAGTTGAAGGCTGAGCACCGCACGCATTCATATTTTTTGAGTGAAATACGCGTAACAAGCAACCGCGACCGTAGTTCAGGGGTGGCCTCCCGGTTAAAAAATATATATCTGCTATTTTTATTTACGAATTCCTACTTTTATCATCCGCACTGGTGTGAGATCCACCAGTTAAAATAACTTCTCAAATGTGTTGGTCAAATAACCGGCATGAATAACCACCTCACCTCACATCGGCTTAAGGGAAGCGGTGAAATAATCAATTCGAATGATATTTATGTGCAGTAGTGTAGTGAAAAGGTATGTATAGTGTTATAACTAAATTGTATAAAAAACTGGATAAAGATGACTACATAACTTTATGAGTATTCTGGTAATTAGAATATTTAAAATGAAAGAGATAAAGAGCAGGTTAAGCAATTTTTGTTATCAACCATGGGCTTTGATTTTTTATGTGTTTTTAATACTAATAATGTCTCTCGAAACCACTTAGTCGTGTGGAGCACGAGTTGTTGGATTAGTTGGTACTTGGTATTAACTTTTTTAATGCCCAACAGTGCTAGTATTTTTATGTACTCTAAAATCCTGAATTCTTATTTGTTAAATCGTACTCTTATAATAACGTCCTGGTAACCGACACCTTAATTCAACTTTTTCATCGTACAAAATGGACGTTTTGCACTAGCTTATTCATATTGGCATCATCGGACATCTCCAAGAGACTAGACAAATCATTTTTTAAAGTAAATTTAGCTATTATTAAACAAAAAACGTTTCCAACAGACTCTGTATACGACTCTTCAAATTTAGTGGCTCTTCATCCCACCTCATTCGCTCTCTATATTTAGATAGCCTACCTCACTAACTATTCATACGGAGGCTGTTGGATTTGATCACTTTTTTAGTTGTTTTACATAATAGCTAAATCTAGATTTTCGCCATCTATCTTTAGCTAGACTGTTAGAGTTGCTCTAGAATGTTCAACTTCTTGCACCTAGCTAGTTGAAAGGTTCTGCTGCAACGGCCAATGGGAGATTACTTTTGGCGCAAACAAACAAGTTCACTAATTGGCACGGAAGGGAAACAGAAAGATTGCGGTCTGGAGATGCATTTTTGGATATTGGTTACCTGATACCTCTTGGATTTGGTTGATTGCCAAGTGCTCCAGCACTTTGCTCGGTCTCCCTGTAATATGTCTGCCCACTCCACTCCAGATACCGGCGTCAGCTTTTGGTGCTACAGCCTACATGCTAGTATGAAAAGCAGGGGGATCGCTTGCTGGAGTGTGGTGATCGAGCAGATTAGTAAGCAATCACCTGCCGTTATCAAAGGAAATAAAGAAACAACTGTCTGAATTCGTGGATGAATGCCTCAACCAAAGCCACACAATGAAAGAATCACTCAAAATACCTTTCGTTGCCTGGACTAGCTCCCTCTCTGAATAGTTTTTCCTTGTACCGTCTTAGTTTCTCCCGTCCTTAGCATCCCTGTTTTCTCTGTACAGTATAGCAAGCCTTTGTAAGTTGATGTTGTTTTCCTGGTTGTAAACTTACCTTTTTGTTTTAATAAAATTCCTTACAGTGGGGGCCTCTCTCGCTGTGTTCTTGGTTCAACAAAAATAAAAAAATAAAGAAACAACTGATAAAATACGTAGTAATCAGGCTCCTCGGCTTACTTGCTCCATTGCTTGGAACGATGATCTCGGTTGGACTGCCTTGATGTTGCCGCGGAGCCCAACCGGCCGGACAAGCGGGCGCAAGGCGGAGATATGCAGGGCAGGAACAGCCAGCTGGTGAGGAAAAAGCCAAACTGCCAAAGGACTGGCCTCGGTGCATCCACCCAAATGCATGCATGTTCTTGTCTTCCGCCCTATATTGATGATGAGATTAAAATTGCCGCACAAAGTTCTACGCCTTTTCTCCATTGTTCCTTGCAATACAAAAATAGGAAGAAAAAGTTAATCCTAATGATTGATTCTCCTGATAAAAGAGCTGAGAACAGGGTGCTCTCTGAACAAGAATTAAATATGAAACATTACCTCAATGAACGATTAGTTCACTTATTGAGGGAAGAGGAAATTAAATGGTACGAGAGAGCTAAAACTAAAGACCTGTTGGAAGGTGATGACAACACCCAATATTTACATTTGGTCGCTAATGGTAAATATAGAAAACAACGCATCTTCAAATTAGAACAAGAAGAGGGTGTGATAGTGGGTGATGCTGAATTGAAAGCTTATATCACAAAATATTACAAGGGCTTGTTCGGACCATCAGAGGTTAATAATTTTACCATGGTGAAAACTCATAATCATGACATATCTCAGGTGACTGATGATGAAAATAATTTCCTCACAGCGCCCTTCACAGAGAGGGAGGTAAAAGAGGCAGTGTTCCAAATGGAGCACAATAAAGCCCCAGGTCCTGGTGGCTTCCCAGCAGAATTTTATCAAGTCTTCTGGAATATTATAAAAGCTGACCTTATGGCGCTTTTCTCAGAATTTTATGAGGATCGTCTCCCTTTGTACAGCCTTAATTTTGGAGTAATTACTCTCCTTCCAAAAATAAAAGGGGCAACAAAAATACAACAATATAGACCCATTTGCCTACTCAATGTAAGCTTCAAAATTTTCACCAAGGTGGCTACAAATAGACTCATGAGTGTAGCTGACAAAGTTGTTCGACCATCTCAAACAGCATTTATGCCAGGTCGAAATATTATGGAAGGAGTAGTAATTTTACACGAAACTATCCATGAATTACACACTAAAAAACTTAATGGTGTGATTCTCAAAATCGACTTTGAAAAAGCATATGATAAAGTAAACTGGCCTTTTCTACAACAAACACTCCGTATGAAAGGCTTTTGTCCCCAATGGTGTTCATGGGTCGAACAATTCGTCTCTGGAGGAAGTGTGGGCATCAAAATTAATGATGACATTGGGCACTACTTTCAAACAAAAAAGGGTCTCAGACAGGGAGACCCCATGTCGCCTATTCTTTTCAACATTGTGGCCGATATGCTCTCCATTTTAATTAAGAGAGCCAAGGATGATGGTCAAATTAAAGGAGTTATTCCTCACTTGGTGGAAGACGGATTGTCTATTATGCAATATGCAGATGATACAATCATATTCTCCATGAACTAGAGCAAGCTAAGAATTTGAAGCTTTTGCTCTGTGTCTTTGAACAATTGTCAGGTTTAAAGATTAACTTCCACAAAAGTGAGATATTTTGCTATGGAGATGCCAAACAGTATGAGCGAGAATATACTGAATTGTTTGGTTGTGAGCTAGGATCATACCCTTTCAGGTACCTGAGAATCCCGATGCATCACAACAAACTTCGTAATATGGATTGGAGGGTCATCGAGGAAAGATTCAAATGCAAACTGAGTACATGGAAGGACAAACATTTATCTTATGGGGGACGATTGATATTACTAAAATCGGTCCTTAGCAGCATTCCTATGTTCATGATGTCTTTTTTTGAAATCCCTAAGGGTATCTTGAAAAGACTAGATTTTTATCGGTCTAGATTTTTCTGGCAAGGCAATAATAATAAACGAAAGTATCGCCTGGCCAAATGGGATATTCTGTGCCGTCCTAAAGATCAAGGAGGTCTAGGAATAATAGACCTACGGATTCAAAATAAATGCCTACTCAGCAAATGGTTATTTAAATTGCTGAACGAAGATGGCACATGGCAGACTATGCTTAGAAATAAATATCTAAGTTCCAGCTGTTTGACTCAGGTTAAAATTAAACCTGGTGATTCGCATTTCTGGAAAGGTTTGCTAAAGGTTAGGGAAGATTTCCTAGGTTGTGGGACCTTTAAGATAAGAGATGGGTCACAAACTAGATTTTGGGAGGACACGTGGGTCGGCTCTAAACCACTCAAAGAACAATTTCCCAATTTATATAATATAGTGTACTACCCTCATGTTACAGTATCAAATGTCATGAACCAAATGACATTGAATATCTCTTTTAGAAGAGCTATAGTCGGAGATAAACTGACTGCCTGGCATAACCTTGTAGCTAAAATAGCCAATCAACAGCTTTCAGATGGTAGGGATGGTTTTATCTGGGATTTGCATAGACATGGCAATTTTACAGTACGGTCTATGTATCAATATCTTATCAACCAGGATATTCCTTTTATTAATAAATTTATATGGAAGCTGAAGATCCCTCTAAAAATAAAAATTTTCCTTTGGTACCTACAACAAGGTGTTATTCTAACGAAGGATAACTTGGCTAAGAGAAATTGGTCAGGAAACCAAAAATGTTGTTTCTGTGATTGCAATGAAACAATTAAGCATCTCTTCTTTAATTGTCAACATGCTAAGATGATTTGGAGAGTTGTTAATATAGCTACTGGGTTAACTCCACCAAAATCAATATCGCACATGCTTGGAAATTGGTTAACGGGCATAGGCAAAAAAGATAGGATGTTGATTTTTGTTGGGGTTGCAGCTCTTTTGTGGGCCATTTGGTGTACGCGTAACGATTTGGTATTTGAAAAAAAAAACAGTTTTCCTCTTTTATGCAGGCTGTCTTCAGGGGAGCATACTGGCTGCGATATTGGTCCCTACTTCAGCATGAGGAAAAAAGGTAGTCTGTCCGTTTGGCAAGCAAGGCGTTGGAGGTCATTGCTCTAGATATATTTGCCAAGAATGGATAGAAAAGCAATAATAGACTTTGCTTTTAATATTCTCCCATCGTTTGCGTACTATTTGCCTTATTTATGTAATAAGCTTTGTGCTGAGAATGATGTAAAGACTTGAGTGTGTGCGGTCGCAGAGGCCGGAATTTTATCCTTTTTCTAAAAAAATCTGAGTGGCAGCTTATTTAAAGAAGATCTATAATGGCAGCTGGGCCAACATGTCATATGTGTCCATCGTTCCTGTGGCCGATACGGAACCCTCTGTCCCTCAGTCCGGCCAGGTCGCATCTTCTTTCTTCCTACCTTCCTTTACAGAGTTATTCCGTTATTGTCATTAAGCAAGACTTATAGTTATTAGATCCTTTTTGGATTATGTTTCTTTGTTGATTCGATTCTGCTATATACTACCTCCGTATCGAAATATTTGTCGTCATTGATTTTTTCACAACGTTTGACCATTCGTCTTATTTAAAAAATTATACAAATATCATTTATTTTATTTATGACCTACTTTGTTATCAAATGAATTTTGAGTTTAGCTTATCTTTTCATATATTTACAATAATTTTTTAATAAGACGAATGGTCAAAGATTGCAAAAAAAAGTCAATGGCGACAAGTATTTCGATACGGAGGGAGTACGTATTAATATTGCATAATGCTTTCGAACCGATCTGTGTGTAATAAACACTAGCACAAAGGCACGTGCCGCAGGCACGTGTTTTAAGAAAAATGTAGCGTGAGAAAGAGTCATAGTCGATAATGTGTAGTATTAGAAAGAGTTTTGACTGCTCACGTACATGACCAATATAGCGTGAGAAAGAGTACTAGGGGCTGACGTGTAGCATGAGAAAGAGTCCTGACTGCTCACGTACTTGACCCGTGGGTCCACTTGTCAGATCAATGTGTCTTTTGACAATTGACCGTCGAAATTCTTTCGTCCTTTATAGTATAGATGAGCGAAATTGGCTCAGACATGACTGGAGTCTGGGGCTTGGCTAGGTTGGTCAGCAGTCGGAACAGAATTAAGCTCAACTGATTTGTTTACTTATTCATTTATTTATTAGTACAGTCTAGGAATTTCCTTCCCCAGACCTCAGCCTTGGCCCTGTTTAGATGGGGGCTGTAATTTTTTTTTCACCATGTTCCCTCACATGCATGACATATTAAATGTAGTCGAAAAAATAACCCATTATATGGATGGAGTGTACTTCGCGAGACGGATCTAATGAGCCTAGTTAGGTCGTGATTAGAAAATAAATTGCTACAGTAAACATGTGCTAATGACGGATTAATTAGACTCATTAGGTTTGTCTTGCGATTTACTGACAGAATCTGTAATTAGTTTTGTAATTAGTCTATATTTAATACTTTAAATGTGTGCCGACATACTGTAAATTTTTTGCAAGTTCCATCTGAACGCTGCCCTTGTGTGGTAGAATCCGGCACTGGGTGGTGGGTACAACCTTTATTTGTTTATTTATTTAGTACAGAATTGATTAGATGGCTTGGTCCAAGAAAGCCAGGACGGATACCTTGTTCTGTTTGGCCTGGTCTGAAGTTTGGGTATGAGATGAACTCGTCTTTTCATGGCCAGCCCAAGCTTGGTAAATGCTCGGTCTAGATTCCTGGAATGAAATTAAAATAAATTTAAGGAGCCAATGTGCTCTGCATAGGGAAAAGTCTGATTCACTGCGTCCCTTTCAAAAACCTGTAACAAACAAAACCAGTGTAGCTCACAAGGATATGTTAACATTCATATTTGAGAATTCCTTTTGGCTGAAACCTCTCTTGCATGTTTTAGAAAAAGAAAACAAGCTTATTAGAGGTTGATGATGCTTTCATTGATAATTCATATTTAGGTCCTGATATATTGCTTTCTACCGGTGCACGCAATTTAATAGGTACCTTGTTGTAGTTGATGGCTTGTGGGATGCAACAGCATGGGATATTATTCACTCAGTTTTTCCAGAAAATGGTCTTGGTAGTAGAGTAATAGTAACCACCCGAGTGGAAGATGTTGCTAGCTGGGCTTGTTACCATCACGGTCGGTGCATTTATAGAATGAAGCCTCTGAACAACCAAGACGCAAGAAGGTTATTCTTTAAACGGATATTTGGCTATGAAGACGGCTGTCCTTCCCAATTTGAAGAGGTTTCAGCTGAAATTTTGAAGAAATGTGGAGGTTTGCCACTTGCAATTATTACGATAGCCAGCTTATTAGCTAGTCAACCAACAAGAGTAAGGAATGAATGGGAGGGTATCCGTACTTTATTAGACAGACAGCATGTCACAAATCCCACCTTGGAAGGGATGAGGAAAATTTTAGACCTTGGCTACAAGAACCTTCCTCATCATCTCAGGACATGCCTGCTATATCTGGGTGTATATCCAGAGGACCACGTGATTAAGATGGATGATTTAATTAGGCAATGGATAGCTGAAGGCTTTGTCAGTAACTTGCATGGACAAGATTTGGAGGATGTTACAGAGAGTTATTTCAATGACCTTTGAAGGGACCATGACACCGTAAGAGGAGGGTGAATTAGGGTCCCTAAAAAAACACTATGGCTAAGAGCACATATAAAAACCTAATTCAATTTCTATCTAAATGTGCACTAGGTTTTTCTATGTGTTGCTAACTCTACCGCTAAAAGTTTTGCACCCTAGGTTCCAATCCTAGCAACTACACATGGCAATTCTAGAAAAGTTAAATGCGGAATGTATTGCAATAAGTAATGCGGAATGTAAATAGATAGAGCAAGCAAACTCCCGACACGGCGATATATCCCAAGGTATCTGAAAGCCACGGCTTTCCACTAGTCCTCGTTGCTGGAGCCCCCTCTCAAAGGGAATGCCCGCGCAAGGGCATGTACTCCCCGGTCGAGTCACTTCGTAGGATAGCCTGCAGGACTTCCCCACTCACAAGTGGGTCTCCGCTTGGCCTCTACCGGATGCTCCTCGCCGCCTCCACTCGGTTGAGCTTTGGCGAATGCCTAGGGCCTCACCTCCCTAGTACAAAGTAACAGCGACCACTTCACAAACGCGGTTGGAGGGTCTCGCAAGACTTACAAGCACCGATACAAAGAGATATGCAAACCTCGCCTAAACTCTAGGCTAACACCTAAAGCAATGCGCTAAAAGGTCTAACTAGCACTTAACCAAGCACTAAGTTCTATGCTAATCATCTAGATCTTCTATTTACCACTTTGGTGGAATGAGCACTTGCAAATGAGTAGAACAACCACTAGCAACTTCCCCAAGCTCAAGCACCCTCCAAATGGTTGGGGGTTGGGGTATATATATCCCCAAGCCAAGAAACTAGCCGTTGCTCTCACGGCCAAGTTTCTGCGTAGCACCGACTTATTCGGTGCTAGCACCGGACTAATTTCCCAACTAGCCGTTGCCTGTGATCGTTGCTTCAAACCAAGCACCGATCCATCCACTGCTTTGGCCCATGTAGCACCAGGACCATTTGATGGATTACACATACGAAGTGCACCCATGGCTGTCACATTCACCGATTCATCCGGTGGTACTTCTCCTTGAGCACCGGACCATCCTACGGTTCGTGAAGCCACACACATCTTGGCCCTACCACGTGTAGCACCGATTCATCCGCTGGTTGCAGCAAGATGCTCCGGTGGTCTTCACCAATTACGTCGGTGGTCCTCTAAGCAGGATTCGCTTCATTATCTTGTGTGATCTTGTCTTGGTTACAACATACCATCAATATAATTTGGATGGCTTGAATACCGTCATTTGAAACCTAAAAATACCTTTAAATATACATCTTGACAAACATGTTAGTCCCAATGACTATGTTGGTATTAATCATCAAAATCATAAACATGGTTTAGGGCCATTTTCCTTACAACCTTATCAATAGGAGCTTGATTCAGCTTGAAAGAAATGGCCTTTGGGGAGTTGTCTTGTAGAGTGCATGACATGATGCTTGATTTGATCATAAGGAGGTCTGCAGAAGAAAATTTTGTCTGTGTATCATACAATTCTCAAGACATGATGACCAGACTGAATTTGCATGGCTACAAGATCCGTCGACTATCCCTCATCAACTTCAGCTCTAGTGGTGTCAGGGATGGCGTAAATTCCGGGACCATTGTGTCTGGCCTATCACAAGTTCGAACATTAGCGCAGTTTGGAAAATTTGAGGACAAGTGACCTTACCTTTTGATGTTTAAGCATCTCCGGGTGCTAGTGCTTGCACGTAACCCTGCTTGGTGTGTTGACCTCAGAGTGATTGGGCAGTTGATTCAATTGAGGTATTTGAGGGTTGCTGCACCTTGTTTAAAAGAAGAACTCCCTACTCAATTTCAATCTCTTTAAGCGTCCCACCAAGTGTTCATTTGCCCCGGTTGTCCCATATATGAGTTTTTTTTTTCCAAAGGGCACAGGACTGCCTAGCGGGATAGGCAACATGAAGTCCCTTCGCACCCTTGGAGGCTTTAATCCATTTGACAGGACTATTGAGGCTCTTGGTGATCTGACAAATCTTAGGGACCTAAGTCTATTCAGAAATAGAAACAGGGAAACCGTCCCACCTTTCGTGGTAAGTTTTGTTGACTTTATGAGGCTCGAGCGTGGCAACCAGACCTGCATCTTTGTGATTCAGCAACAGCTTTGGTGCGTTGTCTTGGAAAACTTTGTAAACTTAGATCTTTGGAGCTAGCACTACTACACAAACTGCCTTCACAGCCGGTTCTCAAAGCCAATCACAACCGGTTTTGGGGATCGGCTGTGATATAGTGGTTGTGATAGTCATGCCAATCACAACCGGTTTGAGAACCGGCTGTGATACTTTTTTTCAAAAAAAGAAAAAAAAAGAAAATGAGGGGTCGAGGCCCCATCGACCGCCAGCGATGTCGAGGCCCCATCGACCGTCGGCGCTGCCACAACCGCTGCCCACCGCTGGCGATCCCCGCGAGCGCGAGACAGAGAGAAGGTTGACGCATCGGATCTCGCCGTCGTGGCCGTCCATGCCGACCGCCGCCGGATCTCGCGCCCACAGGTCCGTGCCTGCCGCCGCCACTGGATCTTGCGCCCGCGCCGTCTGGATCTCGCATGCCGCTGCCGGATCACGCCGCCGCGACCGTCCATGCCGGCCGCCGTCGGATCTCGCCGCTGCTGCCATGCACGCTACCCGCAGTCGCCGGATCCCGCGGCCGCGCGCGCCCTCCGACGCCGCACTCCCGAGTTGCTCCCGCACCTCGCCCTGCCGCCGCTCATCACTGCCAGTGAGGGGCGAGTGGAGGGGGAATGCGAGGGGCAGTAGTGGAGGGGGAAGGTGAGGGGCAACAGTGGAGGGGGAGGTAGAAGTCGGAAAAGGAGGAGAGAGCAGGCGTCGGGCGGAGGGGGAGAAGGCAAGCGTCTGGGGAGGGCGGAGAGAGAGAGGTGGAGGGAGGAAGAAGCCGGGTGAGAGAGAGAAAGAGAGGTGGGAGAGAAGCGGACGTGTGTGAGAAGCAGTTAATTTTATTGGATATAAATTTCGGGTCCGAAAACCCTCTCATACAACCGGTTTTTAATACAAACCGGTTGTGATACTCTATTATCACAACCGGTTTTAATAAAACCGGCTGTGATTAGAGCATCACAACCAGTTTAATCAAAACTGGTTGTGATGAGGCGTTTTTTATGTTGACTTGTGTAGTAGTGTAGACTCTAATGATTTAATTGAGGATGATCACGACTGGCTTGGTTTATTATCTGATCCTCCTCCCAATCTTGAGAGGCTTATACTCAGAGGATGGCAGTTGTTATGCGCATTACGGAGCCTACAAGGATGGCGGCGGCTATGACATGGCGGGCCCGAGCAGCAGCCGTCCTGACAGGTGGACCAGCAAGAGGGACGTGCCCCAGGGAGGGGGACGGCACGCCCGAGCAAGGGGGCGGCGCGCCCAAAAGGAGGGGCGGCGACCCCACCGCCGCGAGGGGCCCACTAGTAAGGATAGATTAAGTTACTTAGATATTAAGTTAAGTAGATTCAGATTAGGTAGCTTAGATATTTGAGATAGGAAAGAATGGATCATGTAGATAAAGGAATCCAAAGGAATGCCTTAGGGGTCAAGTCGAGTCGGCCTATATAAACAAAGGCCTTGTATCAAAATAATCAAGAAAGAAAAGAATTATTTCTTTTGCCTTCAGCTCTCGGCCTCCCTCTCTCCCTCTCTCACGCCGCCGACGCCGCCCCTACACGCCGCCGCCGCCTGGCCACACCGCCGCGCCGCCTCCGCCCTAGGGCCGCCGGCCCTTCCCTCCGCCCTGTTCCACCCTAGCCCCGCTTCCCCCTTACACCTGGTATCCAGAGACCAGACGATCTGTGATGAGTAAGCAACCCATGGACGATCTAACAACAAAGCTAGATGAGATCATGAAAAATTTGTCAACCTTGACAACTAGCATGAATAATCTGGAGGAACGTATGAATCGGATCTCCACCAACCCACAGACCGATGAGGAGCGCAAGGCAGAACAAGCCAAGCGTGAGGAACTGGAGGAAAAATCGATCCGTGACCAGATTAAGGCCGCCCAGGAGGAAGCTGCTCGCACTATCATCGCGGACAAGATGAAAGCAGCACAACTCAGCTGCTGCTCATCCACATCTAATGTTCTCGATAAATTATCTCAGGAGTATTTGTCGAGCCAACAAACAAAGAATCCCCACCAAAAGAAAAAGGACAGTCGATCTTCCCTATGCTAGTTCCACGGTACCATAAACTGAACTTTCCAAGCTATGATGGAAAGGAGGACCCCCTGCCATGGCTAAATAGATGTGAGCAATTTTTCATTGGACAGTGGACACCAGATCATCGATAGGTATACTACGCCTCTTTCCACATGACAGGTGCAGCTCAGCAGTGGCTTATGCGCTTATCTCAAGAAAAAGGAACACTCTCGTGGGAGGAATTCGCACATTATGTGAATGAGCGATTTGGACCACCAACTAGAAGGAATACATTGGGCGAACTCACAGGCCTTAAACGATCAGGTACGGTAGATGAATACACAGAAACCTTCCTCGCTCTTGTCGCTCGGGCAGGATACCTTGGCATTAAACAGCAGGTCAACATCTACACGGCCGTATTGGGAGAACCACTCAGGACTGATGTAGAGCTCCGCGATTCAAAGGACATGGAGGAGGCAATGTCCTTAGCACGAGCTTATGAGCACAGAGCAGCCATAGTAGCTGATTTGTCAAACGGGACAACACACACTATACGACCATTGGTAAGTCGACCAATTCAAAAACATACATCTACCACAAACACTACAGCCACCGTAAATCCAGTAGCAGCTCCAGCCACCCGCACATTCAAGCGATTAACCCCAGACGAGATGGCAGAGAGAAAGCGCTTGGGACTCTGTTTCAACTGTGATGAACAGTTTAGCAGAGGGCACAAGTGCAAACTACTCTTTGAGATCACAACCATCAATGATTTCGATGATGGCAATGATGATGAGGTCTCCTTTATGGCACTATCAGCAAACTCATAAGGGGCACTACAGGGGGGACGCACCATGTCTCTATTAGGTGCAATATTTGGGGTGACAGCTCGTATTCTGATTGACACAGGAGCAACTCACAACATCATCGACAAGAGGTATGTCCACTCAACAGGAATTGTGGTAAGACAGGCAGAGATCGACATTACAATTGGGGATGGCAGTATAGTACAAGCTAGTGGATTATGCAGAAACATGACATTACACGTGGACCAGGAAAGTTTCTTACTCGAGGCCTACATAACGACCTTGACTGACGGGATAGATATTATACTTGGGACTCCCTGGCTAGCATCTCTTGGTCGTATCACTTGGAACTTTTCAGATCTTTCATTCATCTTCAACAGAGAAGGTCGGAAAGTACGATTTAATGGCATCAATCCACCCTCACAACCAGCCAGATCAGCAACACCTACGACGACATTATACAACACAGAACACCGTCAAGGTAATGCCTTTAACAAAATATCACCACAGTTGGCTGTTTTTGATGATATCAGAAAGGCAGTCCGAGAGGAACAAGAGTTGATTACAATCAAACAAATGATCTCATCGGGAAAAGCAAGCTCTTCATGGACAATAGTTAATGGTGTGATATTGTTTGACAATCGTTTCTACCTTCCGGCATCATCACCGATACTACCAACACTAATCCAAGCACTCACACCAAACGGGGATCAACAACAACTTAATTTGCTTGCGATCGGAGGGTATACACTAGCACCGCTGACAGTGACAACGCAACTACCCACAATGATGTTATTGGTGGAAGAATGGCCAACAAAACACCTGGTAAGTGTAGACGTCCGCTTTCTTGATATACGCGGCGCCGAATTTATAAAGGTTGGGCGGAGCTACTATACCAGTAATCATATAACAGATATGCTAGTAGACTCGCGAATTCCGACGGAAAAGAATATGGTACTATTTGGACAAGTCAGAGAATTTACAGCAATGGGTGCAAAGCCACAACCAGCATTTGTGGTAAAAATTCGAGCATAATACTAGCAGGAGATGGATTGCAGGCACGATCTTTCGTAAGGCCAACACCATTAGGTAAGCTAATTTACAATGCAGGAATACCAAGGGAGCTATTAGGAACAACAACAACATTGGATGGGGCACATAATTCTCCAGATCGTGACTCGGCTCTTCATGACTACATCGGGGATCTACGCTATTTCTTTCACATTCGTCTCGACATCACACGGCAAAACACAACATCCGAATTACCGGTTGGTGAATTACATGTAACTATTGCACAACGGCGTGTTGGAGATCCATTACCACCGGAAGGAACTTTACAGTGGAAAAAAGTGCAGCGTGAGGACACGCTACTAGTCGATCCGGCGGGAGATGTTATGCGCATTACGGAGCCTACAAGGATGGCGGCGGCTATGACATGGCAGGCCCGAGCAGCAGCCGCCCTGACAGGTGGACCAGCAAGAGGGACGCGCCCCAGGGAGGAGGACGACACGCCCAAGCAAGGGGGCGGCGCGCCCAAGAGGAGGGGCGGCGACCCCACCGCCGCGAGGGGCCCACTAGTAAGGATAGATTAAGTTACTTAGAGATTAAGTTAAGTAGATTCAGATTAGGTAGTTAAGATATTTGAGATAGGAAAGAATGGATCCTGTAGATAAAGGAATCCAAAGGAATGCGTTAGGGGTCAAGTCGAGTCGGCCTATATAAACAAAGGCCTTGTATCAAAATAATCAAGAAAGAAAAGAATTATTTCTTTTGCCTTCAGCTCTCGGCCTCCCTCTCTTCCTCTCTCATGCCGCCGCCGCAGCCCCTACACGCCGCCGCCGCCTGGCCACGCCGCCGCGCCGCCTCCGCCCTAGGGCTGCCCGCCCTTCCCTCCGCCCTGTTCCACCCTAGCCCCGCTTCCGCCTTACAGCAGCTCTCCAGAGTTCCCCGATGGATCAATGGTGATCTCCATAGCCTTTCTACTATGGTATTACATGCAGGGGCGGGCCCAGGATTTTAAGTTTGGGTATTCAAAATTTGTAAAGGGTGAAAAGAAATTTAACAGCCGTACACATACATATACAAGACACAGATATAATCATATAACTGTACTCGATAATAATATGGCAACGAGCAACATCTCAAATAAAAACATGGGATTGGAAATTTGAAAATTTTAACTTGCCAATCTTCCAATTTTGAGTTATTGACTGGAGAAGAGGATGCGCCGGCAGCGTCCGTGCAGCATGCCTGGTGGCAGGATGTGCCGGCTGCGCGCGAGATGCTGGCTGTCGTCGCCGTGTGAGGGAGAGAGTGAGTTGCCGAGCAGGCCAGTGAGGGGCATTAGTGCCCCCTAGTGGGCCGATTATACGGGTGGTTGGCCCATTTCGAGGAAGAGAGTTGGGCTAGATGTGAATACCTTAAGATCTTATTGTTTTCTCATTTATTCTCTACAGCTACATGTATATATACTTGATTTTTGTGTGAAAATATAAGGAGACATTTACCGAAGCGGTTAGGGTTCTCGGGGAGCTTCCCTCCCTTGTTTTCCGCAGCTTGCACGTGTTGCGTCACCGCAGAGACGGTGCTACCATTGAATTCGGTACAGGATTCGCAGCTCTGGAGCACCTGGACTTCCATGGCGGCGGAGATGCCATGTCATACCTAGGCTTCCAGGCAGGGGCTATGCCCAACCTCCAAAGGCTCACCCTGCACTTCGATGAGTGGGATTGGGGCGGCACCACACCGGCTGGCATGGAGCACCTACTGAGCTTCCAACACATCCAAGTGAGGATGGCCTACGACCAGAGAGGAGGTCTCCGATACACCGGGACAACCGACAGCCGTGCTGGGTGCCTGTTCTCGGACTACGCCACACAGGTGCACCAGAGCGGTCCGTCCTTCACCATTCACCACATCCTGGTGAATCGCCGCAATTGAATCATCCCCTTCACTGCTGCTTCCAGACTGTTTGCTTTCTCCAATCAATCGTTCTTTAAAAATAGTTGCAACACTTCAAATTCAATTGAATATGGGTTATAATTTTGTTCGGCAATCATTGCAAGCCTTATATGTGAATGCAAGTGCTCTTTACTGGCAAGGATAGTATGCCAAGAATGTTTAATTTCACTTCTTTTCTTTACCATGTTTTGGCCTTACCAGGTTTGTTTGCCTTTGTCAAATTCTGGTTTGGCTGCACAAGCCAACACTAATACACATCCCCTAAGGATTCAAATGTTGATACATGCATGGTTGGAGCTGTTCTTTACGGTTTGATCACTTTATAAAATAATTCTTCATAAATATAATTCCAAGGAAAAAAATCCTAAAATACACCATTTAATTTGGCGTTATGACATTTTGGCGTCACAGGGCATCGTGATATTTGGAATCTGGTAGCTGTGCCCCGCATAATCTCAGAGTTATGAACCCACTGGAAATACTGCTTCCAGTAATAGTCCCACCAGCCACCGTTGCCTAAATTTTTTTGTTCCATTGTTCATTGTATCTCTAATACTCTAACATTATCATTAAAACTTCTGAGTAAAACATACTACAAAATAAAACGGTACAAGCAGCAAGATGGCACCGCTAAGTTGGCACAACATAAAAAGGGACGTTAAACGTTCGGTATACAATTTCTCATCTCACCAATCAACATAGCGACGCAACCAGCTGATACCAAAAACTGTTTGCTGCTTCTCCTCATGAGTGCAAGATCTTCCACTGACATGGTCAACTCCGATTTGAGCAAACCGGTGACAATCTGGAGTTGCTGCTAGCTGTGCACTTTGAAGCAACTCAGCAATGGGAACAACTCAAGCAGGTCATCCCGGTTTCTCCTCTGTCAAACATACCCAAGTACAAAAATGACAAAATTAAAATCTTCTGAACCCAAATCCGCATACACACACCATTACATGGCATAATGGGAAGCAAGGGTTGTGATAGGTGGAGTCACGCAGAAATTCTTAAAGCAAAAGTGTAATTACAGAGACTTCTAACATCTCAAGTCCTCACCTTAATACCGACGCAACCATTTACGTCGAGTGTTGTGAGGCTGTTCGAGCAAGATTTTGATAAAGCCTCCAGGCAGGCATCAGTTACCCCAACTATTCCAAACAAACTGCATAGAACCAAACAGAGCGTGCATCTAAGAACCGGGCAAGATGTACGTATTATCTCTAGGACAATACTACCAATACCTTAGCAGTTCGAGGGACCGGCACCCTTGCGCAATGGCTATGACGCCAGCATCAGTAACACGCACACACCTATCAGATAGAGATCGCAGAGTTTGGTAAACAGAATCTCACTTGACAAAAAAAAAAGAACTGAAAGAAGTTTGCTTTGTTGTACCAAGTCAAATTAAGATATGTTAGACCTCCGCATTTTGATATGCATACAAGACCATCGTCAGTTAGATTCTGGAAATTCCATATTAGTATATTATGGGCAAAAGGATAACTTGATGATAGTCCAAAGTAAATATGATAGTAGTTACCTGAGCACCACATAGGTCTAGAAATGTAAGATTACTTAACAATCCTATGTCCTTATAAACCTTGTCAGTAAAACTGCATGATGTGAGGCAAGTTGTTAGATACCATACTCACTGCTATACACATCTGCTATAATATTATATTTTCTTCAATTTTACCTCGAAAGGGCATAAAGATTCAAGCTTTCAAGCAAAGAACATCTTTGAAGTACTTCTTTAAGCCCATCATCTGTCAACTTAATACACCTAGAAAGTTGAGGATACAGGGCATTCAGGCACCAGATTCAGGTTCTACTCAAACACATAAACTGACCATACCTGGTTATGTTCAATTTCTTTAGTCCTTGGTAACTATTAGCAATTAGACTCATGCCTTTATCTGAGATATTCTGCATTTGCAACAACAAACTTTATGGTGACTAATTCTATCATAGCATACCTATGAATGCACAATATATGCGGTTGATGGAGCCAAAAGACAGGAAAAATTGGTAATGAGATATTGATATGTAAGTTATAGGGTACAATCAATAATTAATGTTTTCTCTAATTGCATAAGAAATTATATCCTTATTTCTCTGTACCATGATCTTTTTCATCACAATGGTCAAGAAAGATTGCATAGTTCCAAATAATAAATCACCATAAAACAGGTATAATCTGCATGTCCTCGTGAACTCAATTTTTTAAGAAAAAATCCCTATTGCATATTTTGAAAGATAAACGATAAAAGTAAGCTACTTATATTACTGAGATTTATAAAAGAGAAGAAAAATCATCATAACACAGTGTTCTTTGGAGATAGGCATTGCAAAAGATGATTTTACACGTTCAAAATAAACTTCTTAGAACAGTATCTGCAACTTCTCGCTTCATTGTTCAAGAAAACGACAGTACAAGAAAAAATGTTGTAAAGTGAAAAATGCACGTTATTACCTTACAACCGCTCAAATTGAGGTCCATTATCTGCCTGCAGTTCTTTGTAATGTGCCCAATGCTTAAGTCTGTCAGTCTAAGGCAGCAAAATGCCCAACAATTAGAAACACAGATTCATATTGAGCAAAGCAACATTCAGTAAGAGATGTACCCCACGATCCAATAGATAGAAAGGCCCTGAAGATTAGGACAAAGACTGGTAATAGCTTCAATTCCTTTGTCAGAGATTTTCTGACATGCGTTCAGGTTCAGGAATTCTAAATTTTCCAGTGAGATGCCACTCTGTAAATCATTGCATAATGAACAATTAGAGTTGCAGCATTATGTTTAAAATTCACTTAAAAGTATAAAGTGGGAGCAAATCTTGCCATTTCTTTTAGATGAACAAAATGCCGATCCTCGATATTTTGTGCAAATTCAAGGTTCAGTACTTTGAGATGACGATACCTTGCCTAAATAAGAATAGAACAGTGTGTTACTCAAATATGACAAAAATATGGAAGCATGAAGTGTGTACAGCAAAAGTTAGTGGCAGGCTTCTGCCCCAAATAAATATAATTGTTATTAGTGGCCAAAAAAAGTAGAATTATGTACCAGAGAAAGTGCTGAAATAAGTCGGTCACCAGCGTTCTTCATCTCACGCATATCAAGTACCTTCATTTAACAGGGGATAATATATTGAAAATATAATCCAAAAATCAATATTAGCTAAAAAGGGACCTAACTGGAACATAGGACACAGGTAGATGCATACAGAGCACAAAATAGGCTGGAGGCATTACAATAAAACGTACATGCATACAGAGCACACAATAGGCTGGAGGCATTACAATAAGTTGAAGAGTGGCTATAGTAATGCACAACGCAGTTCAGTGACAAAAACTAGCAGTTACATGTTATCACAAATTATTGAACCTGATTAGAGGTAATTATGGGTTCCAGAGGTTGAATTTGGACTCCAATAGGCTAACAAAATCATGAGAAGGTCTCACTGACTGCTGATTCAAAGCATAGTAACAGCAGCTGCTGCTGCAAAATTAATTAGCCCCACAAATTGGAGCCGAATATGGAGAAGTGATGCACGCAGCATCAAAGGAAAACACCTACCAGCATAATTGCCCACCGAAAACGGGAGTAAGTATCCTCATATACTACAGCAATCAGACAAATACAACAGCAGGCGCAGAGAAAGCGCGCAACATCGCCCTGTTTGATCTCATTCACTACCGTCCGGAGCAAGCGAAGCAAGGGCTTAGAAATTCAGAGCAATGATTCTCATCTACACACGAGCTGAAGCTAGCTACGGGAGCTGAATCGGTGGTTGGGGAACAGTTAGGAGATGCGCACCTCCCAGAGCCTGGGGTTGCCGACGAGGGCGCGGTAGCACCAGGGGCTGACGGCGAGCAGCGCGCAGACGTCCCGCTGCGGGAGGCGCGGGATCACCAGCTCCATCACCCGCGGCACCGTCTCCCGGCACCACGCCTCGTCCGCCGCCGGCGCCGCCATCTCGAGGGGGAACCTCGCCGAAAAGGAGGCGTGAGAAATTTCTCGAATTTTCTTTCTTCAGGAATGAGTGTTGCCACTGACACGAATGGCCCACGGTAAACCAGTGTCACGAATGACCAACCAAGTCTACATATGTATATGATGCATACTCCATGTTCTATATAATAGCGTTTTGAAAAATCAGGGAAATGATTACTGAGTTATAGTGGTTTATATCTCCATATTAGAACATCTCTAGTTGTCTCCCTTTCGCCAATTCAACTACCATTTTGAAGAATTGATAAAAAAAATAAATTCTGCTCGAGTAGTTTTCTTTAACCTTCCCTTTTCTCAATAATTATTAGAACAAACCAATAATTCACCTCAACCCTCCCTAAATAGAGAGGGGAGTTGTGACTCATCGAAATATGATAGTTGGATTGGGATGAGATTATTGAAGAACTTCGAAACCAACTCTCCCAATAACAATAGAAGAGATATTGAGACAACCCATTTAACTACTTATTGGGGAACCGTTGGACATGCTCTTAAGTGATGCAAACTTTAGATTTAGCACATTATTTGTGCCAGCATTATAGCTTTGGTTAACCTACACTAGTTTTTGAGCATAAAGAATTGAGAAAATGTTGGTTTTGTGCCAATTGCAAAGTTTGAAGTCGGAAACATATATTTTAGCATATGATTTGCTGCTATTAAATCATTACTTCTTAAAAAGTAGTAGCTTGGTCAATTATTCAGAATTATATAGTTTTTCATAAGAACGAAATTCATTAGTATGCAGGTTTTACAATCAAAATTCAGTTTTCATTTTGAACTGTTTTCTATTAAATTTTATTTCTGCAGCTATCATCAGAATTCACACTTTTTTTCAAAACGGACCTTTCTAGTGTGCGAGGCAAATGGACAGATTATTTCTAATCAATGTTAGCACCTGCCGTGTAAAAAAGGGTTGGCATTATGTGATGCAGGTATTGTTTGGATCAAGAGATGTGTTCTAGATTATGAATTTTTGAACCCAAATCTAGAAACTGAGGGTGAAGACTGAAGAAATATGCACCCGGTGGAAACCAGAGTTCAAATCAAACCCCGGCTAGCCAGCATCCAGCAAGATATTGTTCAAGATTAAGGCCTTTTGAAATCTAGAAATTCCTATAGAGCAATCTTGTTTTTGCAAACAAGCTTTTACTAATTTGCATCACGTCTGATACAAAAAGCAAAAGAAGTAAAGAAAAAAGGTAGTAGTACATGTGAGCATGATTTAGCTTTGCAAATCTACACAAAGAAAAGTCCAAGCCGCACCATGAGTCACTCAAAAACTATAGATCAAAAAATACAAATAGACTAACAAAAGACAGAAGACTAACAAACGACAGAAGACTCCGTAATTACCGTCAGAGTTATCGCCCCTCCCAACCTTTTTTTTAGAAACAGAAAGAAAATGTCCTCGTACGCACAAATTAGATAATTACAAAAGAATTCACGACACATTTCCAAAAAAAAAAACCTTCTTACTATGAACTTTTTTTGCGGGTACTATGAACTAGTTATTGAATATACAAATACAACTTCTTGTTGGCTTTATGGACAACCATGGCGTTGAAGTAGAAATGAATTGTCCACCTTTTCCTACAAACTTTTGTGTGGAAGACAGCCCCGCCAAGCCAGCAGCATGACAAAGAAGGTCATACTTTCAAGCTCACCTCAACATGTAACTCAGGCAAAATATCTATAGAGCAAAGAGTCTCTTGCTGTTGGCAGAACACCTATTAGGACCCTTTTGGCATATCCCAACATTTGCTGCTATATGACTACAAAAGGAATCTTTGGTATCTACAACTTGTCAATTTCGATCAAACTTAGCTAGATTTAATCACATGTATACCTTCTTTCACTTGATGTAAGAATGCTCCGTGGAAGTCTAAAGACACTCAACTAGAACAAATCCATCTTTGGACAATACCACTACGTAGTATTGTGTATTGTAAAAGACCTCTCGTACAACTACTGATATCACCAATCTTGGATCCATTCTGGAGCAGTAAGATTATCTGGGTCTTCAATTGGCACAGAGGGAGATGCTGTTAAGTCCTCGTTAAGAGTTTCGATACAGCTGTCGATGCGCTCAGTGATTTCATCAGGAACTGCATAAGTCCCAGATGCTACTTGTTCCCAGTCAATGCCATCAAACCAGGGATGTTTCTTAACAGCTTCAGCACCACTGGTTCCAAGGCGCACATTTTCGTCTACCACAAGTAGCTGTCAAGATGATATTGAAGAAATTTAGTGCTGTTGTATGAATCTGAATAAGCTTAAACTAAATGGACAGTTGAATTGCAATTGTCAGGGTTGGATATGACCTTGGTTATAAGGTCAACAACTTCTGCACTGAATGTCGACGGCATAACAAGGTGGCCTTTGGCAATTTTTGTAACAGGTTCCAGCTCGCTCTCCCTCCAGGACCCGAATGGCATGTCAGACTGCAGCATGAAATAGATCAAGACTCCAAGTGCCCACCTGATCATAAAAATTAAATTGCGCTATTATAATTTCCACTCAAGTATTCTGTGTCTGAAAAACATACTCTAGTAGCACAAATTTCATTATTTATTCTTTTTTTGGAGGTGTATATCTCTCCATTATTTTTGTTGAGATGAAAGTATCTACTGCAGTTTGTATGTTTCTTTTCTCACAATATCAGGTAGGTGAAATATGCAAAGTTTTGCATATGCATCTGACCAAAAAAAAATGCCACGTGTGCTTAGAACTACCACGATCTCTAAATAAAAAAGGTCACTTAAGAAAATAACGTTTCAAAATTCACATATTCAGCTGGAAAATCCTGCGCTGCAATGTTGCATAAATTATTATTCCATAGTTTAGAGGACAAACATTGATATGGAATGCCTATACAAGAAAGGGGTCAATAATCACTTACCAGTCAGCAGGAAATCCATGGCCCCTACCAAGAACTATCTCTGGTGCTAGAGAGTCAGCGATCCCACATATTGTATATGTCCTTTCACCTTCCATTTTCTTTGCAAACCTAAAATCCACCAATTGCAGATGTCCTGATCTATCAAGCATAAGAATGTCTGCCGAAACACCTCTATAAATAATGGACTTCTGAAAGCATAAAACATATCAGAATGTATGTCAACAGAGCCATCATAACACATATTGTGGATTAAATCACAAACCAAATATATAATGTTTCATATGTCAATTGCTCGATAAAGAAGCAAATCATTTAGCACCTGATGAAGTTCTTCTAGAGCAACAACAACTGAGGCTGCAAAGAATTTTGCAGATGGCTCATTTAGTGGTGTATGAAGTATTGAAGCCAGTGAGCAACAAAGGCAGCAATTCAGCAATATTCCAAGGTATGACTGATCAGCACAAGTACATAAGACTTCTGGCACACAAGTTGATTGGCTCAAACTTTTCATAAGTTTCTTTTCCTGAAAGACCTGTACTTCCTTATGAAGATCTTGTACTCTCTTGATGTAAAACCTCTTTAAACTTCTGATCTTGTCTGGTCCATGATTCAAACAGGAAATAAGAAAATTAAAACATGATTAACGAAAACATAGGAGTGTCTATCAGGGAAATTAATTGTCCCATAATATAGATCAATAGAATTAGACTGAATTGATTATCATACCAGAGCCCCTAATTTGGACGAGACCAATCTCACTGCAATCAGCAGCATATATGCACATTTTCCATTCCTGAGAAACATATACAAAACTGAGTATCAGTAAAAAAGAATCCCAATGAGATCTCCTAAAGCATGCTAGAGAAGAGGAAAGGAGTACTAACCCCCTACCAAATCAGATAGCTGCACTCTCCTAAAAGGAAAGTTATCACCCGCAACATTCTCCTTAGTGACCAGAGATTCTTTAATCCTGCATTGAGGCCATACAACAGGGTAAGTGTTGGTTTCAAAAAATACAACAGGATAAGTTTGACGGTTGACAAAATTTGGTGCCCTATCTCCATAAAAGATATTTCAGACACATTACCTGGAATCAGCTTTTGAAAGTTTAGGCAAAGGCCCAACAATTGTATCAAATTTCTCCTTCGCAATAGTAGAACAAGTCACATCACCAACTGCGATAGCAGTGAAAGTAATGGTTTCACCAATGAGAGTCCACTCTCCAAAATGTCCTCCCTCATCTATCTCAATCACATAATTACCATTTTCCTGACTGCTTTGTGCCTGCTTTGTTTGAGCACTAATGAGATCCCAAGTATCTGAGTTCATCTGGTCACCAGCCAATGTAAGTCTCACACGACCCCTTTGAATGACATATAATGTAGAGACATCATCTTTCTGAAAAATGGTATACAGGAATAAAAACTTAGTAGGTTGATAACCAGAAAAGAAGTGCAAAGCTTGAAAAGAGATCATAAGCAACTGTTTGTTCACTCCAAGTACCTTGTCTACTATTGTTTGCCCATCTGCAAAAGATACTTCAACAAGTGACTCAGCTAGTTGACTTAGTTGAAGCACTGTAAATCTTGTAAACAGCTCAACTGATCGGAGCAACTTCAGTGATGGTATGTTTGAAAATTCTGACATCAGAATTCCCCGGAAATCTTCCCTCTTTAGAGCCCATAATGTTCCACTGGTCACAGCACGAACAGAAGCTTGAAGTGGCTTATTGTGCCTGTTTATGACAACAATAAATGATGACTAGATGAATCAAACAGTGAGTAGGGCAAGATATTTGAATTTAATCAATTTATTCCATTACATCAAGCCTTGGCATGGTAGGTTTCCGAATTCAAATTCCAAGAATCCAGACAAATAATAATATGTTGTCTTACACTAATCCTCAGCAGTCCATTATCTTAAAAAAAACTAACTCTCAGGAGTCAGCTGTTGGTCGATTAATACTGTATTCAAATACAAGTCTTTAGGAGGGTAGTTTCAAATATGTGTACACCATAAATCAAGGTTCCCAACTCCAGAGGGACATACCAAAGCTATTCCCAAATTTCTAGAAAGATTTATGTTCTCTTCTCTCCTGAGAAGAATTTGAGTGGTTAGTTTGTGAATATCTATTTCTGGGTATTAGTACGGCAACATGCACAAAGCGGGACTCATCCCTCATGTAAGAGTATAGGAGGAAAAAGAAAGAGCATGACTGATAAATACAGTGATACAGATAGCTACATACTGATATTCATTTTTCGTACCATGTATTTTTTTTAAAGATGAACAATAGTTGTACTGGTATAATAACAAGACTTTATAGGGATATCCACTGCTGTTTGTTATTAAAATAACTTTTACAACGATGATAGTGATATAATGAACTGTTCATAAGGACTCACATCAATGCTAGCTCCCCAAAGGAAGATAGCTTGTCCGCTGTATACCGATGCAGAACCTTGGTTATTTCCTCTCCATCTTCTTCCTGTTCCATGTAAATCAGCTTAGTCTCCGAAAATTGTGCAACAAAGATCAGTCGAAGTGGAATTTTATGAACTAGTCGACTTTGTTGAAACACATGGTCAGAATAAGTTCAGAATGTATTCAGCCTAATGGACATGTACTGAAAAAGTTAGACAGTGACCAAGGCTTTGCGCATTCCCTTTGCGTAACAATTTTTACATCAACTAACAGACAAGCAGCTTTATATATTACAACATCGCTCTTTGTATCGGAGCATATATGATAGATTACTGCATGTATTTCGGCCAAAAGGATGCTGCTCTTACAGGCAATAAATAATGTGTTGTTTGTCTTTGATTAAATCCTTCAGAACAAAATCTGGTGAGCTTTACACTTTACTAGCACAAAACTCACAATCTGAAATCAAGTTTACACATGTCATATGTTTAACTAGAAATTTATACCTGAATGGCCAGAACTTCATACTCACCACTACCAACTACATAGAAGCAATCACCTTCACCACCCTGCATCACACAATATCCTTATTTAGACTGAAAGAACCTAAAAATGCAACCATACATGACATAACAAATACAGAAAGGTAATACCTGCTGCACTACTATATCCCCAGGTTTCACCTCAACTCGTTGCATACAATCAAGTAGAACATGACACTGCGAGTCAGTAAGCTTTCTGAAGAGGAAATGATCATGTAGTACCCTCTCAATATGTGCCTTCATATCATGTTACTTGAGGTTTGTCAGTAATAGGACATCATGTAGCTTATCAAGTAATGAGAAAGTTTGTAGTGATGAAATCGCTAGACCTTACTTGTTCTTCCCATGTCTTTCGATGAGATGGAGATGTTGGGACCCATAATTGGCCATTATCCAGAGAACTTTCAAGAGCCCTCAACCGTGCGCGTGATAAATCATGTCTAGAACGTTGATTGTTGGTGTTGGAATTTACTATTAGTGGTGATTCGGAGCCTGCCAACCCTACTACTTGCTGCGAAGGTTGTAAAGACACTTTTGTAACAGTCTGGGTAGATTCCATCTAGTAAAACAGTAAAAGTACAAAAAAATGTGAGGCTTCTTCAGGGAGTTCGATGAAAGAATCAGTACAGAAATTATGGAAAGAAACTAAAAAGACAGTTTCATACATCAGTTAACCCATTAATATGCACAACTATGATTGTAATATCATCTGTGCGAGTTTCATACTGTAGCCAAAGACGATAGGACTCAGCAACGATTTCTGCACATGCATCTCGAGGATCCTTGTATTTAGAAATCTGCAAATACACCATCATAGGGTTGAAAGTTTAGTCAACATATAGTTTAACTTCATTAAAAGATTTATTTTTTATAGAGAAAAAGATTTATAAATATTTAATTCAAGTAAAACTGTATTGTTGACCAAGTCCAAGAAAACTAAACAGAAGTTAGGGGACAATGGTAAGTATAGTGAATTTCCCTCAGGTGGACACCAAAATATTTCCTATATGGTGAATGGTGACTGCATGCTAGTAGCAAAATAGGAAGTATTTCATATCTAGTACATTCATACGACTGCAGAGAATAAATTTGGGACTTGGAGTGCTACAAATGGTCTGAATTGCGAATGATCCAAACAGTAAAGATTATGCAGATAGTAGATGTAACTTACCATGTCGACAACTGTTTGGCTGGAAAGGAACTCAAATACTCCATCACTAGCAAGAACAAAAAATGGATTTTTGGAATTGAGATCCAGAACAAAAATCTCAGGATCTGCAATGACACCGATTGACTCAGCAACAGCATCTCCAATGCTTCGTGTAAAAGCAGTTCCTGGGTACATGCCATTTTGCACCCATAGCCTTGGAGGATCGCCATCATCACTTTCTTCAGTACCCCAACACTGCACATCTGGGTTCTTTAGCCCCTCTATTTGATCCAACGTCAGAACTCGAGCACCGCATTCCTTGACCCTTTCAAGCTCATCAAACCGGTAAGGGGTTTGATCTATGGAGAGGTCAACAGCAACAACATCATTCCCACGTTTCTCAGCTATAACAGCACGTGAATCGCCAGTATTTGCGACGTATATAGTTTTACCCCTGACCAATATAGTGATTGCTGTAGTACCACTCATGGAGTCATCCAAGCTGTCAGCATGAAGCTGCGAGTTTGTTGCCACAAAAGCAGAATGAAGAGCCAACACAGCATCTGTACGGAACCGATTATCTCTGAGCAGGTTCTCACATAATCTTCGCTTCACAAACTGTGAGCACTGGGCTCCATATTCTCCATGCCCATCAAACACACCAAAGAAGTGATCGTCAGGACTTGCTCCAAATGGGGTGTGTATGCAGTAACTATCTTGGTTTGGCTTGTCCAGTGATTCTGGGTAGTAACCTCTTTGAGACAAGAAGGAGTATCTCAGATCATAGTTACCCAAAGGGACCTGAACTTTGCGCGAACCATCAGGAGGAAGAAACTGTGATGACACCCTCGATAGTCGGCTGATGCCAACAGTTGATTCCCTTGTGGTGTTCATTTGGTTCAAGGCATCATCATCTTCGCCGAGATCATCAGAAGAATCATCTGAACAACTGGAATCAGCCTTTCCCCTCCCGCGGCTCGACTTTCCCCTTGATTCTCTTGGGGAGTCAGGTGTCTGCTTGAGGCAACCATTTGAGCACAAAGAGCACTTCAGTTGTGAACAACACTTGGAAGCTGAACAGCCCATGAATCAGAGGTAAAAGCAGATTTGATCGGAACAAACAGCACGAACAATATAAACTATAAAAAATTATCCAGTGTATCAATGAACTGTCTAAGAACATGGACCAATTCAGTATTTGAGGAACTTAAACAGCCATTCACCACTCTGTAATGGCACTTGTTTTATGTATCAGAAAGCTCTCCCTTTCATAGTTTATTGACAATCAAAATGGTGGAAGTTGAGAGGAATCCGTCCAATGCTCACCTGAAATAAAACAAATTGCCTAGCAAGTCAACATTAACAGGAAAATGTCCTTCAGAAATAAAATTAACAAACAGAAACTCTTTGAGAGTATTTAGGCAAACCAATTGTTGAAACAAAAAGCCTACAGAATATGCGACATAGGATGCCTTCTGTTATAGCATCATACTTAATCGCAAACCAATAAGCTTAATTCTCGTAGCTCTGAACTTTATGGGGGTCCAAGAAAATGCTGTAAGTGATGAACATGAGATCTTTGCGCAGCTACATACAAGCAAGAAGAGTGGAACAGTCACTACCAAAACAGGACGGGCAAGAAGTAAATGCTCAAAGAAAGAGCCTGAAAAATGTGGACGAGCCCGACAATGGAACATTCGACAACAGTACTGACAAGTCTGTACTTGAAGTTCAAGAACCGCATAAAGACGAACAAGAAAGAAAAAAAGAGTGTCAGGCATGTGGAGACTTACTGCAGCGGAGATCGTCAAAGGAGGAGGAGAGCACCGGCAGCAGCATATCCGGCTGCGTCGGCGGAAGCCTTTGTGGATAGCAGAGAGAGGGAGGAGTGGGGAATTTGTGAGGTGGGTAGAGGAAGCAAGCAAGGCACAGCGGCCGGCAGGGGCGAGAAAGAGAAAGGGAGGAGAGGTGGGTGGTGGCTGCAGAGTAGCCGCTAGCTAGGCACTGGAGGGAGGGAGGTAGGCTACAGGGTGGGAGGAAGGAATCGGTGATGGGCATTAATTCAGCGGAAAGGGAAAGGAGAAGGCAACGCAAGCGTGGTGATGCCAACCCCACGACATCAGCCCTTGTGGAATGTGGATGGGGCTCTGTTTCTCGTTTTCAGGTCCGAGCCAAGAATGGTTCAAGTTCCAAGCAGTTAGCTCGACAAGGATTTGCCAGAAATACAATGAGATTTGCCTGTTTAGCTATCCCATTTTGCAAAAATTTTATGCACTGGGAAGCGTGCTGCGAGAGAGGAAGCACGCTTCCCATTGCAAACTTTTTTTGCTGATCAGATTCGTTTGCCAAAATTCGACTAGTATGTAAAGTATAATAGTATAGCTTAAAAACTTGTTCGAATAATTAGACTTAAGAAGATCGGTGGTGACCATAGACACACTAATTTGCACCCATATCTGAAGAGGTCTTTTACGGTACCCAATAATACCTTGTACTACCGTTTAGAAAATACTCGTATGTAATAAAAAAGACCTATTTTGAAAGATTCGACGGCTGAACTACCGTTTTTTTACGGTAGTATGGGTAGTATTCATAGGTAGTATAATGTAGTATTCATAGGTAGTATAGATAGTATAAGGGTATGATTGGAAACAAAAATAATAATATTTTTGTAATAAATGAAATCAAATATATGAAATGTTTTATCTAACCTAATCTCACGTTATTCATGAATTCTAAATAATATATTTGTGTGCAAATTACTTTTTTATCCACAACAAAAAACCGGTTATACTACCATACTACCATTAGTTAGTATTGGGTACCGTAAAAGAGCTCATTTTGGATTTCAGAGGATCCCAAGAGCGACTCCAACATACTGTTTCCCATTTATTTCTTTATTTGGGAATTTTCCTTTTGTTTTCTCTCCCTCTCTTTCTATCCTCCTTGGCGTGCAACATAGCGGCGGCGGCAAACCTTGGGACCGGAGCGCAAAAAATAAACCACAAATCTCAGCATTCCATCCTCATCTATAGTCGTAGCCAAATAAAAATACAGTTCAAACAATAGTGAAAGAAAAAAACGGAAATGAATAGGAAGATGCAGGAAGCATGATCCAACCAAAAAAGCATGACTGAAGTGAAAAGAATTTCAATCCCCTTTAACCAGAAATATTGGGGGAAAGGGGTTTGGTTTTCTCTATCCGTTGGAGTTGCTCTTACACATAAATGCATCACCTATTTTGTAATTAGTTAAAGATGCCTACAATATTGCTTCCAAATCATGTAAACAAAGAACTATTTATGTAATACAATGATACGCAGCTCTCCTGCGTATTCGAGAAAAAAGAATTATTTATGTACGCAAACTTACACTATATGGTTCTGTAGTAACATTTAATTTGTTAATGGCGAACAGAACATTACTTTTTATTGGCCCTACCAAAGTTTCATTCTTTACTAAAATTTAGTTCTTTACCCCAAAATTTATCCTTAAATTTGATAAGCATTTTGTTTGAAAATAGTTTCACATACATATATATAGCTTTTTTCGGAGAATGATGCCAAACCACTTTAGTAAACACCATATGAAGCATATCGATGAACTATCAACGTCTAACCAAATCGATGTCTTAATAATTCAACATAAACTTTAGAAACACATCCTAATAATTCAACATTGTGATATACGAGAAGCAAACAAACATACCAGCTTACTAATCCCCAATGTACCCTCAAATCTTAGTACTGAGAAAAAATCAGCCAAGTAATCGCCTGGCTGAATTGTCTTCTCCAAAACCACTAACAAGTACTACAAAAAACAAAACTCTACAATCTAATGCAGTTTTTGTATTGCTGGTTCAAAGAAAAATATTTATTTCTATATCACCAATTCAAGTATAAATATTTATTACAAGATGTTTCGGTAGACAGCTTTTCATTTTCCTCTGGGAACAGAGAAAAACTGCTGTACAACTATTGGGTGAGTGAACGGGTCACCAACTCATCAGCGAGCGGAGGGACCAGCTGATTCATTGGAAGGGGAAGGTGCCGACATGGCAATGGGAGCTACACCTCCCTTTGCTCCTTTGGTAGGGCATTGTGCTTCTGCAGTTCTTGCCTTGGACAACCTTTTTATGTTGTTTCCTGAAGTATAATGACCATTTAACTTAAAAATTGGCCGACTGCATGCTGTCATTTCCCAAGAACAAGAGGACTTATATTTTTGTTATCTCCAGATAATTAAACTGAATATCTAGCTGATATTATTTAATTTGTGTGTGCTTGGCATTTTGTTAGGACTAAAAGTATAGCTTCAACTTTCTAGCCTAACTCTCTTTGAGCTGATGAAATTGATGGTGATGTCCTGATGGGTGTGTGAGAGTATATATCGCGTCTTTATCCGACCTTATCAAAGAATAGATGGATACTGCTTTTCAATTATTGGCTTCGGGCAACAAATCAACGACAAAAAAAGAAAGAAAAGAAAAGAACACAATCCTTTAATTCGATAACAAGAGCTAGAAGGTTCAGTCAGCATCAAGATTTGGAAAATTTTTATGTGTTTTCAATCGCTAAGTTAAACCCCTTCTTTCTATTATGAGGTCTTTTACGGTACCCAATACTACCTTGTACTACCGTTTAGAAAATACTCGTATGTAATAAAAATGGACCTATTTCGAAAGATCCGACGTGTGAAATTAATTCTGTACTACCAGTTTTTTTACGGTGGTATGGGTAGTATTATAGGTAGTATAAGGTAGTATTGGAAACAAAATAATAATAGTTATAGGTAATAAATGAAATCAAATATATGAAATGTTTTATCTAACCTAATCTCACGTTATTCATGAATTGTAAATAATATATTTGTGTGCAAATTACTTTTTTATCCACAACAAAAAACCGGTTATTCCTGACACCGGCAGGACGACGAACCCTGGTGAAGGCAGTCCTCTCTTCCCAACCTATCTACTACATGTCCGCGCTAAATGCCCTGACCGAGATCTTGGAGGAAATCGATCGGCGACTCAAAAGATTCCTATGGACCGGCACAGACCAGATCGCGGGAGGAAAATGCAAGGTAGCCTGGATCAAAGCATGTATGCCGACCAGACTAGGCGGCTTGGGAATACTAAACCTGAAGAAATTTGCTAGAGCACTGCGGTTGAGATGGTTGTGGCAGGAATGGAAAGGAGGAAACAAACCTTGGATTGGAATGCCAACCCCGTGCAACGACAAAGATCGATCCCTCTTCGCGAAAGCAACCACAATCACAATTGGAAATGGGGAGACAGCAAAATTCTGGGGCTCGGCTTGGCTCCAAGGAATGGCACCTAAGCAACTAGCACCGACAGTTTACAAGCTGTCCAAGCGCAAAAGCAAAACGGTTAAGGAAGCCATGACAAACGACTCGTGGATAAGGGACATCGACATCACCAAAATTGACTCGGCCACACAGTTGGCCGAATTCACACAGCTATGGAGTATGATAAGAGCCGTGGACCTCAGGCAGGACATCCCGGACTCTATTACATGGAAACTTACCAAACACGGCGAATACACGACTAAATCTGCTTACGAGGCACAATTCGCCGGAGCGGCGCCTTCTCCTATGGAACGGCTCATCTGGCGCACCTGGGCGCCCCCAAGTGCAAATTCTTCTCCTAGCTAGCCGTTTCAAAACAGGCTGTGGACTGCGGACCGCCTCATTACCAGAGGTTGGCCAAATCAGAAGGTCTGCATGCTGTGCCACGCTCACGACGAAAGCATCCTACACATGTTCACAAAATGCCGCTACAGCCTAACCGTATGGGACAAAGTCATCGAATGGGTAGCCAAACACGTCCCCGCAAGGGGCGATTGGACGTCTTATACGACTATACAAGATTGGTGGGAAGAGGTGGGATCAATCCCCGGTGCGCCGCTGAGAGGATGGCGATCAGTAATCATCCTAGTGTGTTGGGAAATATGGAAGGAGCGAAATGCTCGAGTTTTTAAAAGAACTTTCCTGCAGCCAGAGCAGCTAGTCCGGAAGATAAAGGAAGAAGCACGATGTTGGGTCTTGGCAGGAGCCAAACACTTAGGAGCGATCATCGACCCACACGAGTAGTATTGTAAAAATTTACTTGTACAGTCAGGCTTAGGCCTTGTATTTCCTTTTTTTAATTAATACAAATCCGGCAAACTCGCCGGCTTACGTTAAAAAAACCTACGGTAGTATTGGGTACCGTAAAAGAGCTCTTCGATTATACGTGTTTTCTTCGCTTATGTTCTACACTCACGAACATAATAATTAAACAGTACAAGTAATGACATGCAGACTAAGTTCATGAACTGAATTGGTTCTAGTTTAGTTTTAAGAGAACTATGATTTTCATTTTGGGCCTTTTGTATCAACAGTTGGGTATGTTGATATGTTATAATTGAGCACAACTGTTGATACAAAAGGCCCAAAATGACATTTTAGTTTTAAGAGAACTATGATTTTCATTTTGGGCCTTTTGTATCAACATACCCAATGTCAATTATAACTATGATTAACATATAAATGTTCATTTTGGGCATTCTAATTGTGAGAGAAACTAATCATAAGAACTCCATAAGTGGCTTACTAGCGTTTTCTGATAAATGATTAAAATTGAGAACACATAGCGTGGCCACTTTCAGATTGTTTGCCTGTACTGCCAGCCAAGCAGCCCCTCGAGTTACATTCAGCACTCCCATGGTGAAAACAGACATTCGCCTTTAACAATTAATCTGCACCGCTCTGTCTCTCTCATTGTCATCATGGTATATGAGTTTTCTTGCGGCCATCCTGTTGGCGCCGTCGCTGATCAGGCAAGCAAAAGCCCATGCGAGTACGCGAAGATGAAGAGAGCACGGAAAGCTAGTGCTCGTAGCAAGGTAGGCAAGGCAAATTGTCCGCAAACGCCGCGCGAGAAAGGAACCCGTGGGGTCGTAGCAGCTGTCCATCGAGCTAGGTGACGGGATGGCAAGGAAATGCAGCAGACGGATAGCACTGTACTGGATGGAGGATTGGAGGTGAGCTGGCTGCCCTTTTCCTGTGGATCAACTGAACCTAGCTCCGTGTCCATACGCCCGTATGGCCGTATCTGCATCTGCATGTTCATCCTCCTGTCCTTTTCCACTTGATTTTCGAAGTTGAATATTCAGCCTGTTAGAACCGGACAAACATCCGAATGTGTAAAAGGGAGAGAAAGAGTAGTAGCGAAAGAAAAGAGCAGTACCCCTCGGCATGTCTAGGCAACAGGAGGGAGAGGCGACGACCAAAACTCTCAAGCTTCATCGGCCGCCACCGCGTCAGCGGCGGCATCAGAGATGATTCCTACCATACCTCTTTTATTTTTATTTTTTTCTTTCTTCTCCTAATTCGTCAATTGTAGATTCACTTGTAGTGTGCAAGTGCAAGTCATCGGTCGGTCATGCAGTCATGCTTGAGGCGACACGGACTCCCCTGCTCCCCAATGCTAAGCCTTGAGATGGGATCATGGTACAAAATAGCGGGATAAGCCATTTAGCGTTAGATTTTTGTTAGACTTGGGAGAAATTTTCTGGCTAGGTCATCTCTCCCCACAAGCCACTCTTATCTCTTTATCTTCTCTACTTTACACAATGGTCCTTATACATCTACTAATTACAACAATACACCAACACTTCCCCTCAAGATGGCTAATTATATTCAACATGTCCATCTTGTTACATGCCAGCTCATTATCCTTAAGACCTAACCCTTTTGTGAGACAATCAGCTAGTTGATCACGAGGCTTGACATACTCTAACTGTAATGCCCCACTATCCACCTTCTCTTTGATGAAGAACATGTCAATCTCCACATGTTTCATTCGGTCAAACTGGACTGAATTATTTGCTATATTGATCGCTGCAACATTATCACAGTGGAGTAACATGGTCTCATTCTTCTAACACCTGAAGCTCCTTCAAAAGACCCTTCAACCACATCATCTCACATAGAGTCAAGGCCATTGATCTATGTTCGGCCTCCGCAGTAGACCGAGACACTACAGCCTGCTTCTTGCGTCTCCACGAAACAAGATTACCACCCACAAACACAATATCCAGATGTGGACCTCCGATCATCCCTGCAGCTTGCGGCTTGCCCAATCAGCATCACAATAACCTTCCAAATTCAGATGTTGGTTTGCTCTAAACCACAACCCTTTACCAGGGGTTCCCTTCAGGTATCTCAGGATCTGATACACCACCTCCATATGCCCAGTTCTAGGATCATGCATATACCTGCTTACCACACTCACTACATAAGCGATGTCAGGTCTTGTATGACAAAGATATATCAATCGACCAACTAGCCTCTGATATCTTTCTCGATCAACTGGATCACCTGACTCAGCACAAGTTCGGTGATTCCTATCAATGGGTGAGCTACATGGACGACACCCAAGCATTCCCGTCTCTGTCAACAGATCAAGAACATATTTCCTCTGGGAAAGAATAATTCTTTTGGTGACCTGGCAATTTCAATTCTAAGAAAATACCGGAGTGGTCTAAGGTCCTTCACCTCAAAGGCTCTACCTAGCTTCTCTTTCAATTTTATATCTCCTCCACATCATCTCCAGTAATCACTATATCATCAACATAAACAGCTAGAATCGTGATACTAGAGCCCCGATGTTTGTAGAAAACTATGTGATATCCATTACATTGTGAGTACCCCATATCACACACTGCTCGCCTGAATCTGTCGAACCATGCACGTGGTGATTGCTTCAAGCCATAGAGCGATTTCTTGAGTCTGCACACTTTCTCAAGAGTCTGTTCATTTCCAAACCCAGGTGGAATTTTCATATAGACTTCTTCCTGCAGGTCCCCATGAAGAAATTCATTCTTCACATCTAATTGATGAAGTGGCCAACCAAAGTTGGCTGCACATGAGATCAAGGTCCTCACCGTACCCATCTTTGCCATAGGTGCAAAGGTTTCATCATAGTCAATCCCATACGTCTGACTATATCCCTTCGCAACCAACCTTGTTTTGTACCTGTCCACTTTTCCTTCAGGAGTCTGCTTTACTGTGAAGACCCATTTACAACCCACAACCTTCTTTCCTGCTGGAAGCTGAACAAGCTCCCATGTCTTGTTCTTTCTGGAGAGCAAGCAATTCTTCCTTCATTGCATCCTTCCACTTTGGATCTTACTTAGCACACCTCCAATCCTTCGGAATAGGCACTGCTTGTAGTGATGCAATAAATGTTCTATATGCAGGTGAGACACTAGAATATGAGACATATTTAGCAATATCATGTTCAAAGCCGTAACGAGAAGGAGGTCTTCCAGCATTGACTCTAGGATCTTTGCGTTGTGCAAGAGGTAACTCTACATGTTCAGAGGTGGGAGAGACATTACCAACTGGAGATGGAGTGCTTGATGGATTGGAGTCCGAGGAGAGATATGAGACTGGAGCTTCAGCTTGTTCAGGTTGTGGTTCCTCTCTCTGCTTCTTAGTTTGCCTTCGAAAATACACTATGGGTCGCTCCCCCTGCTTCTCATTCTCCTTCTCCCCTGCTTCTCATTCTCTCCAGTTGGACACAGGATTGTTCCAATAACTATAGTTTCATCAGTGAGGGTCATTTCCTCCTGAACATCAACACTTGGATCATCATGGCCCTCACTCTCACCTCGTGAAACCTCACTAGCAACATCTCTTGACTCACTATCAGTTGGACATGGGATCAACAAGATCACCATTCTCACATATAGGACATGGGATTGTCCCAAACCACCACATTTTCATGAGGCACATCATCGTCTTTTCCATCACCATTCTCATTCTCCCCCTCTCTACTGTCACCTTCAGTGATTGAAGAGAACTCCTCCAAAAACATATCAAAGTCACCCTTCTTTGTATAATATGATTCTTCCTCACGAAATGTTACATCCATACTCACAAATAATCTCCTGCCAATAGGATCCCAACACTTGTACCCTTTCTGTGTAGAGGCATAACCCACAAAGATGCACTTGACAGCTTGAGGGTCCAACTTGCCCACCGTAGGTCGATGGTCCTTTACAAAGCAAACACAAGCCAAAGACCTTAGGTGGGACATTAAAATCATATCTCCCCACCAGGAGCTCAACTGGTGATTTTGAACCAAGTATTCTAGATGGCATTCTGTTTATGAGATAAGTAGCTGTCATCACTGCATCACTCCACAAATATTTAGGTACATTCATCTGAAACATAAGAGACCTTGCTACATTCCAGCAAATAGCGATTATTCCTCTCAGCTACACCATTTTGAGGTGGAGTTCCAGGACAAGTTGTTTGATGAATAATTCCTTGATCTGAAATATATGATCTAAATTCATTATTCACATACTCTGTTCCATTATCAGTCCGAATGATTCAAACTCTTGCATCAAACTAATTTGCAACCAATTTGTGGAAGTCTTGAAAGCACTGAAAAAAACTCGACCTGCGGGGGTAAGACCCACCCCGAGGCATTGTATTAAGAAGAAAACCTTCTCACACAGGTCGAGAAAACCCCTCGAACCCCTGCCCCACCCTTACACAGGGAACAGTTGCCTGTGAGACCGGTCGGTTCTATTTTCCATGTGCTTTGGCGTGGGACGAACGAGGGAGTTTTTTTCCAGGAATTCATCCTCAGAGGGGATCGAACCCACGACCTCCACCAGGAGGCCTAGCGCTACTCGGGCTAGCCAGTCCGGCTGTGTGCCCTTTCGCATATAGATCCAGGTCTTACGAGTGTAACAATCAATAAAGGTGACAAACCACTCAGCACCACTTATAGAAGTAACTGAACAGGGACCCCACACATCCGAGTGTATTAGAATAAATGGTTCACAACTGTGAAGACCAATACTAGGATAGATGGACCTAGTATGCTTGCCAAGCTCACATGTATCACACACAAGTCTACTTCTGTCCACTCCCTTAAACATAGTAGGATACAACCAACTTAAGTTCTCAAAAGATACATGTCCTGACCGACAATGAAGCAGCATAATTTCCTTCACATTTCTTTCAACAGATGCTGCCAATGCTGACTCCTCATGACTGATGAACCACAACCCATTACGCCTGACTCCAGTCCCAATTCTTCTCCCAGTCCTCCTCTCCTGAAAGACACAACAATTTTCATCGAATGTTATTGTGCACTTGAACTGATCAATGATTGAACTTACAGAAATGAGATTGACTGGAAATGAAGGAACATGCAAGACAGACGATAAGCTGAGGGATGGTGTACACTCTATGGATCCTACACCATGAATTTGTTGGGATGTGCCATCAGCAATTTGGATAGATTCACAATGAGTGTATGGACTGTATGTTTTGAAAGAACTAGACATGCCCGTGACATGCTTGGATGCCCCTAATCTATGACCCAATCTAAAGGATGCCTATATGGGGATGCAAGTGCCTGTGCCCGAGTACCTTCGCCCATGTGGAAGTAGTTGGCAAAGTTACCGAAACTATTGGTAGTTTGCCCATCAGGTGGAGTGGAACTCTCAGAAGATTTGCCCTTCTGCCACTGTTCCCACTGCTTAACTTGTTCCCCAGTCAAAGTAACAGAGGAGTCTCCTCAGTGGCAGCAACATTGACCCTAGGGCCATACCGGCCTCTACCTCGGCCTCCACCACGACTACCACGGCCCCCTCCATAGCTCCCACGAGTACTCCCACGACCTCCACGAGATCCACCTCGACCGCCACTACCTCTAGGCTTGAGACAATTATAACTCAAGTGCCCCTTTTCTCCACAATTATAGCATTCCCTTTCTTCCATTGCAACATAGGTAGGCTTCACAGGATTACCACTACCCATCACCCAAAGTCTGCTCTCCTCATCAATCATGGCTGAGACAGCCTCATCCATGGTAGGAAGACTTTGCTGGTGGCAGAAGGCAGCCCTCCTACTCTCAAACTCAGGGTCCAGGTTCTTCAGAAAGTGGGTCACTCTCCTATCCTCCACCCACTTATAGACCACCTCAGCATCTCGCGCAGTCTCCATTTGGAGAGGGGCATAGTGATCTAGCTCTCCCCCACAGGTACTGGAGCTCACTAGCATATTGCTCCACTTACCTCCCTGCCTGTTTTACTGCATCAGCCTTTCCCTGAATTTCCATCATCATCATCACATTCCCCTTGCGAGAGTATATGTTACTCAATGTCCTCCATATCAGTGATGCAGTGTGCATAGCTTCCACCCGCTTGCCAACAGTGGGAGACATGGATGCCATCAACCATCCCACTATCACTGAGTTTGTTGCATAACAAACCTTCCACTCAACACTGAGCTTATCAGCCGGCTCAACACAGATCTCCTCCAAATAGTGCTCCACACCCTTGCCTCCCAAAAGCACACACACTCTCCTGGACCTAGCTCAAGTAATTATTGCTACCCTCTAGCTTCACATCATTTGGCACAAGCTCTAACTTTAACTCAGATGTACATGTATTTGCCTTGCCACCAATCAGCACCACCATAAGCTCCTGAAACATATTTTTCATCTCACTCTTTATATCTCCACCAGAACCACTACCAGTTACTGCCTTCCGTGCAGCCTCTTCTTCTGGATTCATCTTCACCAATTGCTGGATAACCACGCACTGGAATTGTTAATTTTAAGCAACAACACCGCAGATCTCCTTCTCCACTTTCAGCACTGCAATTCCCCAGCAACTTCCTCACGTGCGCAGCTCATTCACGCCTAGCACTACAACTCCCAGCAATCTCCTTCACGCACTGCAACCCACGCACAACCACCAACACTTCCACTACAACCCACGCACGCGCCACCAGCACTTGCCGCGGTGGCCCTGTGCAGCCCCGCAGATCGCGTCACCTGGCCACGCTCGCACTCGCCCGCGCCGGACGAGCTCGCGCCCGCGACAGCCGCGCCCCACGCCGGACGAGCTTGAACCCGCGATGGCCGCGCCCGCGCCGGCCGCGCGCGAGCCCCTGCGAGCTCCTCTTTCACGCGCCCCGCGGACAGGCCCCCGCACGCGCGCCTACAGGCTCCGGCGACGGTGGCCGGCTGGAATCGCCCTAGGGTTAGGGATGGCTCTGAATACCATGTTAGATTTGGGAAAATTTTCTGGCTGGGTTATCTCTCCTCACAGCCACTCTCATCTCTTTATCTTCTCTACTTTACACAATGGTCCTTATACATCTACTAATTACAACAATATATCAACAGTTTTAAAAAACAGCTAATAGCAGGTTAAATGGAGCTATAGCGTTAAATAGTGGCTAAATTAGAAACAAATAGTGGCACCTGTCTAAAATCAGCTATAGCCGGCTATTTTGTACTATGGATGGGATACATGTTGTGGTGTCTGTTTGAATGATAGGCACTCCATGTTATTTCATTGCCCTTTGCTTTCTCTCATTCCACGTTAGAATGATGGAAAGTTGGCAAACACATATTTTCTTATTTCTAACTACACACCATAAGCATTGTGAATCTTACCATGACAAATTCTAATTTTTCATGTCTCCTTGCTTTTCATGTGAATCTTACCATAAGCATTTGACTCTTACCACAACAAATGCCTCAGTCCACGTTTGGCGGGGCTTTAATTTTTTCAGCTTCGGCTTCAGCTTCATCTATTTCATGAAAATTGAGGCACTGTAACGTGAAGCCGTTTTGTAAATCGGGGTTAAAAGTTAAAACAAGAATATATCTTGATGAAAGTAGCGGAAGCTACCCATCTCCACAATCTCTTCTATTTACCTCTATCTACTGAAGCTTACGGGCAATATCGACCACTATCATATCAGTTTGCTGGAGTCCAGGTCAACTCAAAACAAAAATATATGGACCTACATATGGGGCAGCAGTATATACTCATCACAGAAAGCATATGCCTTCATGAAGGACACAGAAATACATGTATCCCATAAATGGCTCTGGAAAAGCAATTGTCACTCAAACACAATTTTTTTTTTGGGGCTCATTCTCAAAGATCATTTAAATATAAGGGGCATGCTAATGAGAAACAATGTTTTTGGAGGATTACTGTGACAATCTAGGTGTTTCATTAAGCTAATCACTTGTCAATCACTTGGCTTAAGCTTAATTAGGTGTAATTAGGCCCCACCTAGATTATCACTTAAGGCCCACACCAAAAATTCCCTAAGTTCCTCGGTGAACTTTTGACCTTTCTCGGTTGGCATGGTTCAAAATTGAATTTTCACTTAAGAACTCAAAAATGCGCCAATACAAAAGTTGTTCACATTTTCATAGGACACGACTTTGTTAATTGGAGCTCGATGAGATTTTGAGTGCAACATGCCTAAAAACTCAGTCAAAGTCAGCCTAACTCCGGAAGTTCACCCTGGCCGGCACCCAAGTTCACGTTGTCTTCGTCGCCAGTTCAAGACCAAACCGTGCAGTTTTCGTATGGTCGCCCTTTACGAAAGTTGTAGAGGGTACTGAGGGACATGACTTTCGTTTTTGGAGATTTTGAAGTTTAGTTCAAAATTTTGGCGAACAAGCCGTTCAAATGTGCGCACGCCAGCTGCTCGACGAATTGCCTGGCGCCCGAGAGCGCACTTCGGTAGCCGCATTCAACGCCGACTGCAGCCGCTGCCACGCGGCGCTGCCCGCCTGACCCGGACGCCGAGGCCCACAGGACTTCAATGCGTCGGGGCGACCTTTGCGACCAGCCGGTCCTGTGTCTAAGGATGGAGATGGATGTCTGGACATCCGAAACATCCGTATTCGTATTCGATAAAAACGTAAATATGGATATCCGTATTCGTATTCGATTTTAATATAGATGTCAAATGGATGTATCCGAATTCGATTTTCAACAATTTTCTCTATCCGATTCCACATTCGTATTCCAGAAAAATCCGAAACATTCGGCATTCGACATTCGTATTCGAGAAAAATCCGAAACATTCGACATAAATTAACTTCTCTTTTTAACTAACTATTAATTATAAATGATATAAACTGTTTAATCAATTTATAAATTATCTACATGATAATTACTAATTATATTGATTATAATATTACTAATGGTATATGAAATAAATTTTAATTAACTTTAAGATTGACAATCATATCAATTTTAACTACTTTAATTTATTTATCTAATTAATAAATTATATTTTACTTACTAATGTACTATTTTCTTATTAAAATATTTTATATATTATAAAAATTATTTATATTTATATTTGTATATTTAATTATTCAAATATATATAACATACATGAGATATATACACATAATTTACTCTTAAAACAATCCATAAAGTGAATTAATACACACTAAGACATTTTCTGTCAAAATCAACTAAACATCCGATTGCGAATCCGAATTCGAACTATTCGTTTTGTATTCGTATTCGATAAGATTCGTTTTCGTATCCGAATTCGAATTAAAATGTGGTAAATAGTGGTATCCGAATTCGAATCCATTCGTATTCGATCCGAATCCATCCTTACCTGTGTCCACCTTGTTCCCCGCCTGTTCCCGACCAACACCTGTCGCGCCACTCTCCGCCCTCCACGTGGCCGGCAATGCCTGGCCGTCGTGCCGCGCCAAGCCAATAACCGCGCGGTCCCTCCTTCCCCCGACAGGAGCGTCGCCCCAACACCCCGACCACCGTGTCGTCCGCTCCACCACTTGGCCGCCGGCTGTCCGCCAAGCAACGGCTGCCCCGCGCCGCCAATGGGCGAGCAAGCCTTAGCCTCGAAGCCTCGTGCCTCTCCCCCTCCCCTGCGCCTATAAAAGGCCCCTGTTGAGCTCCATCGTGGCCACCCCGCGCTGCTCCATTGTCCGCCGTCAGGCCGCTCGCGGAGCTCCCCCTCCCGGCCTTCCCCGTCGCAAACCAAGGCCACCACCACCTTCCCTTGGTGCTTGTCCGCCTCCCCAAGTGCCCAGCCAAGCGCCACCGCTGCTCCACTCGCTGGAGTAGGAGCAGGAAAAACCGCCTCCGCCCCTCACCGCGGCGAGCCTCCTCCAAGCCATCTCCCGCCTCGAATCCTACATCAAACCGACCCTAGGTGAGCCCCTCTCCACCTCTAGCACCTTCCCCAGGCGAATCGACCCCTCCCTTGGCCGGAATCAAAGATTCAGATCGCCCCCCCCCCCATCCAAGGACCACGTGATTAGAATTATACTAAGTCCAAGGTTCCTGCTGTAAATCATAGGGACCTGTTCGCGATAGTTTAGATAGTTCCAGGGGGTTATCCGCGAAACTGCGATTTCAAGTTTTAGATCCAAAACAGTGAACTTGTAAAATCCATAACAAATCACAGCAAAATCATAAAAATGCAAACTCAATTTTGTTGAACTCCTGGTGATGGGTTCTACCTTTTCCAGAAAGCATGTATAGGTGTTTTGTGCTTCATTTTTGAAATAGATTCAAATCTGTTCAAACTCTAGTTTGTGCACCAAGTTACATACTAGAGTTTGAGTTATAATTAAATCTATCTGTCTGCATGTAGTTTGATCTATGAATTTTAATAATTGATCTGTTTGACAAATAAACCTAATATTTTTGCAGTGGCTTGAAAACATCTTGATGTGCTAGTGGTAAAAAGTATAGCTTAGTTTGACCTTGCTAACATGCCTTTAGTTGATTAACATTATGCTCGGCTGTTTTAAGCAGCTGAAAACCAAAAAAAAATTTAAAGGAAGATCCTTTAATCTTTTTAAGCTAATGTTTGGCATGGTAGCTTATCTCAGTTAGTTATATCTCTGGTAATTTTTCTAGAAATTATTTCTGCTAGTGTGATTTTATAAGGATTAAGCATGCCCTTAGTGTGTAAAACTTGTTTGATTTATCATGATTGACGTACTTATCGTTTTGTGCTGATTTTTGGTCAGTAAATCTAATACTACACAAAGAGCATACTGAAATTTTCTCACACTAAAATCATGCACCAAAATGTCAGAATAAATTGTTGAAGTTAAATTGCTTAAAAAGGCTAAATAAAAATAAGTCACCTATTTAAGCTATTTAAATGAGTTAAACAAGTCACCTCACACACCCATGTTGTTTTGTGATAAAGTCAATCTAAATAATCATAGATGTGTACACAATCACCATCAACAAACCCCAATTACTTTAATGAGTAACTGCAAACTTCATTAAAGAAAGGGAAGGTTAGACAAAACGTGTCTAGGTGATTGTGATCACTAATACATCCCGGGCTTGTCGTGTTTAATGCAATGCTCGATACAATATCATCTCTGATGCATGTGCATTCATGTAAAACAAGTTCTCACCGACGGAGACTACGAGCTCGTGCCAACTCAAGGAGATGGACCGTCTGAGGGACAACTGAACGCCGTTGAAGCAAATCAAGGCCCGAACCAAGTTTCGGAAGATCAGCCTACTAACTTTGAGTTTGAAGGCAAGCCCCGGAGCATGTCCTATGTTTCTAAATTATGCAACTATGTTTTGTTAAGTTATGCTTGTGCATTTACGTTTAGGAGTTGATTTGAAAACCTTAGTTGCATGATCCTAGGTACCTATGCTTTGCAATACTAGTATGATAGGTCGATGCATGCCATGCTATAAGGACCCGGTAAAAGTCGAGTGATTTCCTGTCACTCGCGAGATATAGGAATCACCTGCTTTACTTATGTTGGAATCATAAGGATGATGGACGGGGATTTTGGTCATGTAGATGCCCCGTCTGTTTATGAAGAATTGGCTAAGGTCGGAATGTGTCGGCGATGTTGGTCAAGTGTTTGAAAGCACTAAGCACTTGTTTGGGACATGGGACCGGTAAGTTTAGTACATACGTGAAGCGGTGCGTGGACTTTTTCCTACTTCTTCTGGGATTTATCCTCATGCTTACAACATGTGGTGCAAGACCGATTCCGGCCGGCGCTGCCGCGATTTCCAGATAGGCCTTGTATCCAAGGGAAGTTTGGCTCCGGACACAATCCGACGGATCGATGGGAACGGCCTGGTTAGCGTCGACCTTTGTGGTTGGTGCTTTTCCGTGTGTTTAGTATCCACCTTGCAAGGTTATAAAATCGGTTCGAACGGTCTGTTTCTCGCAGCAAATGAGACTACTTGACCTCTTGTCGCACTGAGTAAGAAAGTGGAACATGACGATGATAAACTTGATGCTTGCTTAACTGTTTGCTCAACTTGCTTGACTAGTGTAAGTTGGCTCACCTAGAATGGTTAACTCGAACTAGAACTTGATGCTAAAATTTTAAAAGTGAGGATCCACTCTTAGTCGCTCTTTGGCAAAACAAACCCACCAGCCAAAAGCCTTGCATGTCTAGGAGTCGGTGATGTAGTTTTCACCCGACGGGTAAGTTTTGCTGAGTATTAGTATACTCAGCCTTGCTTGTTGAATTATTTTCAGGTAGTGCTCTCGAGGAGATGGTTGCAGGTCTTACCTGGCCAACCACCCTTCCTCCAGGTTGGACCGTTGTCTGGGACGAGGATGCTTCTGAGTGATATCATGACAGCTTCACATGATATTACCGCCTTACGACTCAATAGTTTATTTCCGCTGCTATTTGAACTCTGAACTCTTTATTTCATGCAAGAACTTGGTTTGTAATGAATTACCTCGTGTGGGACCTATTTAATCACTTGTGGATTGCTGTAATCTCTGAGACTCACCTTCGAGTGAGTGTTCGCACAACTCGTTTCGATCGATGTAACTGTTCGTGGTTGCATCGGGCTCGACTCGACAGACTGACCTCTTAATCTGTTTTAATTGTGTGATGACCAATGGAAGGTTAGCGCACTTAAGCCGGATTAATTTGGACGGTTCTGCCACAACTGGTATCAGAGCGAAAAGTTGTGCACCAGAGGTTCACACGGTCCCATTACACCAGTTTTTAAATTAAAACTTGACCAACTAGTGCTTTGCGAAAACATGTTGGTATCACGAAGGATTTGCATAGACCGTGAAGCCCTAGAGGGAATTTCGGGTTGTTTCAGGTAGCTTGCTAATTATGGTGTATTTGACTAACTGCCCAACACATCTTGCCCACGTGTTTCATACGTGCGCTGGTTTTCGTGCCCCGCGTGCACGAAGGATGATAGAATTTCCATTCCAAGGAATCTATCATTAGGGTTGTGTAAGAGTCGCCACATGTTTGATATGTGAGCAAGGTCTTGATGGTATGGCTCTAATTCCAATGAGCCTATCGTCCTGGTTGTTCGCCACGTTCGAGACGTGTGCATGATGCTGCATCACGAGTTATGCGAAGGGTTGTGTGTGTTGACGGCCATTGTATGCCATTTTTGGCCGTCAACTATGGCATAAAACAAACACCGAACTAGACATAGGGGTTTAATTCTAACTATTTCACTAGCTTTGGTGAATTGTTGATTTCAGGAGGCCACGTCTGAATACAAGGAGAAAATATGCAAAATCTATATAAAAGTGGTGCCTCTGGAATGCACCATTGCGAAGGACTCGTCGAGACGATCGAAATGGATATATTACTTATCTAATTTGGATCTCGGGATAAAAAGATATGGAGGCTACAAATTATTAGGCAACGCTGACGTCATCGCTGACGTCAGCGCCGCCAGCTGTACACAGGCGCGTGGCGGCCCAGCGGCCAGGCGAGCGCGCGGCGGCCCAGCGGCCAGGCGAGCGCGTCTGGCGGCCTAGCGGGCGCGTGGCATGGCGGCCCAGCAGCGCTGTGCAAGCGCGGCCCACCCGGGCACGCGGCAGACCGGCCCAGGCTGGCGCGCGGCTTGCCGGCCCAGCAGCGCTGCGCGAGCGCGGCCCACCTGGGCGCGCGGCTGGCCGGCCCAGGCGAGCGCACGCGCGGCCCAGGCGGGCGCGCGAGCGAGCTTGGCCCAGCCGTTTGGCTGCTGGCGCGCGGTTCGCCCCGGCCGGGACGTGTGGCGCCTGCAGGAGCCGGTTCAGCGCGGGATTTTCCTCCAACCGACGTACAGCGCCCGGTTTGCCTCGGTTCTGGCCGGTTTTCTCCGGTTTTCAACTCCCACCGCCTCCAGAAGACTTGGCCCGCGAGTCTGGGGCGCCAACCGACCCTGGGAGGTCGGTTTGGCCCCCAGAATAGTGGGGAGGTCCTCCACTCCCCCAAGATTCCTTCCCTATAAATTGAGGCCCTCTCTACACTTCAAGGGGGTCGAAATACAAGAGAAGAAGCTCCAAGGCGAAGCGCTGCTGCTCCTAGCCTTAGAAAATAGGGAGAGAGGTGAGGTGAGAGTTCGGGGGAAGAGCCGGAGGTGTCCGCTCTTCCTCTACTTTGTACCTCGGCGGATGCAGTTCATCTTCGAGTGACTACATCCGGGTCTTGTCTGGTAACTCTGGTTCCCTCTGATTAATTAAGCATTTACTCTTACTTACTTTGTTTCCTGGTTCCTTGTTCACTACTTAGTAGTGGGTGCTTTGCTCTGACGTCGAGTGAAGTAGTAATTATTAGTGTAGGCGCGGTGTCTAGACTAGTCATTACCTTGGTTTGCACCCAGTTCAACGGAATAGCTGTGGTAGCCGGCAGGTGGTGACAGCCCTGTCCGGCCGACGTAATCCACCACGTTAGTTCTGGTCTGTAGGACTTAGGGGTAGGCGGTACCACTCCCCTTCTCATCCCTTTCTGTGAGTGGTGGTGTCTCAGGCGCCCGAAGTTAACTATCGTGAGTGAGTCAGTGTTGTTTGATCAGAGGAATAACCATTGTTGCTACACAAGTACCCTCTCTACCCTCGTCCCATTTACCTCTTCTCTTCGTCGTCGTCCAAATCCACATTTATCCCTTCGGACGAACTAATTAAGGATTAGTACACTTCACGTTCCCCGTGGAAATCGATACTCTGGAATACTCCCGGGTGAAAGCTACATCGGTATCCGTACGCTTGCGGATTTATCTGTAGGTCATAAGAAATACCAACAAGCTTTCTGGCGCCGTTGCCGGGGAATGGTAGCTGTTCTTATCCCGAACCTAGTTCGTCCACATATCATCCACCTACCATTATGAATTCCACTCGTACCTTATATCAATTCTCAGCTCCAAAAGCTGAAGATCTGGAGCCACCATCATCATCTCACCCCATAAAAAGCTCTGGCTACGGAATACACACAAAATTCATAGCCAAGATCAGAGAGAATCCATTTTCTGGAGCTGAAGGGGAAAATCCTTATGTTCACTTACGTGAATTTGAGAAAATTTGCTCATGTATCATGATTACGGGGATGGCCCAACAAACTCTGAAATGGAAGGTGTTTCCCTTCTCTTTGACGGGTCGAGCAAAGATATGGTGTGATCGCTATCGTGGGAGAGTGAAGGGAAGTTGGGAGACACTACGAGATAAATTCTGCTTAACCTTCTTCCCTGAATCTCGGGTCGCGGACCTTCGAATCGAGATCCTTACCTTCAAACAAAGGGAAGGAGAATCACTAGGGGCCGCTTGGTCTCGATTTACTTATCTTATGGCCACAGGACCTGATCTAGGGATCTCCGAACCCGTCCTTCTAATACATTTTAGAAGAGGCCTCAAAATCAAATCAGCCGAATTTCTAGATTCATCCTCAGGAGGATCTTTCAGTCATTTGACACCTAGTGAGGGAAGGGCCATTCTAGACAAAATTATAGAAAACACCCCTTACACTGGGATCTATGATGATTTCCCGGAAGAAATTCCGGAGGAGGCCATAGAAGAGACATCCGCGTCGGAAGATGTGAAAACATCACAAGAATCCACACCAATCGTAGCACATATCTCCGAAACTCTCCCTGAACCAACTCCAGCATATGATCTGGACCTACATGACTCTCGTTGTGCCTTCCCCTACGATTTCCATGATGAGCTATTCCTGGAGTACGGGGACAGCTCGAAACTTCCTGTGGTTGAAAGGCACACAAATACTAAGGTCCAAGCCACCGACTACATTGACCAGCACTCTCGAGAGGAGCTCATTGGAAACCTTTCTGCTGTCATGAGTCGAGAATGGTTAGATGAGGCAGAGGCCTCACCCGAAGTCGTTAAAATGCCCACAAAAATTAGAAGGATGTACTGTGAAGTAATGGGCATAAAAGGCGACATTGGGTATGACCCAAGCTTAGGGATCAATATCATCTCACAATCATTAGTTCGATCCCAGCTTTCCCAGCTCTGTCTATCTTCATCACAAAAGCGCCTGAAACTCCAATCAAAAGACATCCTAGATTGCCTAGGTATCCTTCGTGTGGTGCCAATCAAGATAGACAAGCCGAAGCTCTATCTAGATTTCCATATCTTCGACCTTCCAAAAGATCTAGAGAAACAAATCATCATAGGAAGGCCGATTGAGAAGATCTTAAAGAATCTACCAGTAGGAGATCTAGTAGAACTCAAGGTCGGCCGACAGTATGTCCCGACCTCTTTTCTCGATCTCTTAACACTCAAGTGGAACCTGAGATCGAGCCCGATCCATTGGAGGAAGCCATGTCTATTGCACTAACTGACACGGCTCAACCAAGCTTTGAGGAGGAAGAAACCCATTTCTCGGAGGTTGAGGAAACTCAACCCCCTGTTAAGCTCGACACATCTGACAAACCTCAATCGTCCCCAATCGAGCTTAAACCTCTTCCTTCTGGTTTAAAATACGCCTTCCTCCACGGAAATCGAGACACCCCAGTCATTATAAGTGATAAGCTCACGGACATTGAAACAACATCACTTATTTCTGTTCTGGAGAAACATCGAAAAGTCCTAGGATATTCCCTCCAGGACTTGCAAGGCATAAGTCCGACCCTCTGCACTCATCGCATCCCAATCAATCCTGGATCAACACCATCGAGAGAGCCTCAACGGCGACTCAATAATGCGATGAGAGAGGTGGTAAAGAAAGAAGTGCTAAAGCTTCTCCATGCCGGAATTATCTACCCTGTGCCCAATAGTGAATGGGTTAGCCCCGTTCAAGTCGTTCCGAAGAAAGGGGGGATGACGGTGGTACGCAATGATAAGAATGAGCTGATCCCTCAGCGTACCCTCACTGGGTGGCGTATGTGCATTGATTACCGCAGACTCAATAAAGCCACCAAGAAAGATCACTTCCCTCTGCCCTTCATTGATGAAATGTTAGAGCGACTCGCAAAGCATTCCTTCTTCTGTTTCCTTGATGGTTACTCTGGGTATCACCAAATTCCTATCCATCCAGACGACCAGAGTAAAACGACATTTACTTGCCCCTATGGAACATTTGCCTATAGACAAATGTCCTTTGGGCTATGTAATGCCCCCGCATCCTTCCAGCGGTGCATGATGTCCATCTTCTCCGACATGATTGAGGAAATCATGGAGGTTTTCATGGATGACTTCTCCGTTTATGGAAAGGCCTTTGCCGACTGTTTAGAAAATCTTGATAAGGTCTTAGGGAGATGCAAGGAAAAGAACCTAGTATTAAATTGGGAGAAATGTCACTTCATGGTGAGGGAAGGAATTGTTTTGGGGCACCGCATTTCTGAGCGCGGGATAGAGGTGGACAGAGCTAAGGTGGAAGTAATTGAGAAGCTTCCACCCCCCATAAATGTTAAAGGAATTCGCAGCTTCCTTGGGCACGCTGGGTTTTACTGCCGATTTATCAAGAATTTCTCTCAAATAGCCCGGCCTTTAACCAACCTCCTTGCCAAGGAAGCTCCCTTCATCTTTGATGAAGAGTGCTATGCTGCCTTCCACATTCTCAAGAGAGCTCTTATATCAGCGCCCATCATACAACCTCCGGATTGGGCTCTCCCATTCGAGATCATGTGCGATGCGAGTGACTTTGCCGTAGGTGCGGTCCTGGGGCAAACCAAGAATAAGATTGCACCATGCTATTTGCTATGCTAGTAAAACTTTGACAGGTGCCCAGCTGAACTATGCAACCATGAAAAGGAACTTCTGGCAGTGGTATTCGCCATCGATAAGTTTCGATCCTACTTGGTAGGGGCAAAAGTCATCGTCTACACAGACCATGCTGCCCTCAAATATCTTCTCACCAAGAAGGATGCAAAACCAAGGATTATTCGTTGGATACTTCTACTCCAAGAATTTGATCTTGAGATTCGGGACAAGAAAGGAGTAGAAAATTTGGTGGCTGACCACTTATCGCGGCTGCATGATCAAGGAGAGTCAATGCCCATCAATGACTACCTACGAGATGACACCCTCCTCAAGGTAACCACTTCAGACCCCTGGTACGCCAACATAGTGAACTTTATTGTTTCTGGATATGTTCCTCCGGGAGAAAATAGGAAGAAGCTCGCATATGATAGCCGGATCCACCTATGGGATGACCCGTACCTATTCCGAGTATGTTCTGATGGACTCTTAAGGCGATGTGTGCCGGCATGTGAAGCCTACAAGATTTTAGAACGGTGCCATGCATCACCATACGGAGGACATTATGGATCTTTCCGGACACATGCTAAGGTGTGGCAAAGTGGGTTCTTCTGGCCAACCATGCATGAGGATGCACGAGAGTTCGTCAGGAGATGTGCAAGGTGCCAGAAGCATGGAAATATCAATGCAAGGGACGCTATGCCACTCACCAACAACCTCCAAGTGGAAATATTCGACGTATGGGGGATAGACTTTATGGGCCCATTCCCTAGATCTGGAGATTATGAATACATATTGGTGGCAGGTGGATTACGTGTCCAAGTGGGTTGAAGCCATGCCATGCCGAGCAAGCCGACTCTAAGAGCGCCAGACGAATGTTTCCATGAGATTATCTTCCCCCGTTTCGGCACTCCAAGGGTTGTGATCAGTGATGGAGGATCACATTTCATTGATAACATTTTTCGGAAATACCTTGCCAGTTTGGGAGTCAACCATCGGATAGCCACCCCATATCACCCTCAAACAAGTGGCCAAGCAGAGACTTCCAATAAGCAAATCAAGAACATCTTACAAAAGACTGTTAATGAGATGGGTACGGCATGGAAGGACAAGTTACCTGAAGCTCTATGGGCTTATCGGACGGCCTATAAGACACCAATTGGGATGACCCCCTACCAATTGGTGTATGGGAAAACATGCCACTTGCCAGTTGAGTTGGAATTTAAGGCTCATTAGGCAATCAAGAGATGGAATATGGATCTCCCAGGAGCAGGAATTAAAAGAAAAATCCAACTCGCTGAACTAGAAGAATGGAGGGAGAACGCTTATCATAGCTCAAAAATTTACAAGGAAAGAACCAAGCGGTGGCATGATAAGCGCATCAAGATCAAGGAATTTAAACCAGGAGATAAGGTACTCCTCTTTAACTCCCGCGTCAAACTTTTTGGTAGGGGTAAGCTTAGAAGTAAGTGGGACGGCCCCTATAATGTCATCAATGCATCTTCTCATGGAGCCGTCGCACTTCAAGATAACAGCGGGAACATCTTTAAGGTTAACGGCCAGCGTTTGAAAATCTTTCTGGAACCTCAACAACCCAAGCTCGAAGACTTAGATGTCATCGAGTTCTTGGAGATCAACTAACTGGTTTTCCAACCAGATTAAAAAAAACAATAAATTTGAATAAAGGCTCTATGGTGCTTGAACCAGTAGAGCCCCTCTTTTTGGTTTCCATCTTTTGGTTTTGAATAACAGTACCAGCACAAGTACAAGTGTGGGGGAGATCTCTCAAGCTCATCATCGACGTACACATTCGAGGTCCCCCACGAAGGTGTCGCACAACATCGACTGCGCTAACATGACAAAGAAAAAAAAACGATGGTATGTGCACTCCACCTCTCGCTCCTTAATTCATGAGTGTGACTGAATTTCAATTCCTATCATTTAAGTCAATCTCAAGATAAAATAAATCAGGGTGCTATGCCTACCCTTCATGTTCCCATGGTTGGCTTGCATACGATTTAGTCCTCGCTTATCGTCTTGATGCTTGTGAACAAATATTATTAGGGAACCATGTTCATCTAAGTAGTTGATGTTTGAGATATGGTTTGATGATATGATCTTCACTCTTAATGTTTGAGTGCTCGGGAAATTTATTTGAAAAAAAAACCTTTGCAAAGCTCCTCTTTGATATGCCAAAATCCTACCAAAGCCATATGTTGAGTTAGCTTGAGAACCATGTACACATATGCTACTTGTCATTGCATTAAGCTTTGTCAAATTGTTGCGACCCTTATGAGAATTCTTTTCATGCTTTCATGATCAAGATCACGTACACGTTTATCCCCCATTGCTATACTTCTACACTGGAAGTTAGCATTGTTTCATTCATCCATCCATTCCACAAAATAAATGCTCCATCATGTACGTGTAAGTCTCACTCCTCAGTTATTGTTACAAAAGAGACATGGCTATCGAAAAAAATGGACACATGAAGGTCCACACAAAAAAAAAGAAAAAAAAGAGAAAAAAAGAGAGTTGGACACATGAAAGTCCAAGAAAGAAAAGAAACTGATAGCCATGTTCTCAAAAGATTTTTTAGGAGAAAGACCACACACAAAGGAGTTGTTTATTCCATCCACCATCCATCATACCCATACACGTGCACATCTTGATCTGATTGTATGATTTGATTTCTTCCTGGGTCCGCTCTTTGACTTTGCAATACATGTGATGCAAGTATGCCTCTTCTTCATAACCTACCTTGAGCTCCACATACAGCCATCATTAGAAGTAGGATGAAGAAAGGCAAGTTAATGCCTTGGTGAGGATATATACACATTGAGAGATCTGAGAGAATCAAATGAGGAGCAATGCAAAGGTTTGTTTTTGAAAACTTATTGAAAAATCCCAAGCTACTTGACACATAGAGTTGAAGTGACTTGATTCATGATCGTTCCAATCCTCAACTACCTAAGATGGCATGATAGACACTACAAAGTTCACAAGTACAAGGTATGGCTTGGAATATTTCTTATGCTTGTTCCATTTCCTTGGATGTCATGTCTCATCTTAGTCCCTACTCCTCGCTCGAGGACGAGCAAGGGTCTAAGTGTGGGGGTGTGTTGACGGCCGTTGTATGCCATTTTTGGCCGTCAACTATGGCATAAAACAAACACCGAACTAGACATAGGGGTTTAATTCTAACTATTTCCACTAGCTTTGGTGAATTGTTGATTTCAGGAGGCCACGTCTGAATACAAGGAGAAAATATGCAAAATCTATATAAAAGTGGTGCCTCTGGAATGCACCGTTGCGAAGGGCTCGTCGAGACGATCGAAATGGATATATTACTTGTCTAATTTGGATCTCGGGATAAAACGATATGGAGGCTACAAATTATTAGGCAGCGCTGACGTCATCGCTGACGTCAGCGCCGCCAGCTGTACACAGGCGCGTGGCGCGTGGCGGCCCAGCGGCCAGGCGAGCGCGCAGCGGCCCAGCGGCCAGGCGAGCGCGTCTGGCGGCCTAGCGGCCCAGGCGCGGCGTGGCGGCCCAGGCAGGCGCGCGGCATGGCGGCCCAGCAGCGCTGTGCGAGCGCGGCCCACCCGGGCGCGCGGCAGACCGGCCCAGGCTGGCGCGCGGCGGGCCGGCCCAGCAGCGCTGCGCGAGCGCGGCCCACCCGGGCGCGCGGCAGGCCGGCCCAGGCTGGCGCGGCACACGCGGCCCAGGCGGGCGCGCGAGCGAGCTTGGCCCAGCCGTTCGGCTGCTGGCGCGCGGTTCGCCCCGGCCGGGACGGGTGGCGCCTGCAGGAGCCGGTTCAGCGCGGGATTTTCCTCCAACCGACGTACAGTGCCCGGTTTGCCTCGGTTCTGGCAGGTTTTCTCCGGTTTTCAACTCCCACCGCCTCCAGAAGACTTGGCCCGCGAGTCTGGGGCGCCAACCGACCCTGGGAGGTCAGTTTGGCCCCCAGAATAGTGGGGAGGTCCTCCACTCCCCCAAGTTTCCTTCCCCTATAAATTGAGGCCCTCTCTACACTTCAAGAGACGTCGAAATACAAGAGAAGAAGCTCCAAGGCGAAGCGCTGCTGCTCCTAGCCTTAGAAAATAGGGAGAGAGGCGAGGTGAGAGTTCGGGGGAAGAGCCGGAGGTGTCCGCTCTTCCTCTACTTTGTACCTCGGCGGATGCAGTTCATCTTCGAGTGACTACATCCGGGTCTTGTCTGGTAACTCTGGTTCCCTCTGATTAATTAAGCATTTACTCTTACTTACTTTGTTTCCTGGTTCCTCGTTCACTACTTAGTAGTGGGTGCTTTGCTCTGACGTCGAGTGAAGTAGTAATTATTAGTGTAGGCGCGGTGTCTAGACTAGTCATTACCTTGGTTTGCACCCAGTTCAACGGAATAGCTGTGGTAGCCGGCAGGTGGTGACAGCCCTGTCCGGCCGACGTAATCCACCACGTTAGTTCTGGTCTGTAGGACTTAGGGGTAGGCGGTACCACTCCCCTTCTCATCCCTTTCTGTGAGTGGTGGTGTCTCAGGCGCCCGAAGTTAACTATCGTGAGTAAGTCAGTGTTGTTTGATCAGAGGAATAACCATTGTTGCTACACAAGTACCCTCTCTACCCTCGTCCCATTTACCTCTTCTCTTCGTCGTCGTCCAAATCCACATTTATCCCTTCGGACGAACTAATTAAGGATTAGTACACTTCACGTTCCCCGTGGAAATCGATACTCTGGAATACTCCCGGGTGAAATCTACATCGGTATCCGTACGCTTGCGGATTTATCTGTAGGTCATAAGAAATACCAACAGTGTGCTCTATTCAAAAGTAGCGTACGACCTAGACTAGATGCACTGTCCATGCAGTGTTGAACGCATGGATACCATTTTTATAAATGAACGGTAATGAATGGGGACGCTTCCGTGACGCGCTGGCACGGAAGGTTCATGGTTTTCTTGCAGGTACACTGACTCCGTTCGATAAGCCGCGAATAGTTGTGTGACGACTAGCTATTATAGGGAGAGACGTATATTGTGCCTCGCCACCGGCAACTAACTACATACACCAAGACTTCTTGGTATTTGTGAGAACGTTTTAGCTCTTTTTGCATCATGTTAACAGCTATAAAAATTGTTTAAGATAACTTGAAGCAAGAGGAATAATAATCTGGTTCTCTCAAAAACATCGCCAAATCTGTCCAATCTGCATGCTTCTGCTGGTCCGGAATTTTTTTCGGGTCATTAAAACATCCAGGTTGTAAATCCATCTTAAGTAAAAGTTGTTCATAATGTTGTAACCAAGCTACTGTAAAAATTTCAAGATTTTTGGATAAGTAAAACTTGAGTTATGCTTAAAACAAGTGTTAGCTGTTTGCTGAAAAATCTGGGTTGATAGCAGGGTAGTAGTTCAGTTTTTGTCCCACCTTAGAGCCAAAACCAGCTGAACCTTTGACTACCGAAGTTGTGAGTAAATTCACCAGGAAGCTACCCGCGAAATTTTAGCTCTATTGAGCTAGTATGTCAAGACATACAGAGATTTTTGTGATCCTCAGCCATTCGGAAATCAGCAAAAGCAGAGAGGCAAACATTGAATGTTTTGACCTAGCTAAAGTTTGACTCTGGTCCTGAGCTGAATACCAAAGTTATAGAAAATTTCATAATGTTGATGCTCACAAAATTTCAAGCCCAACGGACAAGTATAGCAAGAGTTATGACCAAATTGGTAACCCTCGGCCATAACAAAAACAGCATGGACAGAGACGCGAATTTTGAATTTTTCGCCCTAGCTAGAGTCCGAATCTGACACAGAGTTATAAACGAAAGTTGTAGCTTGATAAATTTCCTAGCTACTGGCAAAAATTCAAAGACTTTGGATGTCTGACCATGGAGATATGAATTTTCTCCTCTGACAGCCTTGCTGTTCAGAAATTCAGCAATGATTTTCTACCGTTTTCTCCCATGGTTACCTTATCTTACCTTGTAAACAAGTCTGCTAATCATGTGACTGATAAGTAAATCATATTGCAGATGGTGGGATCCACGCGTCGGACCCAATTCGAGACCGGACAAGGTAGTGGCAACCAAGACCCACCTCAGAACCCGATGGAGGCATTCGTCGCCACAACGACCGAGTTGCTGCGACACCTTGCCCATGGACAGCAGCAACACCACCAAAGAGACAATGTTGGTTCACCTGAGACTGCAGATTATCAAGCTTTCCTAGCCACCCAGCCTCCCTTGTTCGAACCGATAGAAGAGCCCTTAGATGCGGATGCCTGGATTCGCATCATCGAGTCCAAGTTCTCGGTACTTTCTGTACCATGCTCAGAAGAGAATAAGGCCAAGTATGCAGCTCAACAGCTCCGAGGCCCGTCGTTCATTTGGTGGGAACATCACCTTGCTATGCTTCCAGCCGGTCAAGTAGTGAGTTGGACAGATTTTAAGACAGCATTCGAGGCTCACCATATTCTAGAAGGATTGATAGAAAGGAAGTTGAATGAGTATCCATCATTAACTCAGGGCACGCGCACTGCACTCCAATATTCTCAAGTTTCAACAACTTATGCATGTATGCTGGTTGTCATGCTGACACGGATGCCAAAAAGATGGATCATTTCCGTCGAGGCCTCAACCCCAAGCTCAAGGAATCCTTAAATCCCGTCAGAACAACCAGCTATGATGAGTTGGTGAGCTTGGCAATCTCACAGGAGGATTGTATCATGGCCTGTCGTGCCGAGAAGAAGAGAAAGATCCTCGCCACCTCAGCTAGTGTCTCAACTCTGAAGTTTCGTATAGTCCAGAATCCTCCAGCTTCAGAACCCCAAAGGCCCGGGAAGATAGGAAGATGGGTGATCAAGCCACCCCAGCTAGACAATGCACGTTTTCCCGTTCTCCAGCAACAACTAGTGCCCCAGACCAACTCCCAGGCTCCTACAAATCCTAATACTAGGAATGCCTGCTACAAGTATGGAAAACCTGGGCACTATACTATGGAATGCCGCCAAAATAGACGACAGAATCGGGGACGAGATCCAAAACAAGGCAAGGGAAAGAGGCAAACGATGAAAGTCCGTCAGGGAAGGATCAACTTCACCACCCTTGCTGAACTTCTGGAAGAAGCGCCAGTAATGACGGGAACTTTCTGTGTCCACAACCAACCTGCAGTTATTCTCTTTGATTCTGGTGCAACGCATAGCTTTATCAGTACCAAGTTTTGTGCAAAGAGTGGATTAAATCTCACCCAAACCGCCACCCCTTATATGATCACCACACCAGGTGGTAAGATTTCAGCTAATCAAAGATCAAAGCAAGTACCAATCGCTATGGGAAGTAAGTTGTTCAAGACCGACCTCATTAGCGTGAGCTTGGATGGAATGGACATTATCTTAGGAATGGACTGGATGACGAAACACCGTGTCATACTTGATATCTCGGAGAGAGTAGTCGAGATACACTCACCTCTTTTAGGACACACTGATCTTTACCTACCCCACCAGGTCTACACCAGCTCCCATGTGTTCTCTATGGCTGAAACCAAAATTGAGGATATCCCAGTGGTTTGTGAATACCCAGACGTTTTCCCGGATGAGTTACCTGGTATGCCACCCGATAGAGAAATCGAGTTTGTCATTGAACTTCAGCCTGGCTCCGCTCCTATATCAAAGCGACCCTATAGGATGTCACCTATAGAGCTAGCTGAATTGAAGAAACAGCTACATGAGTTGCTAGAAAAAGGATTTATTCGACCTAGCACATCACCTTGGGGATGTCTGCTCTCTTTGCCAAGAAGAAGGATAAGAGTCTGAGGTTATGTGTGGATTACCGACCCCTCAATGCGATGACTATAAAGAACAAGTATCCCCTACCCCCGCATTGACATTCTCTTTGATCAACTCGCCGGTGCAAAAGTATTCTCTAAGATTGTTCTTCGCTCGGGGTATCATCAAATCAAGATCCGACCTTGTGATATACCGAAAACTGCCTTCTCCACAAGATATGGTCTATATGAGTACCTGGTCATGTCTTTTGGACTTACAAATGCACCCGCCTATTTCATGTACCTCATGAATTCGGTCTTTATGCCCTATCTTGACAAGTTCGTCGTGGTCTTCATTCACGACATACTCATATACTCCAAGAATGAAGAGGAACATGTCGAGCATCTTCGCATTGTTCTGCAAACACTTAGAGACCACCAGCTTTATGCCAAGTTCTCGAAGTGTGAATTTTGGCTCAACGGTGTTAAATTTCTTGGGCACATAATTTCTGAGGAAGGAATTTCCGTCGACCCGGGAAAAGTACAAGAGGTTATGGATTGGAAAACTCCCGCTTCTGTTCACCAGATCCGTAGTTTCCTCGGTCTTGCTGGTTACTATCATCGGTTTATTCCAGACTTCTCCAAGATAGCCAAGCCTATGACAGAATTAGTCAAGAAAGGAGCTAAGTTCAAGTGGGACGAGAAATGTGAGGAAGCTTTCCACACCTTGAGGCGTCTCCTCACTTCCGCACCCGTTCTGGCACAGCCTGATAACACCAAGCCGTATGACATCTACTGCGATGCTTCAGGCACAGGGTTAGGTTGTGTTCTCATGCAAGATAACAGGGTCATTGCTTATGCTTCACGAGCACTCCGTCCACATGAGCTGAATTATCCCACCCATGATTTATAATTGGCCGCTGTGATCCACGCTTTAAAGCTTTGGAGGCACCATCTTATGGGAGCCCATTGCAAGATATACACGGATCACAAGAGTCTCAAATACATACTCACCCAGTCAGATCTGAATATGAGGCAGCGAAGATAGTTGGAACTAGTGAAAGATTATGACTTGGAAATCCTATACCACCCAGGGAAAGCCAACGTTGTAGCTGATGCCTTAAGTCGGAAGGCCCACTGCAATTGCCTTTCGGCAGAAACATATAATCAGACCTTATGTTCAGAAATGAGAAAACTTAATTTGGAAATTGTTCCCCAAGGATCTGTGAATCACCTTTCGTTGGAGAATACCCTCTATGATAAGGTAGCCGCAGCTCAAGCTCATGATAAAAGTATTGAGATCATCAAGCAAAAACTTTCTGAAGGAGACAAGAGGTACAAGTGCTTCTGAATGGATCAAAATGTGGTGGTACATTTTGGAAACCGCATGGTAGTACCCAAGAACCCGGAGCTTCGAAAAGAAATTTTAGACGAGGCTCACCTCTCTAAATTATCTATTCACCTTGGTAGTAACAAGATGTATAAAGATTTAAGGCAAAACTTTTGGTGGACTAGAATGAAGAGAGAAATTGCCACATATGTTTCTGAATGTGACACGTGCCAGAGAATCAAGGCTAGTCACCTAAGGGTAGCCGGAATGCTATAGCCCCTTCCAATACCCTCTTGGAAATGGGATGACATAAGTATGGATTTCATCTCGGGATTACCCCTCACTTCCCAGAATCATGATTCAATATGGGTTATAGTCGACCGACTCACAAAGACCGCCCATTTTATCCCTGTTCATACCACCTATACCGTCAAGCAGTATGCGGATATCTACTTCAGCCAAATCCTTCAACTTCATGGCACCCCCAAAACTATCATCTCAGATAGAGGTCCCCAGTTCATAGCTCGCTTTTGGGAACACCTACATAAATCTTTAGGAACCAAGTTAGTCCGCAGTTCCGCATACCACCCCCAAACAGATGGCCAGACTGAAAGAGTGAATCAGATTGTAGAAGATATGTTGAGAGCTTGTGTCATACACTATGACAAGAATTGCGACAAGTGTTTGCCACTCGCTGAGTTTTCTTACAACAATAGCTACCAAGTTAGCTTGAAGATGGCACCATTTGAGGCACTTTATGGTAGGAGATGTCGAACTCCGTTAAGTTGGTCTCAGTCGGGAGAGAGGCAAATCTTTGGAACAGACCTAGTGGCAGAAGCAGAGGAGAAAGTGAAGGTAATTCAGGCTAACCTTAAGGCCGCCCAATCCAGGCAGAAGAGTTATTTCGATAAGAGGAAGAAACCCCTACAGTTCGAGGTCGGAGATTACTTTTATCTACGGGTCTCGCCGACTAAAGGAGTACAAAGATTCGGAGTAAAAGGAAAGTTGGCTCCACGCCACATTGGACCCTATGAGATCATAGAAGTTTGTGGACCCGTAGCTTATCGAGTGCAGCTCCCCGAGAGACTCTCAGCTGTCCACAATGTTTTTCACGTATCCCAACTCAAGAAATGTGTTCGAGTTCCAGAAGTTGAGATTGTCGATCAAGACGTGGCATGGATCGAACCCGACCTGGCTTTAGTGGAACACCCTCTCCGGATTCTCGACCGCAAGGAAAGAGGAACTAGACGGAAGATCATTAAAATGTACAAGATACAGTGGAATCATCACACGGAAGAAGAAGCGACATGGGAAATGGAGGATTATCTGAACACCAAGTTCCCGGGTTTTCTTCTGCTACATGATCGTAAGCACCTTTACCCCACATAGTTCTTTCTACATTTGAATCTCGGGTCAAGATTCTATTTAAAGGGGATAGGCTGTGACAATCTAGGTGTTTCATTAAGCTAATCACTTGTCAATCACTTGGCTTAAGCTTAATTAGGTGTAGTTAGGCCCCACCTAGATTATCACTTAAGGCCCACACCAAAAATTCCCTAAGTTCCTCGGTGAACTTTTGACCTTTCTCGGTTGGCATGGTTCAAAATTGAATTTTCACTTAAGAACTCAAAAATGCGCCAATACAAAAGTTGTTCACATTTTCATGGGACACTGACTTTGTTAATTGGAGCTCGATGAGATTTTGAGTGCAACATGCCTAAAAACTCAGTCAAAGTCAGCCTAACTCCAGAAGTTCACCCTGGCCGGCACCCAAGTTCACGCTGTCTTCGTCGCGAGTTCAAGAGCCAAACCGTGCAGTTTTCGTATGGTCGCCCTTTACGAAAGTTGTAGAGGGTACTGAGGGACACGACTTTCGTTTTTGGAGATTTTGAAGTTTAGTTCAAAATTTTGGAGAACAAGCCGTTCAAATGTGCGCACGCCAGCTGCTCGACGAATTGCCTGGCGCCCGAGAGCGCGCTCCGGCAGCCGCGTTCAACGCCGACTGCGGCCGCTGCCACGCGGCGCTGTCCGCCTGACCCGGACGCCGAGGCCCACAGGACTTCAATGCGTCGGGGCGACCTTTCGACCAGCCGGTCCTGTGTCCACCTTGTTCCCCGCCTGTTCCCGACCAACACCCGTCGCGCCGCTCTCCGCCCTCCACGTGGCCGGCAATGCCTGGCCGTCGTGCCGCGCCAAGCCAATAACCGCGCAGTCCCTCCTTCCCCCGACAGGAGCGTCGCCCCAACACCCCGACCACCGTGCCGTCCGCTCCACCACTTGGCCGCCGGCTGTCCGCCAAGCCACGGCTGCCCCGCGCCGCCAATGGGCGAGCAAGCCTTAGCCTCGAAGCCTCGTGCCTCTCCCCCTCCCCTGCGCCTATAAAAGGCCCCTGCCGAGCTCCATCGTGGCCACCCCGCGCTGCTCCATTGTCCGCCGTCAGGCCGCTCGCGGAGCTCCCCCTCCCGGCCTTCCCCGTCGCAAACCAAGGCCACCACCACCTTTCCTTGGTGCTTCTCCGCCTCCCCAAGTGCCCAGCCAAGCGCCACCGCCGCTCCACTCGCTGGAGCAGGAGCAGGAACGACCGCCTCCGCCCCTCACCGCTGGCGAGCCTCCTCCAAGCCATCTCCCGCCTCGAATCCTACATCAAACCGACCCTAGGTGAGCCCCTCTCCACCCCTAGCACCTTCCCCAGGCGAATCGACCCCTCCCTTGGCCGGAATCAAAGATTCAGATCGCCCCCCATCCAAGGACCACGTGATTAGAATTAGACTAAGTCCAAGGTTCCTGCTGTAAATCGTAGGGACCTGTTCACGATAGTTTAGATAGTTCCAGGGGGTTATCCTGCGAAACTGCGATTTCAAGTTTTAGATCGAAAACAGTGAACTTGTAAAATCCATAACAAATCACAGAAAAATCGGAAAAATGCAAACTCAACTGTTCTGAAATCCTTGTGAAGTGCTCTATCTTTTATAGAAAGCATGTATAGGAGTTTTGTGAGTAGATTTCAAACTAGATTCAAATCTGTTCAAACTCTAATTTGTGCACAGTTTGAAATCTACAGCTTGGTTTGCGTTGATCTTTTTGTATGTTGTTGCTAGTATCATGCTTAGGCTCCTGTAAAAAAGATTGCACAAAGTTACACACTAGAGTTTGAGTTATAATTAAACCTATCTGTCTGCACGTAGTTTGATCTATGAATTTTAATAATTAACCTGTTCAACAAATAAACCTAATATTTTTGAAGTGGCTTGAAAACTTCTTGATGTCCTAGTGGTAAAAGGTATAGCTTAGTTTGACCTTGCTAACATGCCTTTAGTTAATTAACATTATGCTTGTCTGTTTAAGCAGCTGAAAACCAAACCAATTTTACAGGAAGATCCTTTGATCTTTTTACGCTAATGTTTGGCATGGTAGCTTATCTCAGTAAGTTATATCTCTGGTAATTTTTCTAGAAATTATTTCTGCTAGTGTGATTTTATAAGGATTAAGCATGCCCTTAGTGTGTCAAACTTGTTTGATTTATCATTATTGATGTACTTATCCTTTTGTGCTGATGTTTGGTCAGTAAATCAATACTACACAATAGCATACTGTAATTTTCTCACATTAAAATCATGCACCAAACTGTCCGAATAAATTGTTGAAGTTAAATTGCTTAAAAGGCTAAATAAAAATAAGTCACCTATTTAAGCTATTTAAATGAGTTAAACAAGTCACCTCACACACCCATGCTGTTTTGTGATAAAGTCAATCTAAATAATCATAGATGTGTACACAATCACCATCAACAAACCCCAAGTACTTTAATGAGTAACTGCAAACTTCATTAAAGAAAGGGAAGGTTAGACAAAACGTGTCTAGGTGATTGTGATCACTAATACATCCCGGGCTTGTCGTGTTTAATGCAATGCTCGATACAATATCATCTCTTATGCATGTGCATTCGTGTAGAACAAGTTCTCGCCGACGGAGACTACGAGCTCGTGCCAACTCAAGGAGATGGACCGTCTGAGGGACAACTGAACGCCGTTGAAGCAAATCAAGGCCCGAACCAAGTTTCGGAAGATCAGCCTACTAACTTTGAGTTTGAAGGCAAGCCCCGGAGCATGTCCTATGTTTCTAAATTATGCAACTATGTTTTGTTAAGTTATGCTTGTGCATTTACGTTTAGGAGTTGATTTGAAAACCTTAGTTGCATGATCCTAGGTACCTATGCTTTGCAATACTAGTATGATAGGTCGATAGATGCCATGCTATAAGGACCCGGTAAAAGTCGAGTGATTTCCTGTCACTCGCGAGATATAGGAATCACCTGCTTTACTTATGTTGGAATCATAAGGATGACGGACGGGGATTTTGGTCATGTAGATGCCCCGTCTGTTTATGAAGAATTGGCTAAGGTCGGAATGTGTCGGCGATGTTGGTCAAGTGTTTGAAAGCACTAAGCACTTGTTTGGGACATGGGACCGGTAAGTTTAGTACCTACGTGAAGCGGTGCGTGGACTTTTTCCTACTTCTTCTGGGATTTATCCTCATGCTTGCAACATGTGGTGCAAGACCGATTCCGGCCGGCGCTGCCGCGATTTCCGGATAGGCCTTGTATCCAAGGGAAGTTTGGCTCCGGACACAATCCGACGGATCGATGGGAACGGCCTGGTTAGCGTCGACCTTTGTGGTTGGTGCTTTTCCGTGTGTTTAGTATCCACCTTGCAAGGTTATAAAATCGGTTCGAACTGTCTGTTTCTCGCAGCAAATGAGACTACTTGACCTCTTGTCGCACTGAGTAAGAAAGTGGAACATGACGATGATAAACTTGATGCTTGCTTAACTGTTTGCTCAACTTGCTTGACTAGTGTAAGTTGGCTCACCTAGAATGGTTAACTCGAACTAGAACTTGATGCTAAAATTTTGAAAGTGAGGACCCACTCTTAGTCGCTCTTTGGCAAAACAAACCCACCAGCCAAAAGCCTTGCATGTCTAGGAGTCGGTGATGTAGTTTTCACCCGACGGGTAAGTCTTGCTGAGTATTAGTATACTCAGCCTTGCTTGTTGAATTGTTTTCAGGTAGTGCTCTCGAGGAGATGGTTGCAGGTCTTACCTGGCCAACCACCCTTCCTCCAGGTTGGACCGTTGTCTGGGACGAGGATGCTTCTGAGTGATATCATGACGGCTTCACATGATATTACCGCCTTACGACTCAATAGTTTACTTTCCGCTGCTATTTGAACTCTGAACTCTTTACTTCATGCAAGAACTTGGTTTGTAATAAAATACCTCGTGTGGGACCTGTTTAATCACTTGTGGATTGTTGTAATCTCTGGGACTCACCTTCGAGTGAGTGTTCGCACAACTCGTTTCGATCGAGGTAACTGTTCGTGGTTGCATCGGGCTCGACCCGACAGACTGACATCTTAATTTGTTTTAATTGTGTGATGACCAATGGAAGGTTAGCGCACTTAAGCCGGATTAATTTGGACGGTTCTGCCACAGCTACAACTGCATTTTTTGCACAAATACACAGGATGAAGATATTCAACATTATATTCATACACTGCCCATTTGCTGCACAATGCTGGAGCTCAATTGGCCTGACAACATCTGTTGACTGGGATCCTTGGCAATCTGTGGAAAATCTAAAACAATAAATTGCAGCTCCTTTTTTCTCTTGGAGTATCTGGACAGTTCAAAACAATGTGATCTTGAACCACCACCAACATTATGTGGAGGCAGTGAAAGCTTGTTTCATCAAGGAATTTACTCTGGTTACTCATAGGGCAAAGAAAAAAAACTTCCCAAGAATTTAGGAGTGGCTTCACAATATTACAATATTATGTAATTTTTATTTCTTTTTTTGTACTTGTATCCTTTTATAATATATAACCAGTAGGGCTCTCACCCCTCCTGTTACAACAAGGCTAACACAGGGAGATGAAAACACAAAATATTTTCAACTCTTGGCAAATGGCAAACTAGGATTTATCAACTAGAACAAGATGAGGGTGTAATCGTAGGCGAAGATAATCTGAAAACATATATAACTAACTATTATAAAGGTCTTTTTGGGTCTCCAGAAAGTAATGATTTCCAGTTAGATGAGAATTTTATAGTAGATATTCCTCAAGTCTCAGTAATAGAGAATGAAATACTTTCTGCTGCTTTTAGCGAGAACGAGATTAGAGGCAATCTTTCAAATGGAACACAATAAAGCACCTGGTCCGGATGGATTCCCAGCTGGATTCTATCAGAATGTTTGGGAAATCATAAAGTCTGATCTTTTGGCGCTTTTTAATGAGTTCCATCAAGGCAAATTACCTCTACACAATCTCAATTTTGGGGTGATTACTCTATTACCTAAAAGAGCTGAGGCGGTTAAGATCCAACAGTACAGACCGATCTGTCTGCTAAATGTGAGTTTTAAGATTTTTACAAAAGTACTCACTAATAGGATTAACTTAGTGGCACAAAAAGTGATAAGGCCTTCTCAAACAGCGTTTATGCATGGTAGATATATTTTGGAAGGGGTAGTGGTTTTACACGAAACGCTACATGAATTGCATAGGAAAAAGAAGAGTGGAATTATTCTAAAGCTCGATTTTGAGCAAGCTTATGATAAGGTGAAATGGCCTTTCTTACAACAAGTGTTGCGTATGAAAGGCTTTTCACATAAGTGGAACTCTTGGATAGATCAAATAACAACCAAAGGAACAGTAGGGATAAAGGTTAATGATAAAGGACCAAATTAAACAAAATAGGTTTGTGTGGCATCTACAACAAAATGGTCAGTTCACAGTCAGATCAATGTATAAGTCGCTTGTGTTGCCAGTTAATTTGCCATATAATAATATAATCTGGAAGCTAAAATTGCCCATGAAAATAAAGATTTTTATGTGGTACCTTTAAAGGAGTTGTTCTAACTAAAGATAATCTAGTTAAAAGACAGTAGAAGGGAAGTGTAAAGTGTTGTTCTTGCAATTTAGATGAGTCCATTCAACACCTTTTCTTCGATTGTTCCATAGCTAGATTTATTTGGAGAATCGTTCAAGTTTCTTTAATATCCAACCACCTCACAACTTTGAACATATGTTTGACGGATGGTTAACAGGAGTATAAAAGAAAATTAAACACAAGATTCTGGTTGGAGCATCCTCTTTATGTTGGACAATTTGGCTAACTAGAAATGACATGATTTTTAACCACACTGGAGTTGTTACTCCTATGCAGGTCATCTTCGGAGGGACACACTGGATCCGTTTCTGGTCGTTGCTGCTGAAGGAGGAAGAGCGACCCCAAGTTACTTTGGGGTGTCGTGTGCTTGAAACCGTCGTCATGAAAATTTTTGCCTCAAATGGATGGTCTTTTAGTAATAGACTTGGTGCTGTCTAAATACTTTTTCGAAACAGCTTTTAAGAGTGTTTGTTTGGTCACCTTTTGGTGCTTCTTTGTAATAACGAACAGCTATATGCATTGGTTGATGCAGCGGCTGGAATATTGAAATATATTCCCTGTTTCTAAAAAAAGAAGTCGGGTGAAGCTTTTTTCTCTTTACTTCACTGGCTTTGCATTGGTTTCACCGGTGAAGCCGTTTTGAGAGGCTCTCCCAAACAGCCCTGAAGTTGTTGTTGAGTAAGAAACATTGCCTTTGCCAAGCATCGTCTCGAAATCTCACTTAAATCTATCCTGTATATATACCACACTTTTGTGTTCAACAGGGCTCTGTACAAAGTTGAGGTACACCAACCACTATGTTTTATGCACACATATGGATTTGTCATGTGGGTTACATGCTTACATTCAATATTTTTGTTGGGACATTGGCGCTCTGACGTAGTGAAAGTTGTGCCCAATTTCCTCTTATTAGGCTCAAACCAACAATGATGACATAGGATATTGCTCCCCTCTTGAAGTCATTGCCGTGGTGTTTCCCTATATTGTAGGGCCTGTTCGTTTGTGTTGGTTCTATTCCTAGCCAGGAACTGTTTAGGGCCAGGATCGAGTGGATCCCCTTCCTCCGCTCGATCCAGGTGTGCTTTCATTCCTGCCCACAAACCATTCCTAGAAACCATTCCTGTTCAACAAAAATGTGTTCGTCTGGACAGGATTGAGTACAGGGGCATCGGCATGCATGCCCGGCCGGCACCACATTCATTATTTATATAGCCACACATTCACCAATTTCAGTTAAAATTTAACCACCAAAACAGAGGAAACACACAACAGCTCTACAGGTGAACTGAACCAATGCATTTCAAGTTGCAGGTCTAAAAAGTTCAGTCAGGAAATGGTGATGATAAATCACCCAATTCTCACAGGAATATACAAACTGGAGCATATATTGCTCCTCTTTTAATGCCGACGGACATGCTTGTGAGCACAAATGTTTACCCTAGTTGGGTATGTCATCTGAACTACTGAATGCCCAAATATTATCAACATAACTGCCACACTTCAGTTTACTAGGAGTACCTACTAAGAGCTGAACCAAATTTCAATTCACCACAAACTGAATCTTTGTCAGGTTTTTTGAACCAGCCATGACAGCAAAGATAGTGATCAAGGTGACCACCAATGCAACTCCATTTCCTGCACATGAAAATAATAGTATTTTGTAAAAGTATAGTATAATAGCTCTCAAGGTGCATGAATGAAATAAATCACGTATGTATAATAAGTTAAGAATGGATAGCACTAGCATGTTACCCGTCACAAATGAAACAGCTATTGTGCACTTCATCAGAAGAGAATGCATGATCCAAGCAGTAATATACTACCATGTTATATATAATAATGCTACCAGCACATAAATTTATTCCTTTGCTTGCACTGCAAAGGAAATAACTGTTATCTAAAGAGAGCTTAGTTTGATCAAACATCATAAGTCAGAAAATGGACAAGTGATGCATCCTAGATTCCCAACTACCAACCCAACATATCTTGTTCTAAAAAGATCACAGAGACACAGACAAATAACAGCTGCCTGAAGCTTTTTTCTGGGTTATCTAGATTACTTGTACGAGATGGTCATGCATTCTTTATCAATGTGCATAAGTTGGATCATTGCAGTCGATTGTCACTCATGCTACTAGATAGAGGCAGACACGATGGATACAATCAGTTATTCCCAGCAGTAGCAGCAGTATTCATCATCGATCTTGGAGTGTAGAGCAGAATGCAAATAATGGTAATGCAATGCAAGTGGTTGATTGATTATATTACCTGCAGGTGCAGGTGCAGGGGAAGTAGAGGAACTTGACAAGAACATGTTGAAACTTGACAAGACTAACATGCAAGCATTTTTGTAGCGTATACACCGACGAACTAGGTGATTTCATACCAGAATTCCACTACCATGTCAGGCTTGAACTAATTATGAAAACACAAGTTCTTGGAAGAGCCTAGTTAGTGCAAGATCAGAAGGATCAAAGCTCATCAGAACTCAATTTCTTCTTCTGGTCCAAGCCAAGTGATTGAGTTAGCAAGCCCAGGGACAGATAGAACTAATTCACAGAACGGAGAACGCTAGGATGAACTGCAGGAGCCAAGAACTCAAGAACAGTAGCCAGGCAACAAGAGAATCGCTAGCTATAATCACTTGTGTAATTATCAGGAAATAGCCATACTCGTTTAAAAATCGAGTATGGCTAAAAGATCGAGTTCCCCTATCACTACTTCCTGCAAGACAAAAGATCGAGTTCCCCCAAATCACACAGGCACACAGGCACAGATCTGTTCATGAACAAAGATAATTATAGCTATGTGTTTTGCTTGCGCATAATTTCTATAATATCTGAATTCTCATATCAGTACACACTAGGACTAATCTGAAGAAAGTACAAGAGCAAATTGTCGATCTGAAGAAAGTACAGGAGAAAATTGTCGAGGCACACATCTATGCAATCTTTGTGAGCAAACAACTACCGCAAGAACAAAAGATCTGATTCTTGGCCTACACAAACTGAACCTTGGAATGCCTATCACCCAGATGTACATCACGCAGCCCAAATCAAAGCATGGCAAGAACTCAACTCTAGCACACCGATGGCCGATGGGAAAGGGAATCAACAACGAGGGGGAAACAAGAGGGGATGGACTCCGGCGGGAGAGGGAAAGGGAAGGACGAGGACGACGGCGCCTTACCGGTGAGAAGGCGGCAGAGACTATGGACGAAAGATGGGAGGCGGTCGCCGTCGCCGTCGCCATCGCCGTCGAGGCTGTGCCGCGCTGCCACCATTCTTCGCGCCGCAGTCACACCGTCTCTCCCCGTGCTGCCGTCGCGCCTCGTCCTCTGGAAACAGTTCCCGGAGTCGGGAGCTAGGTTTTCAATCCAGGGAGTATAGAACTGAACGGGAATCTGTTTCGGCCCGTATTTGTTTCCGGCCCAGCCGAAACGAACGGCCTTTTTCAGCTGGACGGGAATTGAATTTGGGCCGACGGCCCAAACCAGCGAAACCGAACGAGGCCTTAGGGTGAAAACCATTCTCTACTTCCGTGGACGGGCGACGCATCTCCAACACCGATTCATGGCTTGAGGTGTCACTGTAGCAGGTCCCGTTTGCACGTGCGCATGGGACGCTGCTGGCTTAGCCCATCTATGTTGCTAGCCAGCTCCAACAAGAGGATCCTCTTTTGTTCCTCCTATTTATTTGGATTTAATGAGAAAAGGATAATATTGGATTTATTTGTTGTTGTTCAATTGGGAATGAATTGGATCAACGCCTCCTTCATGCAGCAGACAAACACTGTACTACTGTGATCACTCATGCTGTCATGAATGATTGGTGCACGATCGATCTGCTCATCTGAATGGAGAACATACATGCTAACATGCATCGATCAGTCAGCAATCCTGATGCTATATAAGTTTGATCAGAAGAAGCTGGAAACAGATGGGGCTCCGTTCAGAATAGACAGCGAACACGTACATGATTCGCGGCGCATCAGAGATTTAGAGTCCAGATCCAACAGGCAGCGTGGGAGGAAGATTTGCTACAGCAAAACCATTTTATGGAAATTCTTAGCCAGTTGGCTATGACTGTTGCATGCTGGCTAAACGTTTCAGGAACACATCGCCACTCTACAGTACCTTTCAAGAAAATTAATGAGGATGGCAATGATTTTGACCTCAGAGCAGCCGGTTTAACCGAAATAGGATATTTTTTGTATTTCGAAAAAGTATGTAATATTGCCAATCCAACTTTTATTGACAAAAAGAATTCTTTCTAGGTTTATCAAATGTTACATTGCAAGTAGATGCTAATCATGTGCATCTTTGTGCTCTTTTAAATTTTAAGGGCCTTTTATAAGGATATGGAACTAATAGAAAAAGTATCATTTGGCTAAAATGTTTTTAAGGTGGTCCTATGTTCGATTTAAATATGTCATTAAGTTCAAGCCATTTTTTTTTTGACAAATGGCAGAACAGAAAATAACATTTGAGATTTTCGCCATTGGTCATGTACTAAGACATGCCGCTAGCTACTATTGTTAGGTGGTAAGTACACTTAGGAACGTTACCTTAGGCGTCAAAATTTACGTCAATAAGCAAATTATATATATATATATAGATTTTACACGGCATATTTAATTATTGCATGAAGTGGACAGTAAGAAAGTTCAACATATATATTTTATAGAACCACAAAAGGTTAACTAGATGTATAGTAAATGTTTTTTTCGTTACATGAAACTTTCCCATTTTGTTTAAATCCTTTTAGAAAATAAAAGAACCCCTTCAAACCTACAAAGGTCTAATTTGAGCGCCAAAAAAAAATCCTAATTCTTTGGCACTGGAGATACACCAGGAACTTTATATCAGTCAGTATACATTATTCAAAGACAACCTAACCCCTGAGCAATCTGACCCCGAGCCATTCGAGAGTGGCGTGACAATAATTTTTTTCTCTAAGTCGGCATATTTTGTGACCTACTCTCTTCGCTTCCGTAAAAAGTGCAATTTTATTTTTTTTCAGAAAAAATAGTTGGGGTGTGAAAAATTTTCATGCCCTGATTTGTTTGTCATATTGAGTTAGTTTTGACATACAAATCAGATGTGACCACTTAATTAGGTAAGTATAGTTGAGTAATTCCTAGACTTTGTGAGATTTATTGTAAACACCACAATTGCACTTTTCATAGGATCGAGGTAGTATGGGTCGAGAAACAAGATCAAACGGTGTATCGGTAGTTTTTTTGAATGGAACAGGAGGAGTACTCCCCTATATATATATATATATATATATATATATATATATATATATATATATATATATATATATACTAATCTCCACCCTGGGTACCAAATATTATTCCCTACCCGAGCCAACCTCCCGCGCCCGTCGTCCCGCTGGCTTGCCAGTTTCTCCCGGTTTGGTTTTTTTTCTTCGGGTGCACGGCTCATGGAAACGGCTTCACAACACGGACGGAGATGGTGGGTCGACCGGCAGTTTTATGGCCGTGGCTTGCTCTATCCACCGTGCTCCTCCGTTCATTATCGACGGCGCCGCCGCCAAATCCCCGCTCCTCCATCAGTGGCTGTCTCCTTTCTGCCGCCCGCCCTCTCGATTCCGCGACGAGGGGGCCGGAGCATCCGCCGCCCCCTCGATTACGCGAGCTCGAGCGGCAGATCCAGCACCGGCTTTGCATCTAGCATCACAGGAGGAGCGCCGTCAGGCGCAGGCTCTTGGATTCAGTGTCGAGCTCGCATTTGCCGCTGGCTCCATCGGCGACCTGGACGGCCCGGACCCCGGCCCGATTCACGACGGACACTGGCTGGAGATGGGAGCTCGAATGCCGCGTCCCTTCGTCGTCCGAGCTCAAGTGTCTCCGGCCGATTCGAGTCTGTCTGCCACCGATCCGAGCCAGTCATAGCCGATTCGTCGTCCTCCACATGCTGTCCTCTTACTGCCCAGAGCGCCGCTGTCGCTGCATCAGGTACTCCCCCGCTCAATCCCATCTCCGCCCAAGTTCGCCTCCGGGGACTCTACCGCCAAATCCCGTCAGAGGTTCAGCTAGTGTTTTATTTTGTTTTCTGAATCAATTACAGATGTGCAATGCGCTAATCGTTAAAATTTGTGGATGCACCTGATCTTTTGTTCTGACGAATAAATTTTGTTACGATTTTGGTCGATTTTCCTTGTGGTGGCGATGATTTGGTGTTCGAATTGGGTGCTAGGTTGTTGCAGTCGGTAGCTGTGTCATTCTCTCTCTGTTTCCTTGATTTTGTCATTCTTCAGTTTTCTCTCCCGTGTTCATGTCAATGTGTTTCACGCCTAACACTACCGATTCGCAGGACAGATTCTGTCCAGTGACTGTTTCACACGATGGCTATCAACCCGAGCTGGATGGTGTTAGAGTAGCCTCCGATTCAGTCGCCAATCATGTGCCTTGGACCCTCTGGATCGGCGATGATGGCCACCAGGGATCCAATCTCCTTCGCTGCAGATTTCTTCTGATAAGTCTTCACCTACTCTGGTGAGTGACGTGCCCCTCTTTTCTCTCCTCAATATGATCCCGCCTGCTGTTCCCTGATTCATGTTGGTGGCGATGGGCCAATGATATGTGGCGGCCGCTAGTGTTTTCAGTCAATTAGCATTCAATCTCCCCTGCTGTCACTTGATTGTGTGCACTGGCTATGATTTGTGATTGGATCCCGGTTGCTAAATCATGTAGTAGGCATACCTTGTGGTTTTCTTATCCTATTTGCGGACCCAATTTTTAGAGACGGGTGCAGAAACAACCAGTTCAGCTTTGTTCTAATTTGGTGATGTGAGTAGTTTGAAGTACCTTTTGCATGCCATAATTCTACTAGCCAGTATTAATTTCCCTGTTTGTGGAGACCGGAGACCCTTTCCGTGAGAGCATCTTCAGCTGTAAGGTCCTTTCCGGAGTATCAAAATGTAAGGTCCATTCTTCTTCAATGTGCTTCTGATATTTACTATTTTTTTTAGTAAATGTGTCTTGATAACCGCTTGATCATATTAGGCATATCAACATGTCCTTCCGATTTGAGTGCATTAATAGCTATACTATTTAAACAAATTATTTTCTTTGTGAGCTATATCCAGGTTTCACATTTGCTTTTTTCCTTCAAAATACCAGAGTTTTTGTCGATTTCCCTTAGGTGCCAAAGATTTGTGGAGGATGTAATCCTTAGGTTGTAGATTGTTGCAATCTGTAGCCGCGTGATCCTTTCCCTTCCCCTGTTTCCTAGTTTTAATCTCTTAAGTTTTCCCTTCCCTGCACTTTGTCACTGTGTATTTCACCTGCAAAATTTCATACTGATTGGTGTCTATCTGCAAGGATCCGGGGATCGATCCTGCTGCCGACGGACGTCACTGCGATGAGCGAGAAGCAGTGAGCGCCCCAAACCTCTACCGGCTCCCATCTTATTACAGCGTGTAGAAAAACTTCTGTCAAGCTGCTGAGCGCCAGGACCATCCTTTCAGCCACGGTTCATTTTGTTCTAGATCTTGCATGAGTTGTGTTCTGTGAACTGCTGTCCTGTGCGAATTATTTGTTTTGATTAAATACTAATTAAATATGCAGTAAAGGGCGGATTAGATTGCCGATCTCATTGCTTTGCTAATTCAACAGCGTAGTATTGAATTTAAGGACGCATATGACAACTTATTGTGTTATAGGGCCTTGTTTGCAGTACTCAATATGTTCCTCCCAATTCATAGCATGTAATTTCAGTGGCATAATGAGATGAAAGCTATCCCTTTATGTTTAGGTGCAAGTGCTTTTACATATGAAGATTAATAATCTTGTGTCCTGATGTATCATCAGATAATACAATTGGTTGTTGAAGGTTAAATTACACTGTACTCTATTCTGTCCACTGTGATATATAGCTTGCTAACTCTGCTCTTAGAGACTTAGAACCTGACTCTAGACTTTAATCCAGTGACCACTTAAGTGCTAATAGCTGAACTTAGGTTATATGCATCTTGTAAACTCCGAGTACATAGAAATTGAACTGTAACATCCAGTGATGTGGCGAGTTGTGCCAAAGTGTTTTTGGGGCTATCTTTCTGGGCAATGCTTGTTTAGGGTATTCACTTTTGTCAACATGTTATTGAAAAGCTTGATCCTATTAAATATCAGTTATGTGGCGTCATGTATATGTGTTTGGAGTATGAATATTGTGTAATGGCGATGCACGTTGCATTCAGTATGCTCATCTATCTGGTTGAGCAAAATTAGGTCTTATGTGCTGTCTTGTTACCGTTGCTCAGATCGATGTTATGTGCCTGATCAAATCCATGCATTGAGCTGGGCGAAAGCAAGCTATGATGGATTCTACCATGAAGATGTATGATTTTTCTTTGCTGACGCGAGGCACAGTTGAGCTGCCTGGTCCCTTGCTTTTCTTGTCATGGTGATAATAGAAATAAATATGTGATCTTAACTTAATTTCTGAGCTGAGAGTATGTCTTTTTACCTTTTAGTTATCTGTCACGAACGGTTTGGTGTTGCTATTTTCTATTTACAGAGTCTACCTATTGGGGATGCTTGATTTCATTCTCTACATTTGCACATATTGAATAATGTGTCAAATTAATTTACAACTTTTGCATGTCTGGAAATGATTTATGGTTTTTTTCTCAGCCAAAATACTGAAATTTGGTTTCCAAAATCTAAAATTTATAATAAGAAAAGATGTGCCAATGTTGTAGCCTTTTTGCAACTATGCCTGCCATGCTATGTGCAAACCACTTGTGAGTAGGGTAGTATAGTGTGGTTGCACATAATTGAGGTTTTCATGGTTTGCTCCCTTCATTTTCGAAAGTAGAGGTTTAGCATGGACATGCCACTATTTTTGGCTGACATAATTGAATAACTAGTTTCATAATTGTGACTAATCACCAATGGAGTTTTTGATTATTTTATATGCCTTTTCCTTTTCAGATTTTTTTTGAATGCACAGGTGTTGCTGCATCTTAGATGGAAGTACTCATGTCTGATGGAGGATAAGAGCAAGCATGCCGGCAAGCTAAGAACAGATCGTCCTCATCTTCATATACATCCGGCTTGGGTCCTCACCAATCCAACACCATCAAGTTGTGTCGTGCTCATGAGCACTTCGATTCATTTTGTAATCTTTGACTGTTGAGTGCCCAAATTTCTTTTGTGTGGGCATGCCGTGTCATAGTATTTTGACTATGAGCTGGCAGTCACAAATTAATTGTATTTCACACAGCAATATGCTTGTAAATAATACCGTGATTGAATCTGCCCTCTGTAACAAAATCATCTTTGTATTCAAATTGTGAAGTGCTTGTTTTCGAGACCAGGGCCAAGATGAACATGCTCTTGTACAAATAGCAAATGTGCCAATTTTTTGTGGTCCACGACAGATGAATTAGGTCTTGCAAGAGCGATACATCCAAATTGTAGACTTTTTTAATTTTATGGCCATGACTAAGTGAACCAGTTTGATAGATAGGAATATTACTGTTGTAAAATTGGCGAAAATATAAACATGTGGTGAACAAGTCACAAATGTACTCATCCTTTTCTTTTTGTTACCATGATTGCGATTAGTGCTCCTAATTCAAACAATTTATGCTCTCTGACGGTCTGATGCATTCTGATGCCGATACAAATTGTTTTGTCTTCATTCGAGGCACATGAAACAATTTTCTATATCCCAATTGGAGCGCTAGCTTTGCTGCAACCAATGTCTCTGCAGTGAATTCACCGAGCACAGCTCCACGTCACCGTCAGAAAACGCATCTGCGTTCAACTCTATCCACACATGCCTATCTGGCTATCTCCGCTAGCCCGCACGATGTGAAAAGAAAACCAAACCGGGCTCGGGCTTAATGTCGCAGAGGAAACTGCACGGGAGGAAAAAAAACTGACGGGGTGCTCGGGGAACCGGGTGGGGGCGCAGGTGGGGAAACTGCTGCGGGCTTGGTGCGGACTGCGGAACGATGCTGCTCGTTTCGGAGGGGCGCGCCCTGGCCGAGCGGGAGGCGGTCGGTGGGCTCGGGGTCGAAATACTTATTTCGACCCCTGGGGTTGATATAGCGTTGGCCTATATATATATATGGAAAATCCTTTCTACACGCGCGTGTAGCTACTCCTACCTACGTATCTCATGATACATGATGTATCTGACCCAACCAAGAGTATGTACATGTAGTATGTGATGATACTAGACCATCTGTGGTGGTATATACGTTAAGTATGTGAGCATACATAGAGTATGTGGACATACTAATTTTTATATATTAGTAATAAGGTACAATCAAAATAAATTAAAAACTAGGGATGCTTTTGAAAATTTTCATGAATATCCCATTGGATCATCATAGGATTAGTATGTGGACATACTCAAAGTGATAAAATAGTATGTACACATACGTATGGTGCTATTCTGATGGTGAGAGTAGCTACACGCGCGTGTAGATAAAACGCGTCCTAACTCCTATTCTACTCTCTGGGTGCTAAATAATATATTTAGCGCCCCGGCGGAGCACCGCCGGTCCGACGCCTGCCCCACCGGCGCCTCCTCGTGACAAAAATACTCGCTCAAAACCCGGGACCGTAAAAAACTTTAGCACCGCCGTAAAATAATAATACCGTCGGATATATAAGTGGAAAGCAATCTACTTGCGTTTTGTTCCCCATTCAGCGCCGCATCTGTCTGCTCGTTTCTTTTCCCCAGCTAATCCACGGCCACGATGGCAGCGACCGTCAAATAGGCGAGTAGGCGACGGCAGCAGAGCATGCGGAGGCGGCAGCCCGACCTTCCCCAGGATGGCCCGTGTGTAGGCGTCATCAGCGCGGCGACCGAGCCTCCCCAAGCGTCGCCTTCCACTCCGGCAGCAGCCCCTTCCTCGTGACGAGCATCCCGCCATCCTCGTGGACCTCCAGGCACATCATTGCTGCTGGTTGCGCTGAAAAAAATAGGTTCGTGATGATGGGCTGGTGGCCGTGACATCTATCTCCTCCCGCGGAAAAATCATTGCGTAAGCACAAATGTTTTAGATGCTACTAATCTCTCATTCCGATCTCAACTAACATGTTGGCTCAACCCAGGGATCAATCAACAGTCCTTCAAGGCGAGGAGGCACGGCAGCAGCGTGGAGGTGCGGTTCTGGATCTCGTCTGCCGGCGGTGCCGTGCAGCTGTTGAAGCACAACATGGCCCGGTGACAAGGCCCTGCAACAACCTGCGGCGACGACGTCCTTGGTCCCGAACCTGGCACCAGGGTACCGTGCAGCTCCACGACCAGCACCAATAGATACAGCAACGGAGGTGCAGCTATAAATCCTCTGCCCAACAGCAAATGCCATCATCGAGGCCAAGATAGTTGACTAAAACTTCTTTTTTCCGATTTTCTTGTTACCGGGTGTTTATGTTAGATTATTAAGAAAAAGAAAAATGTACACATCACTACAATTGTGTATATGAAATATGATCCAAATACTGTTTGTCACCGTTTGGTCGTCTCTGAACTCTCCGTAATGGTGGCCTCTTGCATGCCATTATATGTATTTTTTTAACAATCTTTAATATTTCTCTACAAAATTACGTCTCCAGTATGGGAGAAAACATCTTCAAAATAGGATACACTTGGATTGGGAAGATTATTTCTCCAATATGGAAAAATTACTTCTATTTTTTTTGGCAAATTACTTCTCTGGTATTGGAAACAGCTCAGAAATTAGAAAATTAGATACACCTGATTGGGAAGATTATTTCTACGGTATGGGGAAAATATGCCTCCGGTATTCGCAAAATTACTACTCTTCGATTAGACTTCTAAAAAGTTAGGCAAATTATTGCCCATAATAATACTTCTTCGTAGGAAAATAATTACTTCTTCATAGGAAATTACTGCCCATGATATACTTTTTGAAATAAATTGAAATTACTTCTAGAACAATCGCAGCAGTAAAATAAGGTAACAAAATGAAAACTACTTGCACGCTGTAATCATGTTCAAAATTTGCATCTCTCTCCAAAATACAAATGCACGCGCTATCCCAAATCTCGCTCACACTAATAAGAGTCATGCAAGTTAATAAGAGTCGTGCAAGTTTAATGGCCTCCTGAAATCCCCCCGTCTTGCACAATGTTACGTTAACTGCAATGGAGAGATTCCACACATGCCGCATGGAGTGCATGCTCAAAAGAGTTTGCATGTGATGCACGGACGAAATTGTTTGGCGCCCATGCATGCAAGATGCATCATCCACAAAATACCGGCCGTGCGTGCATATATACTAGTCTATACAGACTGTACTTTCTCACTTCTCGAATCAAATTAAACTTAATTACTAGATCTTCTTTGCTCATATACCAGCTCAACGATTCAATGCGTGAGCCGTGAGGCCGGCAAGCTGCATATAGAAAGAAGGAACGCTAATCACGCTGGTCTGCTGACATGCGTGCAAAACCGACCAAATTCATCGCACCTCGATTGCATGAATGCATTACAGTCCATACACCTGCGATTAGCTCATGTCCATCCCACTAAACAAGACTACATGCAGCAAACAAAGCATGTATCTGATTTTTACGGCCTCACAATGATTTTACGGACAAGATCGGGGACTCCGGCCGTAAACTCCATGGCGATGTCAAGAACAGAGATTCAATTTGCCTACCCTATATGATCATGGATTAGATCCCACTAGCAAAAAAAATTGGATGCAGACAGGACGTAAATTTGTTTTTTTACAGTCTCTGGATGGGATCACGTACAAAGATTTACGTCCCTGAAGTTCCAAGTAGTAACGCCGCCACAGTCGCCTCATCATTAATGCCGAGAGTTACGCACATTGAAACGGATGTGCAAGTATACTCCGTGGCTACAGAATAACTATTCTGTGGCCGGCCACGGAGTATACTCGCCCTATACTCCCCTGGTGCTGTGGTGCAGACTCATGTGACATACGGGTTCTGCCGGACCAGATACTTATTGCATTCAATCAGCAACTCGATATCTGAATTCTGAAAAGTATAATAGATGGAAATAAGCTCATGGAAGGTACCACATAAGTTGTCTGTCAAAATTACAGTAAGATAACATTGATTGTCGTAACTTTCTTACTATGATTTGCAAGCAACAATTCATGATCAATAATTAGCATGAAACCATGTATTTAGTATAACATTGACCAAGATGCGACATAATTCAAAAGATTTAGCGCTGTGCTACTTAAAATTCAGATCCAGAAAAATCAAGCACAACTACATAGCCTGGTGAAATCGTAATTCCAAAAAAAGTAGTAAACTATATGATAAATTTACCACATACTTTAAAATAGAAAATTACTGTAACACACAACAATGAGTAACGTAAATTTCAGACTATGATTTGTAAGAAAGATCTGAATTCACTTTAACATTTAATTTCCAACGTAATTGCCACTTTAGCTTCATACTACTTATAACCCCCAGATTTTTGTGGTAAACTACTACTGTACAGTCAAACTATCGTAACAATTTTATCGTTAGTTTACCACAATCTGGTGGTCAAAGTAACTATGATGATAAACCAAAATTACGTAAAATTGTTCCCATATATAATCCAACTGACTTGAGACGGTAATATTATGGTCCAGAGTTACCACAATTTGGTACGATATTCGGAAACATGTTACTATAATGATGGGGTTGATTTACTATGGAATGGTTATGACATTTGGATTGACTCTGCCTGCACGGGTATTCAGCTTCGCTTGGGCATTTACGCAAACACAGAGAATACAATGCATCAACATCGTCACTCTTAGTTAATCTGCACAAATTGCGCACACAACATGCAAGAATCGTGAGAGTAGAAGCCAGCAATGGACAAGAAAATGATAGGGCGGCTAGCAGCTCACGTGTCTGGACGACACCTGCATTCGAGGTGAGGACGCCCACCTGCCGGGTCACCGGCTCATCGCTGCTCCCACCGGCCAGGAAGATCAGAGATGCCTATTCAGAAGTGAATGGTCAGTGAATGTCTAGTAAAATTACGAGAATTGTGTACATATTAAATTACGAGAATGTATGAAAATAAACTCTAGTAAATAAATGATATGGCGTAGTTACATTAGTGGAGAGTACATGAAGACCATGAATCTAGTGCCACAGTCAAATTTATATGATATGGATACAAGAACTACCAGTTCCTTTCGGGGGAAACAAGCCAATTGAAAAGAACAAAAAATAGATATACAGTAATAGAATAAATCTAGAGGGAATCCGTCGCTAATCCAAAAGGAATCAGACCAAATCTAGAGTGTTACTGTAATTCCAACCATAAGTATGTGGTGCATATCTGCTACCAATCATTTAGTAGTTTCTAACTATAATTTACCAGAAAAGTAATTCTTGAGAAGTAATTTACATGGATCCATAAATTTACAATAAAAATTGGATGAACAGTGAAGCAATAATCCTATGCAATTTTGAGATAATCTCCTATAGGATGGAAATTAAAGTAGCTCATTCATCAACATCTAAGTCATCAGGTTTCGTGAAAGAAACGTGGAAACATAAAATGTAGGGAAGAGAATTACCAGATTCATGTACGGGGATATAAAAGAAGATTGTCGCTGGTGACCAATAAGAAGAAATCAATGGGATCGGGGGAGGGGATTCACTTGCTAATCTATCTGCATTGAAACAGGATTAAAAAAACAAGATCGATTACACCATGTGAATTTTATCTGCTGGCCACATGGGATTGACAGGCGGGTTGGTACCTGAAGTAATTTGCTCCCGTCTATGTGCGTGCACCGCGATGAAGAACCATCAGCTGTCGCCAGAGAATCGAAGAGCTGCGAGGAGCGAATAGACCGTAGGGCTCGAGGGGGAGAGGCGCCATCAAGAAAGCAGCAGCGGTCGGCCGTCAGACGGCGGCGGATGTGGCTGGGACGGAATCGCCTCGGAGTAGCGTCTTGTGAATCCTTGAAAGCCATGCTGGAGGGTGGGGAAGGAGTGGCGGAGATCGCCGGACCAGCACGTCGTGCCGCCGTTAGGAAGCAGGGGGCGACGGTGGCGAGAAAAAGCTGGATAGGATTTTCCCGTTGTTTCTGCGAGGAATAAAAATGAGCTGAATTTCAGGGCGTGTGGCCCGTAGGTAGAGCCGAACCAAGCCGAGCCTTGTGGGGATGTGTGCGGACGCCTTGGGATCAGAACGGACGGTGGATCAAGGTGGCCACAGAATAGTTATTTTGTGGCCGGCTACAGAGCATAGGTTCCCTATATACTCTCTCCGTCCCACAATATAAGCATTCTTCGATTTTTTTTGCATCACGTTTGACCATCCGTATTATTCAAAAATTTTGTAAATATATTATTTATTTTATTATGACTTGTTTTATCATTAGGTATACTTCATGTATGACTTATTTGTTTTTATATTTTTGTAAATTTTTTGAATAAGACGGATAGTCAAACGTGATGTCTAAAAATCAACAAATGCTTATTATTGGAAGCCTAGGGCTTCCAATAAGAAATGGAAGCTCCGGCCAACCCAACCAGCCAGCGTCCCCCGTGGTCCAACCCAACCAGCCTCCTCCGCCGGCGCCCACCTCCCCGAGGGTCCACCCTGCCACGCGCGCCTGCTGCACGTCACCCATGCCCTCATGGGGCCCACATGAGGCCAGCCGCTATTTTGAAATCGCACCTGTCTCTCTCACCTCACCGGTTCACATTTGGATATTCACCTTCTCTCTCTACCTCTTCTCTCTCCACACCGGCGGAGGATCCCGGCGGCGGCGGTCCCCTGGCAGGCACTCGGCAACGGCGAGCTCTGGACACCCTGCCCCTCGAGCCCAGGGTAGCGGCGCGGCGATGCTCCGGCTAGGCGGCGCTGGCTCGCACTCTTCCCCCACGGCGGGCCATGGCTGGATCTTGCGGAGGATCCGACGACTTCCCCAACGGCGGGCCACCTCCCCTCGCTTCAGCAACAGTGAGCGCAGGCTCTTCCTCCCCCTCTTCCCTGGCAGCAAGGCTCTTCCTCTCGCGTGGGTGGTGTAGAGGATCCCCGACGGCTGGAGCTGCAGGTTCTGCAGTTCATCCCCCGTGTATGCTCCCAAATCCCATCCTCAAATTCATTTGCTTGATTTTAAATCCCAAACTCTAATTCCTTGGACTCGGTGGTAGCTGGCGTTGATTTGAGATGCTCTGTTGAACAGCAGCCTTTGATTCCATCGGCGGAGGGAAGCAGCGGCGGCGGCGCCGTCGAGAGCACCGGCTGTGGGTCACGAGCGGCTATGATGGGGGTTGACAAGCAGATCGAGCACTCCCCCTCACCCCTCGCTCGTTTCATCCCCTGAAGCTCCCCTCCACAGCGGCGTCATGCGAAGCGGCGTGCATGGCGCAGCGGCGGCGACGGCGGAGGCGCGCCAGGCTTCCCCTAATCAGATCCGCACGGGGGAAGCGCTGCTCCCTCGAACTGCTGAAGCCACGGCACTCTGGTGAGCATAATATGCCTATGCATCTTCCCGTCTTAATTTCTTGCCAATTATTCTCCATCCGTGTTGATGGTGGCTCAATGGTGATACTCATACTCCCCGTCTCGGCCATGAAGAAATTGAGTTGAGATTTCTCAAACCGTGCACCCACAAACACACCCCTTCCCCTCTTGATTCATCCAACTTCGCCGTCATGTGATGTTGTTGTGGGATTGATGGATTTACAAGTAAAGCTGGCAATGGTCTGTAACTCAGACTAAACCTGCACCAAACTCATTTCATAAACACACCGATGGAAACCCGTCTAAATCAACCCATCACATGTGACGACCAAACCATCTCCAACCGGTTCGGGAGGCTGCTGCTGCGGTGATACTTGCCACCGCCGCCGCCCGCTGCTTGACGTGTGCACAACAGCCGCTCGATGCCGCCGGCATAAACTATTTTTTTTGCTAAACCCAATCGAATCGAACTGATAGCTGGAGCAACTCGTTTTCACCCAACTGGAGTAGGACCAAAGCGATATCAAACTGCTGCAATCGGTTTCTACCTGAACCATTTCCAGCTTTATTTACAAGATTATGCTTCATGTAGTTGTATGAGGTTGCCCTGCTCTCTCGGTTTACAAGATTCAAGATTATTTTCTTTCTTTGTGCGAAAATCTGCAGCCTAAATTACGGATCACTTTATGTGAAATAGATTCAAAAATAGAAAACAAAGAAATTAGGAAAATGTAGGAGTCGATGCGCCAAAAAAGTGTTTGTGGTATATTGGTTGATCTCAAAATTTGATGAGTTCAAAATTTGCTGATCTAGCCTTAAAATCATGAATATGCGCATGAATGGTATCTACTAACCGTTCGCTGGCAATTGCAAACTCTTACCAATCGACGTGTCGCAGATTTGGTGGTGTCATACAGTATGCATGTGTGAATGTCTACACTCGTAGTGTGTTTATTGAATTAAAAAAAAATCAAAACTGCCCCGAATTTTATTATTCATGCTTTGAAGTATGCGCTATGTATCTTACAACAAATTAGAGCGTGGACCTGTTGTAATTAGTCCGATCTTTGTACTGTTTGGTATCTTCTTAATTGGAGCCAGCTCTGTCTCTGTCTCAGTCTCAGTCTCCTCTGTTTCTTATTGTTCAGAAAGGATCCCTTCGCAAGGCGCGTATGAGCGCCACCAGGGAGGCAGAGTGCTCATGAGCCGGTGAATTAACAAAGTGGAACGAAAACATTTCGCTCTACACTACTCCAGTTCCTTGGCGAAGTCAATGTTATCCACAAACACCTGCGCAAGGTGAGAGGGAAATAACTTAAGTTTGATCTGACTGCGAAATTATTTGATACGAAAATATCAAAAAGTTCAGAACAAGAAGGCTGATACCGATTTCCAGCCATCAGGGTCCAGGATGGCCGTGATCTTGGTGTTGATCCCTGGCAAGGGCCCCGGCTCCCGCACCACCTGCCCTCCGAACATCTTCAGCACCTCGGCCGTCTTGTAGACGTCGTCGGTGCCAATAGCGATCTGAGCGCAATGTAAATGTTGATGTCCAGATTTCAGAGCTTCATCAGAGCTGTTGAGCTGCACTGCAATACAGGGAATTCACATCACATACCTGCGCATACGCATTCCCCTTCTCGTACTCGGTGACGCCGTAGTTGTAGGTGAGCTCCAACACGGCATTCTTCTCTTCAGGGCCGTACCCCATCATGGCCACCGTATACTGCAGAAGCACTAGAACATACGTGTCATGGAATTCAGTATGAGTTGAGTGGTTGAAGCAGAGTGGTTACCTTGTACTCAGGGTTGTCTCTCTTCCGTAACAGCTCCATGCCACAAGCCTGAGAGAGATCATGGGCGATAAGCAGGACAACAGTGACAGTGAGCAATCAATCGGACAGTGTATTCTACTTGTTGGTAATAAAATTGTCATGACCATGGCACCATGCCAATACCTTCTCGTAGAAGCTTATGGCGCGGTCGAGATCGCCGACGCGGAGCATCACCTGGCACAATGGCTCCGGAGTGCTGGGCCTCTCAAGGATCTCAAACTTGTAGCCGTCAGGATCCTCGACGAAGGCAATCACAGTCTTACCGCCCTTGACAGGCCCGGGCTCCCTGGTCACCTTGCCTCCCTTTGCTCTTACCAGCTCAACTGTCTTGGCCACCTGTTTCATTTAATCAACCATGCATCAAGATTCAAGCAAAGTTCTACGAACACTAATAATGTTATTAAAATATATAAACAACTGATTATTACATCGTCAACTCCAATGCCGAAATGGCCAAAACCTGAACCGATGTCATACTTGTCGACCCCATAATCTGTACAAGTGCAAATAGATTATTGTGAATCCGCCATTAGCATGGCGACATGGACATTGCTAGCGAGCAGAACCATGACTATGGGTGCTGTGGCACTAACTGTAAGTGAGCTCGACGGCGAAGTTGGAGTCCTCGGGCCCGTAGCCGAGGAACGCGTTGCTGTACTTCTCCTCCGGGATGTCCCTCTTCCTCAGCAGCTTCATCCCCAGGCACTCCGTGTAGAACCTGCATTGTTGTTCAGGAAATCAGGACCATATGACCAAGCGAGGAGAAAGCTGCTGTCTCATCACAGAGAGCAAAATGCACATGAGTGGCGTGTGTACTTGATGGTCTTATCGAGGTCGCCGACGCGGTAGACGACGTGGAGGAGGCGCCGGTTGTCCTTCTTGCCCCACGCCAGGGCCTCATCCGCGCCGGCGAAGGTGGCCGATGCCCGGATCCTCGCTGCCGCCGCCGCCCCGGTCGCGTTCGTGGTCAGTCTCAGCGGCAGCTCCGATTGCACCGCCGCACCTAACACAGGTCGATCGGGGCGTCAGGCCGATACTACTGCTGCGACCGTGCAATCGGGGACGGGAAGCAATGCAATGGCTGGGTTGGCGAGTGAGTGACTCAGAACCGTGTATACCTGCGGCGGCGGTGGAGAGGAGCAGGGATCTCCGGGGGACGGGCGCGGCGGCGCAGGCCACCGCCCCGCGGCCGGCCGTCGCACGGAGAGCCCTCATTGTTGTGGTGCCACGTGCGTACGGACCCGTGCACGGCAGCTAGCCTCGCTGCTGTGCTGTCCCGGCCTGGTTTGGGTGGCGCCCCTTTCTCGTGCTATCCTTAAACTCATATGGGCGCTTGCTGCCAGTGCAGCCAGATATTTGTCGCGGATGGCTGCCGCGTTGCATGCAAACAAGCGGTTGAGCAGGCCAGCTGGGTGAGTACTCAGTGCAAGTGCAAACCTCTCCAAAACTCAAGTACATGTGTACGTGCAATAGGATACATGTGCCCAAGAAATGTGTCTTTTAATAATGCACATGCACTTGAAATTTGTCTTTTTTTCTTATGAATTTTTCTACATTGAGCTTGCATCTCAACTCTTGCAGGAAAGTAAATCTATAGATGCACATAGCGTTTTAAATTCTTTAGAAATTTCTAAGTAATAAATTGATCACTTTTGTACTTGCAAACATATTACTGATTTCCATTCGGTTTATGGAGGGGCCGCATAAAGTGACTTCCACAGTGGCCCCCTGGCTAGCCCAGCCGTGTGTCACAGTTTGCCAAGAATCCGTCGCCCTATGCCTAATTTGACCGACTGCGGATTCAGAGGCCAGTGGGGAGTGGAATGTATCAATCTCTACCACGGCTATGCTTTTGAGAAATGCATGGAAAGAAGATCAGCCTCAGCAGCTTTGCCATGGATTCCCTGAGCTCAGACTCACCCAAGATGCAGCTCCATGGGATCCAGTTGATGCACAACCTTCTGCAGACAGAGCCTCCCAAGACACGGCTCCTCTCAAAGATCGCAACTTGTGCAAAAACTTCAACTAGATTGATCAACATGCTGGACTGGACGACTCCCAGGAACACTGCTATCAGATTATTCGCCGCCAAGGTGACCGCCGAGCTTGCAAAAGGCCTCCGAGTGGTCACTATCCATTCAGAATGTGTCTACACTTCTTGATTACGGTAACAAACAGGGAAAAGGAGTAAACCCACTTATGGATACAGATGATGAACAAGAGGAGGTACATGAGCCAATTCTAAATGACAGTGACGACAACAGAGAGGAAAGGCGTATTGTAGTTCCAGACACTGGTAACCTGTTGGAAACAAAAGATGGCTCAACCCAGCAAGTTTGCACAGCCGAACAGAGCTCCTCGATAGTCAGATGCTGGCAATGTACGCCGCCAGTCACTATGGAGGAGCCATTGGCAAAGACCAAAAAGGATCTGCTCCCTGCATTGGTAATGTCGATTCCTTACAATCTTGCTGGTTGTGATCAGAGCAACTATGAGAAGATCACGAGAGCAACCTGACTCATTCCAAAGATAATAGGATTCACAATAGATGTGTTGCTGCTATTCTGTTGCGGAATATGTGCTTACACGCTCGACGCCAGCTGTAAAAAAAAAAAAAAAAAAAGTCGCCACGAGTCGGATTTGCACTCCGTTCGAGAGGTGAGCTGCTCTACCAACAGTTCCTTGTCATAAGTTGATCATCTATAATAAATTAACTTAACATTTAACTCAAAACATTTTAGATCGGTTTTTATAGGTATATAATTTCTTAAATTATGCTCCTAAATTAATAATTTACTACAAATTTAGTGACATACTGGTTGCAGGTGCTAGAAAGAATAATGGATGCAGAGGGCGCAAAGCTAGAGATCCTTATAGGCCTTAGTTCACAAATATGCAAAGTCATCCCTGGAGACTTTGCCCAAGAACTGGGAGCATGGCTATATTAAGGATAGGTTTGCCAAGAGGCTTGTCAATGCGCTCAATGCAAACATGGAAGGCAGTTCTCTATGCCCAGGAATCAGGAGGGCGATCCTCGAGCAAAGTCATCAACATGATGGAACATGATCCCCATTATGGGAACTGTTTCAACAATTGTTGCATGACAGAAGCGATGTCTGGTGGAAGACAACCTCAAAGGCTGAAAACTACTCCTTCCTGGGCGATGCTGGGCTCACAGAGTACAGTGAGCCTTTCACATCTCTCGTGAGGGTTAAGTAGTTTCTCGCCACCCGTTCAACTCAGCATCAAGCTGGCCCAGAAAGAATTTTTTTTTTCTTTTGAGGAAACAAACAAGCAGTTCAAACTTACACCATTCATCTCGCGTTATGCATTTGACAATATCGACTTGCCAAAGAACAGCAGTGGAATTGTTTCTGTTCTCCTTTGTACATTGGCGTGTTACACCTCTCGCTAAGTAACTGAGCTCATAAACCCTGCAAAAAAGACTGTCTCGACAATAAGAAGAAGAAAATGGAGACTTAGCCAGCTCAAGACTCCAGTTGTGAAGATACCAAAGAATGCTTCCACCACAACTATCAATTTCATCTGCTGTTGTGCAAAGCTTATACAAGTTTTGTTGACAAATTAGCCAGTCCAGAATTCTAGAATAGAGCAGAGTTGTTTTGTCGCATTGAGAAACTAACATAGATGGCTCCACTATTTGGCACACTACAAATTCTTAAATTCAAGAATGGAACAGCACTTCAACACTAACAAGAGACAAGTAAGCGCATGAAATCAAATTGAAAAAAAAAAACACTATCAAAACACTTGATGCAAAGATGGATACCGAAAGTTAACAATACAAACATGCAAGTCATCTCAGTAAAAGTAAATAACTTGGAATGAACCAAACTGCTTCCATACACTAAGATGCAAACACTGATCCTACCATTAAGCATGAGAACAGCTCTTGAGCAGCTGACGTACAATTCATAGTACATTCTCATTTTAAGTTACTTCAGAGTTCAGATGGCCATTGGCTACAAAATAGCTAAGAAAACTGCAGCTGGAAAAATCAAGAGGTGGTAAGACTTCATCGTAATGTTGTAAGCAGGTCCATGCATGCCTCCCATTCAAACAAATAACATGAAATAAACCACGTCAGTACCAGGAGCACCACATGATGTCATGACATATGTTGATGATTTACCTCCTCTAAAACAGATTGTAGCCCTTGAAAGGTGAATATAGTAACAGGGATGAACGGGCTTGTTCAATTTTCACATGCCTAAGCATTTGTTGGGAGATGGGAGATAGGCAAACTGGTGGAAGCAGCAAAAAAACATTCAACGGTTCATGCATGCTAACCAAATCATAAACTTCCCAGATACCTCTTCAAAATCTCTACATTGGAAGTTGCAGCCAATCCAAGTCGAATATCATGTCATTTTCTGCAAGTATATTGACAAACCAAAGTGAAATATGGTCAGAAAAATATCACAGTATAACAATTTCAGATGCTTGTAACAGTAGGTAACAAATAGCAACACTGAACTGTCTTACAGGTTAAACTCGTACGCCGCAAACCGTGTAGAACCCACTCTGCCCCACTGCTGCTGGGTCCTAATTAAAATGAAAGCTATCCTGGTGAAATCCCCATAAGTTTTCTTTAAGCACGGAAATACATGCATCATTGTTATATTTGGAAAGGACCCTGAATCATCGAGCCCAGAGAGATGAGGAGTTACAATGTATCCACTTGTGTAAGATACAAAATAGATTGCTGAAATTCCTAAGCACGTTTCCATATTATCCACAAATGGAAAAGAATACTATAGACCAGAACTGCTAACTCATGCTGAATTCATAATCAGCACCAACCAATGTTTCTGGTTGGTAGTAATCACCTCAAGCAATACAGACGTCCCCATAAAAACCCAATAGCTATTTTCAGCAATGGCTTCACGCTTCAAGAATAAAGGCATTTAAGTTTGTCCAGGATTCTTCCATGAAAGCACATCAGGCAGCCTAAAATAGGAGAAATACAGGTCATCAAGAAATTCAGGATAAGTATGAACATGAGTGAACCTAATGGCAAAACCAACAGAAGTTAAGACGTCCAAAATTATAAAACCTATTTCCATCTTAAACATTGACCAAGAAGGAACATAAGGCATAAAATCAACTAGATTACCACTAATTATTATCTCTGACCATATCTTAAATGCATGAATAATACCAATGCAAAGTAAGAGGCATGTAAATTGAGAGAATAAGGAACCAACACGCATATTTTGCATGGGAAACTGGAAGGAGCCTTATGTTTATGCACGAATCCTTTCAAGATATAAATCAACCAAGCATGTGCGGTTTGGAAAACACGAGGAAAGAAATAGTTGAGACAGGAAAACAATCATGTACCCAACAGAGGGGGGGGGGGGGGGGGGGGGGCTGCTAAGGTTCCTTTTATGCTTTCGGCATTATTTATAGACAATTTCAAAATAGGAAAGTAACCGTGTAGCAGTTCTTAAATAAAATTTATCAAAAAACAAAAGGTCCAACTGTTCCTTTGGTGGTTTAGGCCATCAATACTCAAAAGCTTCAACTGTCACGAACTACATTCCTTTTTCTGGCCATTAACTATATACTTACCCAGGGGCGGAGCTGCCTTAAGCCGCCGGGGTCCGGTGACCCCGACGAATTTTGTAGATTACTGTGTAAATTAGTGTTCCTCTGATAGTAGACCCCGTTGTGCTAATGCTGCCGACCCCGGTGCTGTAGTCTTCTGGCTTCGCCCCTGTACTTACCCCAGCACATTGCAGACCAAGTTGCTACCATGCCAGTGAAGTGCCAGAAAGGGCTGTCTGGTTGATGAACAAAATCATCTCTTAAATCTGCCAAAAATAAGTGGAATACTAAATCAGGGCTTATATAGTTTTTAGTCCACGGATACAAAAGTCACTAAACAAAAAGTGGTGCAACTTCTCTTTACATTTGTCCTCAAATTCATTGTCTTTCTAAATCAGGTGCCACGAAAATAGCAGTTCAAAAAAAGTGGTGGTTATTTCTAGCCAAGTTTCTAAAACCTTAGCGTAACATCAGCAATAAATTATTACAACCCAATTTTTGTAATGTGACATTTGGCGAGAATTGGAAGGGTCAGGTCAAGAATCGTCTCCCAGATTTAGGAAGAAAATAAATTTGACTTAAAGCAGAAATGGAATTCTACAAATTTTGTGTATGATGAAAACAAGCGGAGGCTGAAGCTGGTCAAGCTACCAAATTTTGGTACACTACAAGATGTGCTTCCAAGTTCCAACCAGACAGTTACTTAATGTTTTAGCCATTACTGTGAAGCTAGACGAGGATACTTCTACGTAAGTGTAAAACAGCTAGGGTCAACAATTTTACAAGTCATTAGGTACTTCTTACTTAATGTTTTAGCCATTACTGTGAAGCTAGACGAGGATACTTCTACGTAAGTGTAAAACAGCTAGGGTCAACAATTTTACAAGTCATTAAGTACTTCCAAATTTCCATTCAGGGTGAGGTGGCTTTCCAGATATTCAGGATATATATTAGGCATGACAAAGCTTTTCTTTGCTAATAGGAAACCAGCTAATTGTAACAGAATATTTTCTACATACCAACTGCTCCACGACATAGCAGTTCAAAAAAGGAGGTTGTTTAATGCTAGCCAAGTTTTGCCATGCAAAAATCTTATTGTAACACTATCAGTAATTATAGGATAAGATATTGTCTCCCATGTATCATTCAAGTTTTGGAAACAAAATGAAATTGGGTGACGACAAAAAAGGAATGCAAAAAATTTGGAAAGTAACAAATGGAGGCCAAATCTGGTCAGGCTACCAAATTTTGGGTTAGGAATTAGGCTTAATTTGCGAATAGGAAGCATTTTGATACTGAATGCTAAATCCATTAGGCAACATTCAAAACATATAACAGATCATATTGTTGGTGTCCCAGCTCGTCACGTATCAAGGTGATATCTATCCAAGATATCGCAATACATGTCTATTTTTAAGTCATTGCCAGTTCACATCACAATGTCATCAAACACTTACAATAAAGACTACATTAGTTTCATGATTTAATCTTATCACCTAATAAATATATAATGTTTACTGTCATGGTTCAGGAACATCTCGACCAAATATCAGTTATCAATTGACCCACGTGTCATTTGGCTGATATGTGCCTGTCTAATATTCCCTCCGTTCTTAAATATATGACATTCAGGACAATCTAATTAGTTTATTTTGGAGGTAACTAACTTGTCATAAACGTCATATATTTAAGGACGGAGGTAGCATGTTGTGCAGGTCTATTTAATAATAAAAAATTACCTAATATGAACCAATATGTCCGACATATATATTAGAAGCTTGGTTTGAGGCAAGTTAAATTGTGTCAACTTGACAGCTAGGAAGTAGATATATGTTTAAAAAAGAAAAAGAAAAAACACTTCAGCTGCTAGCCTGTTATGACCTCTTTGTTTCCCTTTTGAAGGGAAATCTATTGGGAAACTCTTTAGAACAAAAAAAAGGAAACTTTGTCCAAATATGGACAATACTCTCAATTATGACCCGTTAAACATCATAGCAAATCCAAACAGGCAATTGTTTTAATCGCCATTATGCTTGCCATGATAAAACTTGGGCTATAACCAGCTATTTACCAGGTAAATGCTCACCCACTAGCCTGATTGGGCTATAACCAACTGGACTAGTGATACTCTTGCATGCATTATCGGCTCCCAAAACAATTCTTTAAACATGGCTTTACTTATTTCTATGCCTATTTTACTTCTTTCAATTTTAGAAAGATTTGGCATCTCACTTTTCAATTGATTTTGGATTGTAAGATTTGATCTCTCCGCCTAGCTCAATCACAGGGTTTTGTTTGAACATATTTTTATCAAATATCCCTGATACTTGTTCATCTCACCACAAATAATTGTAATAATCATTATAACCTATGCTTGCAGGAATCAACAAACTACCAGGATGCAACCTTAAGACCTTAGGTCCTTAACCCACTATATGGGAAGGGGATTCAGCAGGGGAACCAAACATGCTGCATGTAAGCAGGGGAAACACGAATACAGCTGTCAATATACACTCAAGATGCAAGACATAGTAGCATCAAAGGTAATCTCACCAACTGTTTACTGAATATCCCCCATTCATTTTAGGAACTAAATGATCCAAAGGTTAGATGCGGTTAGAGGGCCCTGGACTGTAACTTCCATGAGTGTGTGGATGGACAGGCCCGTGTGTTTTTGAGACTGTAGCATTGTTCCTTGGAGCATCAACACGGCCAAGTGATGTGGATTGCATTAATGCATTATCTGGACTGGCAGCCACTCTCTGCAATAGAAAATGGGGTGCATTATTACCAAAAATATATGTAAATCAGATATTACACTTAACAGGTAATAAAATGTAAAGATCTGTGAAGAAAACCAAAATGATCCTTAAATTCAAACTGCACGCATAGTATGTATAAGCGAAAACCAAATATATCATATATGCTAAAATTTGAGAAAGTTCAGCATCATCAACAAACAGAGAGGTGAACACTCCATTTTAAGAGTTTAACCACTCAACCCTCCCTCCCCCCAGCTAAACTGGTGGCACACACTAACGACTTATGTGTGCTTAAATCGCTTCCAGAGCAACTCTGCACTCCAGTGTGCACTGCACATGCTCACCAGGCAACACTTTTGAACTCCTATACATGATGTGTGCACAGTCCCATGCATACAACATGACTATTATAACCAACACTCGTTAAGTAAACTTGGCTTACCAATCTATCAGGATGCAGATTATTTGAACGGCTATTTTCAGCACTGGGCTTGAATTGCATTCTGATTGCTGGGCGTTGATCTGATTCAAGCAGAACTGAAGCTTCAACCGGACGTGCTACATTAACTGAAAAAAGGTACAATGTCATAAGCATGCAACTGTAAACTGCCATCCTATAGAAGTTACAACAATGTGTATATTATCATGACAAAAATTTCCAGCAACACAAAACAATTTAAATTCAGCAAGCACAATGCACTGCATAAAGAAAGGAAATGACTATAAAAAGCAAAATTGTTTTGATACTAAATAGAAAAGCAATTTGTGTGATCTGCTACCTTGCTTATCCATATTCGTTGTAACCGGACGGCTGCTTACACCAGCATCTTGCTGCCATTGGTGCGAGAAAAATCAGGAAAAGTACTAAAACATACTTCACAAATACAACATTGGGAAAAAGTACATTCAGTTCATTGGTTGCATCAAATCATATTAAAACGTATTACTTTCTGAAAACCTCAAGCATATTGCAAAGAAAATATACTACTATTAAGAAATGTTAACTCAAGCAGTACTCACTGAGCACCCTTGTTGAGCCTTAGCCTTCTGGGATTGCTTACACTTTAACAAAGTCCAGTCATAGACATAATCAAACTGATAACCTGGAGAAGGCCAGATAATAAACAAGTTATCAAGCTATGTATTATAAAAGACGTGATAGGAGATTGCACACTAGAATTTCGAAGGTTATACCTTCACGGTCAAACAAATCCCGAAAGAGCCGTCTCAAGAAACTATAATCAGGCCGCTGATCAAATGTCAGAGAATGGCAATAGTGGAAATACGAAGCAAATTCCACAGGATGGGATTTACATAGAGCCTGTAATAACAAAACCCCATGAGTACTCTTCCCATCAATGATATAAAAGTACTAAAGTAGTAAACATTCATAAATGTAAAACATGTTACTCAAACAACCTCAATAGGAGTTGAAAGCTTCTTGTCACTTATTTTGTCATACTTCTGTTTCTTTGTGGCTGCTTTCAAGCCCTGCCAAGGAAGACTGGACACAACATATAGTTAGTTACACCAGATCTATTAATGCTTCATACACAAGCACAAGGATGTCAAATCAAGATCAAAGATAATTGGTATATTGAGCAGTGGTTTTCAAAGGAAGGTATATTGATGCAAGTAAACTGTACTACTTATTTAGGCTTCAGGAATAACAATGTAATACCATATATTCTAAAAGGTTGCAGAAACACAGTGTTCAGGAATCCCCACTACATATGCAGCATTATTCAGGGCTAATGGTCAGATAAATATACTGTATAGGGACCATTAGCACAAGTCATACCTTCCCTTGAGGAAATACAGAAGAACATATCCAATGGATTCCAAATCATCTCTACGGCTTTGCTCTGGTAACAAAAGTAAGCGAATTAGCCAAAGGAAAACTCTAATAAAAATGTCCATAATTTTGTCCAGTAATCTATGACATGGGTGCCATTGCAGTGTTATAGTATATGGTACGCATAATACAAGCATTCAATATAGTGACACCAAAAGATAAATAGCAAATAGACTGGCCATAGTACTCACCAATCCCAAGATGAGTGTTGCGACTAGCATAACGAGCTGTGCCTGTCAAGTTTTTATTTTCTCTGCAAAAACAAACAATTAAGGTAACTAGGATAAACATGTATTGCCACAAATTGTGAAAAAGAATAAAAATACAGAGAAAAAATGACAGTTCAGGGATAAATGTGTGATTCACAATCATGGGCTCACCTATAAGGTATATGGCGGTTGGTGGTTGAGTCACGGTATCGCTTTGCAAGCCCGAAATCAATGACATAAACCTGAGAGTTAGGTCACAAACTCACAATTTAATCACTATATCCATGGTACAATGCAAGTGTCACTGAACAATTTAGCACAAACCTGGTTAGCCTTTCGACCAAGGCCCATGAGGAAGTTATCAGGCTTGATATCTCTGTGCAGATAGCCTTTAGAATGCATAAATTCTATTCTTGTTATCTGCGATAGTAAACGAAAAATATCACCTCTAACTAACTACAACATAGGTATACAAAGACATGATATTAATTTTAAATTAAGGAACAGAACACACAAGGGCAAAAATTAAGCACATGCCAACGGTTTCACTGTTTTGATTGTGTGCCATCCCAAACTAGCTATTTGTGGGTAAGCCACCTGAATTTCAGTGTATGCCATGATGAGGGATATCATATGACTAATTCATAAACTACAAGTACTACCAGTAAATCTGGATTTTGCTACTAAGAACAAGTCTATTTGATTTTTACCTCTATGTTATATGCTTCATGAATCAAGAAGTATGGTTATGCCATTGCATATGGCATCATATTACTAGAAGATGCATAGCTGTCCTATACAGTTATCTCCTAGGCGTCAATGGGCAGTAGATGAGTTGTTATGAGTAATACTGTATCTATTTAGACCTTTAGTTGTCATCTAGTTAGCTAGTAGTTGTCATCTAACTGGCTAATAGTTGTCACATTGTTTGTGTGAGTTGTGTAAGGCTTTAGACACTATAAATAGAAGCAATGCCATAAATAGAAGCAATGCCCTTAGGGAATTATTAACTAGCACATTGATGTTGTTCCTTCAACATTTTGTGCTACATCTACCTACGCAGTCCAGCATCTTGGAATGGTTCCTCCAATTTAGTGTGCTGCATCATGCTAATGGCCAGTGGTGCACACACAAAGGCAATTGAGAAGCCAGTGGACCACACACAAGTTCAGTGGCATAAGCACAAATAGAACATTTAGGATGCAGTGTCAGTGCAGACTATATGGACCAAAAGAACTATGGACAAGCAGCACTGAGAAATAAACTCTAGTGGTTGGCAGCTTTCACAACTTATCAACATTAGCAAATAAAACGAAGTATTGTTACCATCTGATCTGCTAGCATCAAGACTGTCTTCAGTGAGAATCTCCGGCCACAATAAACCAAAAGATCTTCAAGGCTTGGTCCAAGCAAATCGATAACAAGAATATTTTCATCACCATCAATGCCGCACCATTTGATGTTTGCAATACCAGCTACATGGAGTAAAAATAGCAACAGTTACAACACTTGTAATGGTATAACAGTCAATGAAGTTCAATTTTGTTTCTAGCTCAAACACATACTCCCTCCCTGAAGAGCATTGTACAGTTTAGCCTCATATAGCAACTGTGGGTGATTGGTTTTGCTGCTTTCCTGTACATAGCAAAAAATAAAACATAAATTTCCAAAGAAAGATGGCAAAAACACATATATGTTATACAACATAAATTTAACTTATAACGTGAGAAGTAATAAACTATATTCATCTGTAACTTCATTGAATAACTACTTACCCAGTCATAACAGATGTCATTTTACAGAGATGGTTTGAGATTGATTTTGTTTTCTGAGGAAATTTTTTGCAGTTTTGCACCTTTCATTGCTTATTACTGAGAGAATGAATATAGTCACATATAATTAATAGGGCAGATTCTCCCTGAGAAACTTGTGTGTGCGCGCGCGCGCACGTGCGTGTGTGTGAGTGTGTGTGTGTGTGTGTGTGTATGTGTTTCAGGGTGGTTTGTGGGTGGGTATTTCTTTTTTCTTCGAGGGGAGTGGGGTGGATACTAACTTTTTATAAACAATCCTATAGATAATTGTAGGTTGAGCTAATAACCAATGAAACATCATGGCAGTAGGGAGGCACATGAGAATGGGCCTACACATTAATGGATTTGAGAACAAGAAAGAGAGAATCAGGTCAGCAGTCAGTTCTATGGGCTGGAGCACCACAAACCCATCTGTCCAAATCAAATGAAGGTAACTTACAAATTCACAGATATTACTACTGACAGTAAGTAAAGACAAAGAACATATACTTCGCAGTGCAGAAACAGAGAGATGAATGGATAGCACACAATTCTGAAACAGTAAGGAAATGTTTTGATATAATAAGATGTCATGGAGCACCACCTTAACAAAATCCCACATAACTCCCACAAAAGTGAAATAAAAAAAACACCAGATTTTAACAAAATAAAGAAATCAAGGATACAAAAAAACTACATCATCAATATTTTTGGGAGCAGATTTCCCAGACTAGATAAACATGTGGTTGATGGTTCTGCCAGGCATCACGAGATTGCACGCCAATAATGGAATGTTTGGCGATTAGTCAATGCTCACAGTCTAGAGCTGCTCCCTAGCGTACAATGTCAAATCACCGCCCACGTAAAAAAGTTAATGCCCCAGTTCGTATTAATGATAGCTATCCCTCCGTGCAACGTATTACTTTCCAGTTTCACAATCCATGCTTAAATGCAAGGCACCATTGTTATAATCCACTGATGTGAAGTAGCATAAGAGAAAATCAATAGTGCCGAAAAAAGAAATATTCATGACATCAAAATACAAGATCTTTTTACCTTGCATTGTTCCCATCTATGAACCTAAGATAATGTAAAATTTGAAACTACAGGATCTTACAGGACACTGAAACAATACGCACCATGAAAACACTGGTCCTTTTAGTAGGAAAACTTAAATCATATCAAACATTCAAACCCATTATCCCTGGAGATTTTACGTGCAACATCACAAAAGGGAAATATTTTTTTAAATTCATTAGGCCAAACCTTATGACAACTCTACAAGTAACAACAGGATTTAACAACATAAAAAAGATCAAGGATACAAACAGCGGTTCATTTGATATTTCAGGAGTAAATTTCCCACGCTAGACAGAATAGTGGCTGATTGTTCTGCCAGGCTAGACAGTCACATGATTGCACACAAATAATGGAATGTTTCTGATTAGTTTAAATACTTCTCATGGTCTAAAGCTGCTTCCTAGTATGTAATACATAGTCAAATCACTGTCTACTTAAAAGTTATCCACTCAAGATAAAAAAATATTCCATTCTGGCTCCTATTAATGATAAATACTCCTCCATGCAACATAGCACTTTCCTACTCCACAGCGGCATGCTTCAATGCAGAGCACCGGGCATCTCAGATAGTAATAATCCATTGATACTAACTTATGAGAAACTGGATAGAGACAAAAAAAGATTTATATCATCAAAATACAAGATTTTTTACCACAAATTGTTCCCGTCTATGAGCTCTAGGTAACGAAAAAGCAGCACTGCAGTGGCAGAAAATTACTTGAAACCACAGTATCCATTGAGAGCACTGAAGCAATACATACCTACAAAATACACCTTTTAGCCAGAACAATTCATAACCATATCCAACCCCATGATTGTAGATGATATGATGTGCAACCTAGTGCTACTTGGCTTCATCAAATCCACAGTTCCATAATAGCAGTGAACAACAACACAAAAGGGTGCTACCCAGTTCTAATGCTTCCAATCTCTAACAGCAAATCAACTCAAAACTTCTAAAAGCTGTACTACGCAAACATGCACAAAAAGCTGCAAGCAAACCTATGGAACAAATAGCTGCAGCGTGCCAAAATGTCGAATCCGCATTACAGAGTTATCAAGCCCCACACCCACAGCCTATCACATCAAGCAATCGGTGGTATCACGGATAGTAATGATCCATTGATATGAACTAACATAAGAGAGACAGGATAGAGCCAAAAAAAGATTCATATCATCAAAGTACAAGAAATTTACCACGAATTGTTACCATCTAGGTAATGGAAAAGTAGCACTGTGGTGGCGACAAAATCATTTGAAACCACAATATCCGTTTGAGAGCACTGAAGCAACACACACATCCAAAATACTGATCCTTTAGCCAGAACAACCCCATAACCATATCCAACCAATGATCGCATATGATATAACATTTAGGGATGCAAGTGGGTATCCAGTAGTAGTGTTTTCTGGGTCAGCTAATTAATTACATGGCATGCCACTCTAGTTCATTTATTTTCCTAAATTAACTATGGATAATGCCATCCTAATTCATTTTACTAAGCTTTTGGGTAAACCCAATGACCCAAAATATTTATGACTTGCGTCCCTATATGACATGCAACCTAGTGCTAGCTTAGCGTCATCAAACTCACAGTTCCATAATATCAGTGAACAACACAAAAGTGTGCTGCCCAGTTCTAATGCACCCAATCTCTAACAGCAAATCAATTCAAAACTTCTAAAATCCGTACTGCGCAAGCATGCACAACAAGCTGCAAGCAAACCTATGGAATAAACAGCTGTGGGGTGCCCAAATGCCGAATCCGCATTACAGAATTATCAAGCTCCACCCCCACAACCTAACGCAACCTGCAATCGGAGGCACCGGAGGCCGTCCTAAACGAATCCCAACAAAATCGAACTAGAGCGGGGCAGGACTGAGGAGGAGGTGCTCACGATTTTGACGGCGACGATCTCGTAGGTGTCGACGTGCGTCGCTGGAGAAAAGGGGAGGACAAACAACGAACAACACAGCATAAAATTCCTCGTCAGATCGAGTATACCAAGCGAATCGAACAACGGGGGCAAGGGGTCGGGATCGAACCTAGGTAGATCTCGCCGAAGGAGCCGCTCCCGATCTTCCGCCCGAGCTTGTACTTGCTGCCGACGATCCGATCCATCCCCTCCTCCTCCTAGTGCTCCTCTCTCAGCTCACCCCCTACCCGAGCCGCGTCGGCGGGTGGAAGGAAGGGGAGCGCGGAATAGACTAGGGTTTGGACTGCTGCGACGAAATGGGGAAGGGAGAGAGGACGGGGGGCAAAGCGGCGGGGTTGAACTGAAGCTTCTAGAAGGTCGGAGTGGATTAGATCATCCGGGTCACGCCCCCCGACAGCAGCTCGCCCTTCCGCGATGGAAGGCTGACATCAGCGGGACTAGTCAAGAACTCAAGATGGTTTTTTTACTGTTTGCCCTCCAATTTATCGATGGTTTTTTTTTTTGTTTACATCGTAAAGTTTGAGTTAGGAATTCGAATAGAACTTCAAAACGAGGTGGTTACACTCTTTACATCGTAAAGTTTCAGTTAAGGAATTCAAATAGAACTAGAGAAGTTCTCTTTGAGTCAAGGCTCATATGTGTTTTTAAAACGAAAGACTAATACACTTTACAAATTACAATGTATATAGTTTCGAATTAAAGAAATTCAAACAAAAAACTAAAGAACTAGATAAGTCCTTCTCAAGTCAAGGCTCATATGTGTTTTTAAACAAAATGCCAATATCACATAAGATAATAGGGAGACAACGTCTATAACTTTTTAGTTTATTTGACTTAAAATGATGCTTTTTTTCTTTGCAAATATGGAGTATCATTATTGTTAGCTATGTAATAAAGAATCACAGGTTAATCTGATTTGAGGTGTATGCAGTACGTCTTCTAATAATATTCTGCGTTCACAGAAAGGACTAACGATTGTTGAAAGGACTAATGGTTGTTAGCATGACGAGGAACAAATGCCATTGCATAGTTTAAAAGAGATTGCTTTAAATAAAATTGGATATGCCTCTTTCTAGGCACGACGGCTCACGTGTGTTGAATAGCGTTGTGAGCTTTTAGAGATAAAGGTTGTCAACGTATAACAATAAGATAGTACATGTAGTTTTTTACAGTGGTTTTATTAGCTTCACCGGACCGTAATCAACATTATCATACATTGACACACAATCTTGGAAGAAAAGGTCGGCTATTTATAAGTGTAATAGCGAGACAATACTTACAATGGCTTTGTATATGGCTAATGCACTTCTTATGCGAACTAATTTAAAAAAAAAGTAGATATTGGTATGATCTTGATGAGCCATTAGATAAGGACGGGAATAGACTATCTTATTTAACGAACGTAATGACGTGAGACTTATGCATTTGACAACACCCCCAACAGGATAAAGGTTGGTTTTGCTTTTTAGAGTAAGGCCTCTTTCTAGTGGTGTTAACTCCTTGCTCAAAGGTATATCATGTCAAATATTTTTAATTTTCTAGAAGAAAGAGCTATCTAATATTTAAGAGTTAGTCTTATACATGAATACATTCTAACCGCCTTGTTCGCTTGGGATCATCATTCCAGCCCAGCGGGTTATTCTCCTCACAGAATACTATTGAATCAGCCCAGTGGATTATTCTTCGATCAGACTTTCCAGCTCAGCCCAGCGAACGAACATGGCAAATTATATGGAGTTGACGCGTGGGGGCTATGTAGACATAAAAAGTACCACCTCCGTTCTAAATTATAGTTCGTTTGACTTTTTCAACTTCAAGTTTGACTGCTTGTCTTATTCAAAAAATTGTATAAACATAGTCAAAGTCATTCTTGAACATTTTTCATTAATAAAGCAAAGCCACAAAAGATCTGATATTTCATACAATTTTTTGAATAAGATGAGTGGTCAAATTTAAAGTAAAAAAGTCAAATGAACTATAATTTGGAACAGAGGTAATAGTGTTTAACTTCAGTGGTGGATCTAGAATGAAATGGTAGGGGTGGGAGGGGGAGCTTCAGATCCTAATTTGTAGCATCGTGACCGAGTGTTTGTAACGGCCTAGAGCCTCCTGTATATGTATTTAACTCAATCCAAAGATCAATGAACACACTGTTCATCAAACTACTCTCTCGCCTTCTCTCGTTCTACATGGTATCAGTAACCCTCCGGTTCTGAGCTGTGCTTCCGCTGCCACACCGCCATGTCTTCCTCCTCGACTCCGCCGTCGACAACATGTTTGTCCAGGCCGTCACCAACCCCCTTCCCTCTTCTCAAGTTCAACTGATCAACATCTCCAGCCACGTTCCTTTCGTGCTGGATCTTGACTCCGCAAACTACGGTGACTGGAGTCACTCCTTCCAGGTCGTTTTGGCCAAGTTTGGGCTCATCAGTCACATTGACAACTCAGCCGCCCGTGGCGACGCGGACTGGGTTCAGTCTGACTTCGCCATCGTCTCCTGGTTCTATTCCACCATCTCGTGTGATATCTTCAAGATCGTGCTCTCCAAGAGGGACACCGTATACTCCCTCTGGTGTGCCATCCGCTCCCTCTTTCGCGACAACAGCGAGATGTGCTCGGTGTACGTCAGCGCCGAGTTCCACACCATGATCCAAGGAGATCTCAACATGATGACCTACTGCACCAAGATGAAGGGGCTCGCTGACACCATCAACGATCTGGGTACGCGCATCACTATCTCGTTCTCAACCTCCTTTGTGGTCTCAATGAGAAGTACGTACCACGGATCCATCCCCGTCCTCACCGTCCACGACCTGCCTTCATTCCTCGAGGCGCGCTCCCACCTGCTCATGGAGGAGCACCGCCTCGCGCATGAACGCAACAGGCAAACTGCGGCGCTCCTGGCGCACGTGCCATCCTCTGGGCCGTACTTCGGCCTCTCTACGCACCAACGGCCGCCCTCCGTGCCGCAGCAGCCGCAACCGCCATCATCGAGCACCAAGAAGCCCAAGTCCAAGAAGTAGTCTGGTGGTGGTGGTGGTGGTGCCAACTCCACCAGAACCAACACCCCAACCACTGCCCCTTTGTCGTACGCGTCGTTCGCCAATCCTTGGGCGGGCATGTTCCAGGCCTGACCCGTGTTCCGCCCACCGGCGCCACCTGCCGGGATCCTCGGTGCGCGCCCCGGCGTTCCGGCACCCCAGGCGCACTATGTCACCTCGGTTCCTTCTCCAGCGGCGTCCTCCACACCACAGTGAGATCAGGCGGCGCTGATCCAGGCCCTCAATGCCATGTCCGTGCAACCAAGCGTTGCGGGCACCTCCGACTGGATCATGGACACCGGTACTTCGACCCACACGTCATCCGGCCCTGGTAATCTCCGTTCCCTTCTTCCTCTCACGTTATAGTTGGCAATGGCGCTTCTCTCCCTGTCACCCATTCTGCTGCTGCATCCATTCCCACTTCTTCTCGTCCTCTTATTCGCGAAAACTTGCTTTCCGTTCGTGCTCTTACTCGCGATAATTCCGTCTTGGATACAAACCAAAGTGGTGATGCTCCGATGTAACAGCTCGGGCGAACTATATCACCTGCCTGCTTGCTCGGCACCGGCAGCTATGACTCTCGTCGCCACCAACGCCGAGACTTGGCACCGTCGGCTTGGACATCCCGCCCAAGACTCCTTCCGCAAGATTTTAAGTTCCTTTCCATTCAGTTGTAATAAATTAGCTCTGCCCTCATGCCAAGCTTGTCGTCTTGGCAAACACACTCGGCTTCCTTTTCTTTCTTCTTCCTCCGTTACCACTTTTCCTTTTGAATTGTTGCACTGTGATGTATGGATGTCACCCATTGTGAGCATTTCTGGTTATCAATACTATTTGGCAATTCTAGATGATTTCTCTCATTTTGTCTGGACATTTCCTCTACGTGCAAAATCAGAAGTAGCCAGCGTGATTGAATCGTTTCATGCGTTCGTCGGCACACAGTTTTCTTCTCCCATTCACTGTTTTCAATCCGACAATGGCCACGAATTCGATAATACCTGGCTTCGCTCCTTCTTTTCTCGTCATGGCATTCGCTTCCGGCTATCGTGTCCATACTCGTCACAACAAAATGGGAAAGCTGAGAGAATTCTCCGCACACTGAATGACTGCATGCGCACTTTGCTGCTGCAAGCGTCTCTACCCTATCGATTCCGGGCCGAGGCCTTGTGCACAGCCGCCTTGCTTGTCAATCGCCGTCCATGCAAGCCAAAGCAGCTCGCCACTCCTCACGAGCTTCTCCCTGGCTCACCATCATCCTACAGCGATCTGCGCGTCTTCGGTTGCCTCTGCTTCCCAAACACCGAAGCAACCGCACCTCACAAGTTAGCTCCTCGTTCTGTGCCCTGCGTGTTTCTGGGATATCCCCCCATCACAAAGGCTTTCGTTGCTACGAACCCATATCCCGTCGCGTCCTCATCTCTGGCCACGTCTACTTTGATGAGCATCGCTTCCCGTTCGCTGAGCAACAACCTCTCGACACGCGCGGTCCTTCCCTCGCCACCATCCAATGTGACGCACTTGCCATGCCTCCTGGTGCACATGCTTTGTCGCCTCCCGTAGCACACGGTGACATGAGCGCCACGCCGCACCAGACACGCGAGCCGGCCATGCACGACGCGTCCCCTTCCGTAACGGTCGCTAACGCTTGCGCGACGTCGCAACGGACGCGCACGCTCTTGCAGCACACTCGATAGACGCCGCCGCACCAGCCGCAACGACCTCCACCTCTTGGGCTGTGCCACACCACCCCATGCAAACGCGCGCACGATCCGGCATAAAAAAACCAAATCCACGCTACGCAAACGTGGCTACCACATCGGCATCGACGTCGGAACCCATTTCCCCAATTCCAACTTCTGTTGCTGCTGCTCTCTGTGATCCCCATTGGCGTGCCACCATGCACGAAGAGTATGACGCGCTCGTCACCAACGAAACGTGGCATCTTGTCCCCAAACCGTCTACTGCTCGTGTTATCTCCGGGAAGTGGGTCTTCCGGCACAAGTACGGTGCCGATGGCTACTTTGAGCGTTACAAAGCACGTTGGGTCGTTCGAAGGTTCGCTCAATGGCCGGGTGTGGACTTCACTGACACGTTCAGCCCAGTTATCAAATCGGGCACCATCCGCACCGTACTCACGATCGCGGCATCACGTGGTTGGGACGTGAATCAACTCGACATTCGCAACGCCTTTCTTCACGGCTTCCTCGACGAACAGGTATTCTGTCGCCAGTATGATGACCACGAGTACGTTCCTGGGCTTTTGGAACTTGTTCGCCTGGTCTTTGTCTTCTTCTTCTTCTTCCTCGTCGTCTGCCTTCTCTTTGTTCTTGGCAGCAGGATCGAGTGGTTCTCTTGCTGGCTTCTTCTTGCCTTTTTCCTCGCGCGGCCTCTCAGTGTACACGCGTTGGAGGTCATAGCACTGGCCCATGGTGTGCTTATGCTTGGGGTGCATTGGGCATGGTATGTCCATGATCTTCTCCACGTCGCTCTTGCTAGGATAATTCTTCTTCTAGCTTCTCATGCCAGTATCCAAGGTCGCAACAGTGTCGTCGGGCTTGCGCTTGTTGTTCTGGGAGCCTTGCTGGCCCTTGTTGCCTTGCCTTTCTCTGCCCTTGGGAGGACCATACTTCTCGAGGTCGCGGTCTTCTTGCTCGGACCACGCTTCAACTTGATTGCATAGGGCGTCCAGAGTCTTTGGGCGATGCAGGCCAAACTGCCTGTCGAAGAATCTGTTCGTGATGCCGTTCTGGAATAGGTCGATGCAATCACGATCAGACACGTCCACCACCAGGGTCTTGATCTCCATGAAACAGCGCATGTAGTCACGTGCGCTCTCTCCCGAGTGCTGCTTGCACATGGCCAGGTCATGTCGGGTCTTGGGTCGGTTGTAAGTGCCCTGGAAGTTCGACGTGAACACCTTCTTGAGGCGTTCCCATGAGTCTATGGAGCATCGTGGCAGGTTCTCGAACCATGTGAGCGGGGCGGGCTCGAGTGCCATTGGGAAGTATCTACACTTGATTGCGCTATTGCCACCCGCGCACTCTATGGACGTAGAGTAAATGCGCAACCATGACTCAGGGGAAGTCTTGCCGTCATACTTCTCAAAACCAACTGGCTTGAATGGTTGCGGGTATGCTGCCATCCTGATGTCTCTGGAGAACATTGGATACTCGTCGTCTTCTTCCTTGTATCCCCACGCCTCGTCGCCCCTCTTGGAGTCAGGATGGATCGCATCTCACGGTTGGTGTTGATAGTTTGCCTGAGGTCTCCGCTGTGTGCTGGCCTGTGAGATGATGTAGCACAGTCGTTACGACTGGCGGTAGCCCGTGGTGGGACTCGTCCGCGGTCGTCCTTTGGGCGGCGTGGTGGTACGACTTCTCCACGGTTGCCATCAGCCAGGCGGCTTGGAGCCGGTGCGCGATGCCTGTCACGTGGAGGTTGGCGGCCGCTACTGCCGACTTCTTCACTGCCAGCTCGGCCGCTACGAGTCGACGAGGTGGCGATGGCCTTGTCGAGGGTACGGATCAGGTCGTTGATTCGACCTAGTGCGGCGTCCGCTGCTGGAGATCGTGGCATGCTGCGGATGTGACACGCCATCTCCATGACATTAGCCATAGGAGAGTCGTACCGTGCCACCTTCGCGAACTCTTCTGCAAGGTTGCGGCCTGCCATGAGACGATTGCGAGCGTCAATGCGACGTTGTGCTCTCTTGTTGTTGCGGATTTCCCTGGCCGCCGTGGCTGAGCCAGATTCTCCAGCGGGTGCTAGCTCGTTCTCGGAGATGTCACCCTCGAGCTCGAAAGCATATCGTGAGTCGTCGCCGTCCCCATCGCCCGCTGCGGAGCCAGCCATAAAGACTTGTCGACTGGGTTCGACAGAGTCGCTGGAGCTTGGGTGAGGAGTTCCGTAGAGCTCCCCTCATCTTGCAGTAGCGGTGTGCCGTGTTGGAACGGCAGATCGTCAGTGACTTCAGATCCGAAGAGCACGAAGATTTGGCGGGGCTCGTAGACGTCTCGTGGCATCTTGTCTCTAGGGAACACAAATCTTCCTTCAGGCGTGGCAGTGGACCACTAGGTCATGCCCGCCGTCTTCTTGTAGGACCTCCTCGTCCGAGTCCGAGTGGTGTACGGGGACCGCTTCACTCTGGGAGCTGGCGTGTCCTGTCACGACTCGGACTGGGACGTCCCGCCTCGAGTCCATAATGGGCTCGATCTGGCTCCGCAATGCCTCGCAGTACTTGCGGGTCGAATTGCGGAGTCCAAACGGGAATTGGGGTGGGAGGGTTGCTTGCAGCTTCTGCTCCGTAGTCGTGATCGACTCGACTCTTGCTCGCGGATCTTGTCCGCAAGCGTAATCTCGCCGAGTTGTTCGGCCAAATCTTCCATGATAGGCGCTGGTTCCTGCTTCAGCTCCACGGGTGTCTCGATGTAGCTGTAGGCACCCAAGCCATCTGCGACGTAGACCCATGAGCCGAAGTGGAACGTTGTGCCCTCCTGAGGCGTTTCAGATTGGATGTAGGTCACCATTGCGTTCTCCACGGGATCTTCGAGGAAACCCCCTACCTGGCGCGCCAGATGTCGGTGTTCTACCGTCGATCCTACCGAGGGATACCCCGAGGTAGTAGAGTTCAGGTGGAGTTTCGTCGAGATCAGGAACGCAAAGGCCAAGAGACTCAGGATTTTAGACAGGTTCGGGCCGCTGAGATAGCGTAATACCCTACGTCCTGTATAGTGGTTTGTATTGATGAGATCGTAATCCTTTGAAGGGGTCCCTGTCCAGCCTTATATACACGGAGGGCAGGGTTACAAGGTCGGTTCCGAGTAGAATCCCAACTTAATACAACTCGTGGAGTGCTTCGCACGTCAATTCGAGTAGTTTACAGCAAAATGTGTGTCGTCCGTGTTTATTCAACATTTTGCTCTCATGCTGTTGGCCCAAACGGACGCCGGCGGCAGCTCGCTGCGCGGTGTGAGGCCAACGACAGTGTGAAGCCAATAATAACCGGCCAGTCGCGAAGCCAACGGTGAACGACCAGGCATGAACTGCCTTGCCGTCAGTTCGCTCGACCACGGCCGCGGCGCAGCCAATCTGTGGCTCGACCTTAGTAATCGGAGACGACGACGGCGCGGCATGAGGCCAGTCACATACGACGCCGGCATGCCTGCGCCAAGCATACTGATGGCGGCCGAGCCTGGCAGCATCGCACGCTGGAGGACCGCAGAGCGACGTCTGAGGTGACGTAGAGGCGAAAAGGCCGGCGGTCGACGGTGCTACAGGGGCTAGCAGTGGTACCGCATGCAAATCCCCATGTTATCTCCAATTTAAAATCCAAATCCTGTACGCATTCTCTAATAACCAATCTAAAAGGTTAGGACAATATGACTCAGCTCGGTGGTTCGATCCAATTTGCTTGGTCCAGTCTTATTTATGCTTCCATCTTCTCGGTGCCTGGTTTGAAGCTAAGAAAAAAAAAAGATGGTTGAAACTTGAAAGTGAAAGGAGGCTGCCGCGCTGCGGGGCAGAGTGAGGCAGCGGCCATTATATTTCTTTTCATATTGTTTGCTTCACAAATTTAGATCAGAAGTTTGTTTATTGTCCATATGATTCTTCACCATTAGTATGTATTCCATCAGGGTAATAAAAAGCAGCGTCCGAGGCTCTCAGCAATATATAAAGATCTATTCCTAAAAATTATATACCAAATTATTATAATTTTCCTTTCAGGTATGCCCTCTCTTTCTTATTTTGTAGATGCTTCATTCCAGTTGAGTACTTGCAGCAATATTAACCTCATCGCCTCTCTATTTAATACCGTAAATGAAAGCAAACTATGTTTCATGTGGTGCTTGCTTTACGGAAGAAAAAAGTTCATTACCATTTATGTAGGAATTTTTAAGTTGTGTTGCTTTTTGTTGATATTATTCTTTCTTCTGATTTATTGAAAAACTAGAACAATTATTTCAGGCAGGTGAAATAATCATTCGTGCCACGGTGTTTGCACGGTGCATGGAGTTCAGTAGCATGCCAATGAACTCATGAACTCAAAATAGTAGTCTTTGATTATTATGTAACTACAAATACGGAGCATCCTTTTTTCTTTTTCTTTTCTAATAACGACATCAACTATATTCGGAGATCCAAGGCAGTAACTTATCAAATAATTATCGAACATACCAAAGCAGTCAAATAATTTTTGCCTAAAATATTTTGTGATTTTTATGATGCTAAACAGACAACCGCATGCCTAATCACCAATTCACACTTCATCATACTACCTTCACGGGCGCAGCAACGCGCGCCACTCATCCTAGTTCACATTGGGCCCGACAGAGATTCTATGGCCACATTAAGCTCCTATCTCTGCACCTCTCTTGTGTCTTGACTATTTGGAAACCTTATTGAGATCTATGCGTCACTTTTTTAGGCTCGCTCTCGGGCCACCAAGTCGAGTTTTGGAAGGCCAACGGAATGAATGAAACCGGGTCACAGGGAGGGGCGAATCTTGAATGAGAAGAAATCAAAGAGGCAGGGCGATGGTTGCTATGCCAGGTATTCATATATTTGATGGAGTATATACCAATATACAAGTATACATATGTCTTTTTGGAATAAAAATAATACAGACAACCGTGAACAAAAATAAATTTAAGAATCATCAAATGAAGTCTCAATCCATCTCGGTAAGAAATGAATGATAATAGTAATAACAGGTCACTGAAGAATCAATTTGGCCCTTCCTCGTGTCATGCATGACAGGAGATATAGCAGCTGGAAGCCCATGACCGAGTTGATCAGTACTGTTGCAGGTCGCACTCGACCGGCTTCTGCCCATTGACCCAGCGCTTGTAGTCGACGCAGTAGTCGTAGATCCTGTAGTTACCCTGCACCCACTGCATCTGCCCGACCTCCGCGGCGCTCAGCTGGCACGCCCCGTTGTACGGCGCGGCCGCCGCCGGGCACCCGGTGGCGCAGCCGCCGTACCCGCCGCTGCCGCTGCACTCGCAGACGTCGAGCTGGATGTTGTCGTAGTTAGCGACGAAGGGCGCCTTGGACCAGTCCGTCTTGACGCGGCCGCCCTGCGTGGCCCAGTCCTCGGCGGCCCAGATGCTGGAGTAGGCGTACATGGGCCGGCTCGTCGGGAACGCCACGCCGTGGCTCGCCTGGTAGTTGCGGAACACGCGGATGGGGACGCTGTCCACGTACCACCTGCAAATTTGAATTGAATTGATCAGTTTGAATTTGAAAATCAGATAATGTTTGAATTGAATTGAATTTGAATGGGTGATCGATGATGCATGCTTACACGATCATGCAGGGGCTCCATGAGATGGTGTAGTTGTGGAAGCCGGTGGTGGGGTCGAACCAGGGCTTGAACTGCATCTCCTTATTGCCGACGCCGTTGGCGTAGATGTTGGTGTGCAAGGTGTAGGGCTGCCCGGTCTCGTTGCCCAGGAACTCGAAGTCGATCTCGTCGTGGTTGTCGCCAACGGAGGATGCCTGCAGGTCGATCAATATGATGCTCATCATCTCGACAACTTCGTAGCCATTGACATGACACAGGAGATACTAGTCTACAGAGGCATCAAGACCGAAATTAGAGCAACAGCGTACGTAGTATGTGGTGACAGTGCCGGCCGAGTCGCCAGGGACAAGCTGGATGAGCGTTGACACGGTCCCGTAGATGAACTGCTTCTTTGTCCGGAGCATGCAGCCTGCAGGCCGGCCGGCAGTGTAGCATAAGAATCACCGCGTGATCATCAGATAATATGTAAATATGAAACATTTTTTTCATCGCATCGATTAAGACGATGGAGATCAGATGCTAACACTTAACTAAAATGGGAGCGATATAAAGGGATTATCGGATTCAGCACCGTACCGTACCTGAGTAGTTGCTGACCAGCGCCATGGAGAGGCCGTTACCGTCGCTGGTGAACCTGGCGTTCTGGGGCTCCCAGGGGATGTCGCAGTCGTCCCGGAAGTTGGCCGCGGCGAGGCCGGCAACCGCCGCGGCGACCGCGACCAGGAGGAGAGCCCTCGAGCTCCCCATCTTCTCCTTCTCGCCGAAAGACAAAGCGTGCACCGCCTCTACTTGTTGGAAATGTTCTCGAACTACTGCTGAATGGCTTTGCTTCTAGGCTTGTTGAGAAAAAGCAGAGGTATGCATCTGCTTATATACTAACTGCAACAGTGTCGTCCTAATGGCTTCCAGTCAACAGGGAGTTTTTGGTAGGCATGTCAGGGTGATAGGGAAATTATTGTTTGATATCATCTGCCGGTTGCACGTAGTGCCGCCAGCTTTTATGATATGATGTGATCTAGCAGGTTGGTCTGAAACGCGCAGCTTGCTACGTCTCTGGTTATTCCGAGATGGTTAGTGCTCGGCACAACGTTGCATTTGCATACCGTGTAGCTGTCAAGGAGAGAGAAGTACGTACAAGTCGTATGATTCAGACCGACCGGGGAAAGCGTCCGATCTGTACCAATTGGCGTCTTCGCCATGTACGCGAACAGGTCTAGGGAATGATTATTGTAGTATCTGGTCAAACATGCCCTGTTCGGATTATATTCTTGGCTGGTTCAACTGAGACATATAAATCTCCTCCCAATTTTTATTCCAGCTCTGGACTGTGTGAAGAATTGCAGATGTCTCCGTGTCGTGGGCTGCATGTTGACTTGCAAAATTGTCGGTCGACCGTACCATCGGTGCATGTGGGGAACTACAAGAGGGGTTAAGCAAGTTTAAGCTACTACTAAAGTGCATAATCACGATGGATTTTAAATTTGTGCATGATTTGAGCGAAGATTGTTTCAGATTGAACACTACGTATCGGCTCTCCTTTTTGGCTTGCCGTGATCTTCTTAGTCCCCATGCTGATTTTCTCGTAGCTAAAGTCGTCCAAAAGAACTGAAGCAATTTTCTTTGTATATTCATATGTTTGTCAAAACAACATTTTGATTTTAGCAGAGCATTGCACAGGCCCAGTTATAAGTTCACTACTGCAGAAACCATTATCCTCATCGGCTCATACTAAGCGGGCCAAAAAGGTCCGCTTAGTTTAAGTCATTCGAAGCGATGGAAAAGATGTCGTTTAGAATAAAGCCATCATTCTAACCGGCAGCCGCTTAAAATAGTCATTCTATCCGGCTCTATTCGCGCCGCTTCCAATATCTAGTTATTCTAACTGGTTCTATTCGCGCCGCTGCCAATACTAGTTACTAGGTGATTCCCCACGCGATGACGCGGGATTTAAAAAAGTTTTTCGATAAATTATGAATCACTCTGGTTGTTTTATTGCTCGTAAAAATAGTGCACATGTAGAGATTACCTCGAGAGCCATATGAGTTATCTCTTGATGAAAATCATAAACTTTTATGTTACTTTTAAATAGATATGAGAAAAATAATAAGATATATATCAAATGAATAGAAAATGTGCACTAGAGAGAAATATCAATTAAAAGAATAATAAGATATACATCTAATGATTAGAAAATGTGCACTACATAAGAGATAAATAGCAATTAATGCATCTTAGTTGGATATTAATGCATCTAAGTGGAAGATGATGATGTGGCTTCATAAGAGTTAAGATAAATCCTTAGTGAGGATTACTTATATAAGCTATATAGATTCTAACCGGCTCTCACTACTACACAAACCACCTATCATAGCCGGTTTTGGGAGAAGCGACAGTGATAGGGCATCACAACCAGTTTTTAGGTAGGTGGGGCAAGTAACTGTTATAACCGGCTGTGATGCCCTCCATCACAACTGGTTTTTCTCAAAAACTGGCTGTGATAGTCGCCCGACACATCACGGCCGGTTTTTCTTATAAACCGTTTGTGATGCTAACTACCACAAACATTTTTTTTATTAAAACCATTTGTGATGTGCATGTACAATACAAAACTCTCGTTTTCTCCCCTCCCCTTCTTCTCCAACCCGACGGCCACCCCTCTCTCCACCATTTTTGCTCCCCCTTTTCACCAAATTGCTCTATAAAGGTTGTTTTTTTTGAAGAATCACTCTATCAATTTATTTTAAGGTGGGTAACTAGCAACCATTTTAATTTTGAGCATGTTTTATCCACTAGATTTTGAATTTTGGCATGAATTTGATGGAGGGGCTCTTGTTCCATTGTAGATGGCATTTCTTGCCAAATTTCAATGGAGCAAGTGGCGTTTTTTTTGAAGAATCACTCCATCAACTTATTTTGAGTTGGGTAACTAGCAACCATTTCAATTTTGAGAATGTTTCATCCCTAGATTTTGAAATTTGGCATGAATTTGATGGAGGGGCTCTTGTTCCATTTTAGAGGGCATTTCTTGCCAAATTTCAATGGAGCAAGTTGGGTTTTGTTGAAGAATCACTCCATCAACTTTCTTTGAGGTGGGTAACTAGCAATACTTTCAATTTTGAGCAAGTTTCATCCACTAGATTTTGAAATTTGGCATGAATTTGATGAAGCTAGGGGCTCTTGTTCCATTTTATAGGGCATTTCTTGCCAAATTTCAATGGAGCAAGTTGGGTTATGTTGAAGAATCACCTCATCAACTTACTTTAAGGTGGGTAACTAGCAATAGTTTCAATTTTGAGCAAGTTTCATCCACTAGATTTTGAAATTTGGCATGAATTTGATAAAGCTAGGGGCTCTTGTTCCATTTTAGAGGGCATTTATTGCCAAATTTCAATGGAGCAAGTTGGGTTATGTTGAAGAATCACTCCATCAACTTACTTTGAGGTGGGTAACTAGCAACACTTTAAATTTTGAGCATATTTTATCCACTAGATTTTGAAATTTGGTATGAATTTGATGAAGCTAGGGGCTCTTGTTCTATTTTTGGAGGGCATTTCTTGCTAAATTTCAATGGAACAAGTTGGGTTATGTTGAAAAATCACTCCATTAACTTATTTTGAGGTAGGTAACTAGCAATGCTGTCAATTTTGAGCATGTTTCATCCACTAGATTTTGAAATTTGGCATAATTTCAGATTGACGATCGAGGCTGGATGTACAGGCTCGTGGCCAAAAGAGATGTCATATATATCAACGGCATTGATTCATTTGTGAAGGTTGCGAAGGCTTACAACACGAGTGATGGATATGTGTACTGTCCATGCTATGACTGCAAAAATAAGAAACATTTTTGTAACGTCGAGCTATCACTTGTTGTCTAGGGGACATGGCGAGAGACGTACATCTCAGCAATTGGAGGAGTCAGACTAGTTGTAGTACTGCTGCATGACGCCGCCATTGCTACCTCACTCCTCGTCCTCGATCTGCTTCCTACTGATTCGCTGGAACCTCAACATTAGGAATTAAAAACTCTGTATCGATAAGATCCGAAGCGCAAGATGCATGGCAAACTAATATATAGAAACCATTACATCTTCTTGGTCTCGATCGTTGTTGTCTTGATCTTATTGGCCTCAAAGTAATATAGCAGCAGGGTGAGATCGATGTGATGTGTGGCTGGGCATACAGTATGTATATATACACTTCATCTTCCTTGTGATCAATTCACACTGCACATGTTCCCAAGATGCACTCTTTTTCAAGAAAGCATGAAAATGCAATTGACCGTTCAGATTCCTAAACCAATCGATCAAAATTCGATCTGCTATATTAAATAAATATTCTAACCAACTTAATTTTGACATGACTAGAATACTGGTATTTATGTGCAAGTGCGTAATCACACCAGCACATAAACGTAAATGTGCCAGAGTAGAATAACAGTAGTACGTTTATGTATTTATTCGTGTCAGCTCCTGTCCGCACCGGTGTGAATGGATTAAATTTACCGTTGCACTTTCAGCAAGCACGTATGAGGCTATGAGCTGATACGAGTCTCTGCAGCAATGTTTTTAGGCAGTATATTGTTTGCAGTTCGATTAACTTCTGACTTTCCAAGATATGTGCAAGTCGAATATCCATGTTGAATGTGTGATATGTGCACACTCTGCCTAGAAAGAGTCGCATCTATGTTGTTCTTTCCATGTTTTGCAACATATAAGCTCCCGTTTAAACCCGTGTTGGACATGATCAACCCAAGAAACAACTATATTTCAGAATCCTATTGAGGTGCTACTACGAATAAAATACATAGGCAATGAATCAAGGCAATGACGCAACATGACTACGAGTTGCTAGGTGTTCGCACCGAAAATTGGCAGGTCTGGGCGAATCAGTATGACCGGTTTGGACAGTGTCCTCAAAAGTCAAACTAAACTTTACCATTACGTAGCTCTCATCGAGACGATCAAAATGCGCATATGGAACGTCCATTTCGGAGTTCGGGCGAGTGAGTTATGACTTCGGGAAGATATGTACTGGGAAGACCGGTCAGAGCAGTTTTGGTCTGTGTAATCCGAATTAGGACTTGTATTTTAGCATTAAATTTGTAAGAGTTTCGACTCCTAATGTGGAAAGACCTCCCCTCACTATAAATATAAAGGCCCATAGCCGATTGAGGGCATCCAATAGATCAAACACAAAAATCAATTTATGTTTTTATCTTTTCCTTAATCCTTTTATCCCACTTTTCGAATCCAATCATATGTTGTTCACCTATCATCTCCATGGTGTGAGGGGGCGCCCTAGCTGGCCTGCCGAGCCAAGGGAAACCCAAAGTGCGTATGCCTCAAATCTTTGCTAATCTTCTTGACAAAACCGGTCTAATAGGGTTCTAAAAGGCAAAATAGGCATCTCCATCCCTCAACTTTACTCTAAAGGTCAAGTTGGTCCCTTAACTTTTAAATTGGTCAATCTAGTCCCTCAACTTACATTTTTGGACCAAAGTCATCCTTGTGCTGATATTGTCATCTATGCTGAATGTAAAAGGTCTTTTTTACCCTTGACTCCTTCCCATCATCAATTTTCATTGTTGTTGTTGTGATCATCAATCAAATGATGCAACCGATCCACCGTTCTGCTCTATCTCTCGCATGTGTTGAAGTGCCCTTTCATGTTAAATTTGACCTAGATCATACAAGAACAACATGTGTATGTTTGCTCAACTTGCCACAATATTCTATACATATTTCTACAGCAAGCAGTTTTAATTTTACTCTCTACGCGTCCGCCATACAATGCGATACATGGTCTATGGTCCAAATTAAACACACCTGTATTGCACAGCCTGTAAGCATGCATGCCACTGTACTGATTTCCATTGCTTGTGTCGGCCAACTATTATTTTTAAAGTAACAGTGTGAACAATTATGCACCACCAGCAAAAATGAAAAAGAAAATGGCTGCTTAGTATAGAATGATCAGAAGTGTGGCGCTTTATGACGATCATGTATCCACAACAATGAAAATTGAGGGAGGGAGGAGCAAAGGGTAAAAATCACTTTTTGCATTAGTTTCATACTAGTATAGAGTTCCACATTAGTATAAGGATAAATTTGAACTAAAAATAAAAGTTGAGGGACGAACCTGACCCGTAGCGGAAAGTTGAGGGACAAAAACGGCTATTTTGCCGTTCTAAAACCAGTCTGAGCAATTGCACAGGGGGCGCTGCAAGTAGCGTTTCTGCGCGCTGCATCGAGTGCTTTTGTATGTTGGCCCAAATTTTCCGTCAACACTTTGCAAGCTGCTCAAGCTCTAGATTGGAGATTCTGATTTTTCTTCTTTTTTTTGAACGAACGAGCACACGATTGTGCCTAATTCATTGATAAAGAAGGGGTTTTACAACCGGCGAACCGGTGAGCGTACAGAAAAGTTATTCTCATGATAATAAAACTCCTAAATCCTTGGCCCCGGCCATGTTCCATGCGGCCGCTTCACTCTTGATTTTCGCCATTAGGGAGATTGTTGCTGACTCCAGCTGATTAAAGATTCTTGAGTTCCTTTCCTTCCAAATCTCCCAAGAGACAAGTAAGATTAAGGAGCAAGCTGCTTTCCTTGGTATTTGCGTCCTTCTTGTAATATTTTGCCACCACTCAGAGGTATTGTTGCTCTGCCTCCCCTCCGTTGGGTCTAAGCTTGGTTGTTCCGTCCAAGCCGCTGTGAGGCGCCATATCCGCTTAGTGAACCGACATTCAGCTAAGATGTGGTGCGCCATCTCCATGGTCTGTCGACATAAAGGACACGTCGGGGTGTGTGGCCAACTTCTTGTCTCTAGGCGATCTGCCGTCCACACTCGGTTCTGCGTGATTAGCCATGCAAAGAAATTACATTTTGGGGGGGGGGGGGCCCACGGCTTCCACAATGATGTTACCGTAGCCGCTTTGGTGGATTCGATCACTACAGGAAAATTGGCCTTTAGTACCGGTCACAGGACGGCTTAGTACCAGTCGCTGTGACCGGTACTAAAGGTCCGGTACTAACGTGACGCACGTTAGTACCGGTCGCATCTAGCCGGTACTAACGTGCGCAGGTTAGTACCGACTGGTATAACCAGCCGGTACTGACCTCTTTTTTTTCTTTTATTTGTTTCCTTTTCTATTCTTTTTGGTTTTATACGTATTTGTATGCATATTTGTACCGAATGCGACTATACATACCTCTACTACTGCATTGCACGTATTTATATTACGACGATATCGCATTAATATTATATATATACATACATGAATATATAGACTTTACTACTAATACTTGAAAGATCCAACAAAATACACGTTTTATTCTAGATATTACAAATTACACAACTATGCCAGCCTCTTTATCAGCTGTTGCGACGCTTTCGTAGGGATCGCTATGGAATTCTCCGCTTTTATCGATGACTTCATCGAGCAGGAATCCGCAAATAGATTCCTGAATTGCCCTGACCCGAGCTGCTTCGATGAGATCTTCTTTCATGGACCATTTCTGTAACATTTCCAGATATAAACGTGAGAATGAAACAATAATAAATTAAAATTAATTAGCATAATTGATTGTGCTCACGTACCGCGAATGCTTCTGCCGACATTTGTCCCTTTTCACTTACAAAGCTATCGATCCACTCGCATACGTAGTAACCACACAAGTTGTTACCTTTTTCCTGTCTCATGCACTATAGGGAAATGAGTTATGTCATAGAATAATTAAATGTTTATTTCGAATGCCAAAAGATGTTTGAATCTATTTATACCGATTGGTCACTCCTAAATCAAAGAGGGTCGAGTTGATCTTTTATTTTCAAGTGTTTTTCGAGAAAGCGAGCCCATGCCTTATTGATATGGTTGATGAGGTCTTCGTACATGGATCTATCTTGCCTCAGTGAGTCATAGATCCAAACCGTATGGGTATCAATCTCAATAGCAAAGAGTATCCAGTGGAAGCTGTTCACATACATTCACAAAACCAACCAATTAATGCTGATTATAATAGTTATTAATTAGTATTATTCTGATGGTATTGAAAAAGTGACGAAAGACTCACTGATGATTGTATGGCAACAGAATGAATGGACACATGATTTGCTTACGCAGGCCTCTATATATAATGTTGACCACGTGACAAGAACGTCTTGCGACGGTTTCCTCGTGTATAACATCGGGGTCCAGGAAACCGATGTTATGGAAGTTTTTTTGACGGGAAATTTTAATTTTGTGCCTATGGAAAAATAAAACCACAAAATCAAGGATTAGTCAACAAACAAGGACCGAGTAAAAATAAAATAATAAGACGAGCAGAAACACTTACATGCACCATACACTCATGAGGCACTTGTGAATGGCATCTTGATGGTACAAATCATAAAGATGCCGTAAAGTCAACCCATACCTGGCCATTTCCCCGCCAAAAATGATCATCTCTTATCCGAGTTGGGAACATCATCATTCCGTTCTGAGATTGGATCATATACCACTTGTGCAACGCGGTCATTCTCGTTTGTAGATACGGTAATAACTCTGGCCATATGACAGGCTCACCGAGTACAAACGACTTTCGACCTTTTTTTTCTAGTACGACATTCCCTAACAACTGAGCCTTTGTCAAATCCGTTAGGATTATCATCCCAGCCATGGTCATCGGATCTTTTGATTCATTTGGACGTTCGTCATCCCGCACTACCAACGGAGCGACCGGTTGTTGGGATTGTTCTCCGAGCTGGGGAATAGGTTTTGCATTTCTTTTTAGGTTCTTGGGGTTGGCGTGGAACTTTCTAATCTTCCGATCATAATCGGATTCTTTCTTTTTCTCCCTTGGCGTGGTCGTCTCTTTCATGAAGTGTGCCTTGCCAACTGGATCTATTTCTAGCTTCTTATTCAAAGCTATCCTCTTTGCCTTCTGTGCATCGAAGTAGGCTCGAACTGGGTCCACTTCCTCTTCCACGTCCACAACCTTCTCTTTGTCTTTGCTCTGCCTCTTAGAAGGTGGCTGGCCCAAAGGCATCGTGTGTGCCTTCCTCTCTCGCTGTTCTGCGGCTTGTGATGGCGGGGCTGGGTCGCTGTGTGCTGCTGGTGGTGGCGGGGCTGGGTCGCTGTGTGCTGCTGGTAATGGCGGGGCTGGGTCGTTGTGTGCTGCTGGTGACGGCGGATCCGTGCTGGGTCTCGTGCAGCCGGTGGAGAAGGTGGACCACCACTTTGATTCTTGTCAGCTGGCATTGGTGATCTTTGTCTTAAGCTCTGAGCGAAACCTGTGGCGCCTTCCACCAATCTTATATCATGTTTTGGCCAAGCGATCCATGTGTTTACGACATGTTGTAGTTCTGCTTCTTCTAGACCTATAAGGATTGGGAGCTCCACATCATCCCAACCATCTCTAAATCGATCAATTTGGACTTTGGCGTATCCTTCAGGAATCGGCCGGCAATGCAATAGCTCCCCTTCTACAGGTGGTTCCGCTAAACCCTCAGCACAAACTTTGAGCTTTTCCCAACAGGACACAGAAGCTCACATTTGGTACTCATCGTGATGGCATCAACGGGGTACAGATGTGGTTGCTCTGTGTCATCGACACTGCTACGACGCTGGGAGGCGGGACTGATGTCCAAGTTGGGAGCTGGTTGTACCGAGCGTTGGCTTACGACTGCCTCAAGAGAAGCTATCCGCTCTTCTAGGGCACGGAAGTTCTCTATCGCCGCTTCCTTGCTTCTGCATCTGCTTCGGTAGGTTTCAAGATCTTCAGCAAAGCCATGTTTCCATGGAACTACGCCCATGCCTCGGGTTCGTCCAGTGTGTTCTGAATTTCCAAGAGCGTAAGTCAGCTCGTCTTTCTCTCTGTTTGGCTGGAAAGTTCCATCTTCCACACGTCTCATTGCCTCTTGGAGTCTTTGGGTAGCCTCTCGTAGTGCATCGCTATTCACAAACAACCCAGTATCCGGGTCTAGTGTGCCTCCATGAGCATAGAAGTAATATCTTGCTCGTTTTGGCCAACTCAAGGTCTGCGGTGCGATCCCTTTTTCAATTAGGCGAGCCTCCATCCTTTCCCGTTTCGGAATCGCAACCGCATAACCTCCGGGCCCAAGATTATGGCTGCTTGTCCTTTTGCTTGAATTTTCTTTGGCTTCTGTGATCGTGCCTCGCTGTCTGCCGACGTCTTATTCTGCACGAATTCATTCCACCAGAGTCATTGCTTCTTGTAAATTTTCTCAAAATCTGGAGTAAGATCCTTTTTGGCAAACTCTCGAACCAACTTCTTCTTGAAGGTCTGGAATTGAATAGCCATCTTCTGAAAAGCCCATTTCATCACTTTATCTTCTTTTCCCAACGGAAAGAAGAAATGATCCTTTATCTCTTTCCATAACATAGCTTTCTCCGAAAGTGGAACAATATCTTCTTCATTGTCAGTTGATTTCGTTCTCTTCCATAGCCTGTAGTTTATGGGTACGTTTTCCCTCACAAGAGCGCCCACTTGATTTACAAACAATGTCTTGACGCCAGGAGGGTCCGTTATCAGCCACTGCCGTGATGGTCGTATGACCTTCCATCTTCCTCTTAGATCCACATTTCCGGTTTTTCTTCATCGATTCTGCTGTCTGAAAAAATATATTTCAACTAATTAATACATGTAAAAATAATATTTAATGTATGTACATAGATAGAATCAAATTTGTATTACCACGACTTCCTCAGCATTTTCTTGATTTTCCTCCTCATCACTATCTTGCTCATGATTACTATCTTCCTCCTGATTACTATCTTCCTCCACATTAGAATTCAAGTTCAAATACTGCCTGCCATCATCCTTAGGTCCTTCTTCATTCTCAACGGCAGGTACGTACGAGCCACCGCCACCACGAATGATCTCATGCATGTAGTCTTCGTTGATATTGAAAGGATCCATTTTCACTGACAATAAAAAAACATTAAGTCTCAAACATTGTATAGTATTTTCCACTAATTTTCTAGCATTTTTTACTATTTTCTAGCATTTTCTACTAATTTTCTAGCATTTTGTACTATTTTCTAATATTTTTATATTAATTACATGAAAATAAAAATGAAAAAAGTGCTGACGTCAGCACTGTGAAGTGCTGAAGTCAGCGCTGGGCACGTTACATGTCCAAACATTATCTAGTATCTTCCAATAATTTTCTAGCATTTTCCACTAATTTTCTAGCATTTTCTACTATTTTCTAATATTTTTATATTAATTACATGAAAAGAAAAATGAAAAAAGCGCTGATGTCAGCACTGTGAAGTGCTGACGTCAACGCTGGGCACGTTACATGTCCAAATATTATCTAGTATCTTCCACTAATTTTCTAGCATTTCCTACTATTTTCTAGCATTTTCTACTATTTTCTAGCATTTTGTACTATTTTCTAATACTTTGATATTAATTACATGAAAAGAAAAATGAAAAAAAGCACTGACGTCAGCACTGTGAAGTGCTGACATCAGCGCTGGGCACGTTATATGTCCAAACATTGTCTAGTATTTTCCACTAATGTTCTAGCATTCTCTACTATTTTCTAGCATATCCTACTATTTTCTAGGATTTTCCACCAATATACAAATATTTATTCCTATTTTCTAGCATTTTTCACTATTTTTCTAATATTTACTTCTATTTTCTACTATTTTTCCAATATTTACTTCTATTTTCTAACATTTTCCACTATTTTCACTAATTAGCACGAAACGTACAGCAAGAGCGGCGCGGCGACAGGCCGGGGCGGAGCCGGTGCGGCGGGCCGAGGCGGGGAGGTGCGGCGCCGCGGCGACGGCGGGGACGAGGAGGTCGAGGGGGGCGTGACGGCGAGGACGAGGAGGTCGAGGTCGGGCGGCGCGCGGCGTCGCGATGAGGGCCGGCGGCGCCGAGGTCGGGGGACGGCGGCGTGAGGGGGCCGGCGCGGGGACGGCGAGATTGGGGAAGCGGCGCAGGGAGGGCCAGGTCGACGGACGGCGGCGTGAGGAGGCGCGCGGCCGAGCGGCGTCGTCGCGGGGAGGACGGGGCGCGGCGGCGGCCGGGAGCCGGGGCGGCGCTGTGATCGGGATCCACGCGGGACGACGGGGCGGCGCGGCCGGGATCGACGGGACTCCGCGCGAGGGGAGCGGGCGATCGACGGCGCGGGGGTGGGCGGCCGGCGGCGGGGACGAGGAACGACGCGGGGTGAGAGGCGAAAATTTCGCTAAGTGTTGAGGAGGAAGAGGGAGGGGGTTTTATAGGGGGGGCACGTTAGTATTGTTCGCCTAAACGGCCGTTTAGCCCGTTTACACGCCGTGTAAACGCTACACAGTGCCTAATTGTGTCCGTTTAATCACCCGTTTAGCTCGTTTAATGGCCGTTTAATCCGTTTAATTGGCCGTTTTGTCCGTATAATGAGCTAAACTGTGGGTGACCGACTGTTTACCGTTTAACGCTTAGGATAACATTGCACGTTAGTACCGGCTGGTCTCTCCAGCCGGTACTAACTTGGCACGGGGGCAGGTTAGTACCGGCTGGAGAGGCCAGCCGGTACTAACGTGCACAACTTAGTACCGGCAGAGGCCAGCCAGTACTAACCTGCCACGTAGCGTGGGAAATGAAAATGGGGAGGCAGGTTAGTACCGGCTAATATAGCCCGGTACTAACCTGTCACGCCCATTTTCTTTTCTATGTTTTGTTTCTTTTTATAAATTTATTTTTTTACTTATTATATGCCACATAATTAGCACAATAAAGAAAAAATTAGAGAATTAAATTTGTTAGCATATTGTTAATTATATACACAGAACAAAAATATTAATTAGCACAAAAAGTACCTTTAGCAATTAGTAGCAATTATGTCTAACTAATAGGGTATATATGTGCTTATATTTGTGTTATTCGTAATAAATCGAAAACATCTCATTTTCAACCATGCAAAAATACACAACACTATTATCAGTAATATTCTATACAATGATTTCATCAATTTAAAGAAACTTGGTTAGTTGTTTCTAATTTACTGTTTCAACAATCCTAGTAATTCGAAATTAATGGAAGTAAAAAATATTTCTACCATGCAAAAATATAATATTGTATTTTGATGATATTGTGTCCCAATTGCACGAACAGTATCAAGAATTGAGACAAATATGACACAGTTCTTACATTATACATAACTTAAAACTACTCATCATTATCTATTACATTGTGGATAATCTTTCTTTTGACGAAAGTTCCTTGGACGTGATCGCGACGTAAGTAAGGCGTGTCCTCTTTAGATAAGAGGATGCTGGGGTCAACATCAACTGAAAATGGAGGACCATCATCGATCTGGTCATAATCTTCTGACTTGTCTGAAATATCCTCAACTCCAACAACTTTTCTTTTACCTGGAAGAACTATGTGCCGTTTCGGCTCATCTTCTGACTTATTTTCAGGCTTGTTTTGTGAATTATCAGTGGTTTTTTTCTTCGGTTTGCTTGACATGTCCTTCACATAGAACACTTGTGTCACATCTTTGGCTAGAACGAATGGATCATCTTTATATCCAGTTTTCAGAAGGTCCACTGTGGTCATCCCATACCGGTCCTTGATTACGGCTCCTCCAGCCACCCATTGGCAATGAAACACAGGCACAACTATGGGTCCATATTCAAGTTCCCATATCTCCTCTATGACACCATAGTAGTTGTCCTTTTTCTCAATACTGTTTCCTACACACATACGGACACCACTATTTTGGTTGGTACTTTTTTTCTGTCTTGAGATGTTGTGTAAAATGTATACCCATTGATTTCGTACCCTTGGTATCGATGGACTGGGTTCGATGGTCCTCTAGCTAGCCACTGAACTTCTTGATCAACTCTGTCGTTCCCCAATAATTTTCTCCTGAACCAGTCTTCAAAAGTTTTTATATGTTGCCGTGTAATCCAACCAACATTTTTCTCCGGATTTGCGGACCGTAAAATATTCATGTGCTCGTCAATATATGGAGCCACCTTGGATGAATTCATAAGAACCGTGATGTTTGCTTTGCTGATTTTACTATATAGGATGTCCATAACAGATTTCTTTCCCAGCGTGCCTTTTCCCTTTAGTCGCCCCTCATGGTGTGAAACCGGGAGCCCAATCGGATCGAGGTCAGGAATAAAGTCAACGCAAAAGTCAATGACCTCCTCTGTTACGTAGCCCTTGGCAATGCATCCTTCTGGCCGTGAACGGTTGTGAACGTACTTCTTCAAGACTCCCATGAACCTCTCAAAAGGAAACATATTGTGTAGAAAAACAGGACCCAAGATAGTAATTTCATTCACAATATGAACCAGCAGGTGTGTCATTATGTTGAAGAAGGAAGGTGGGAAGATCATCTCGAAGCTTACAAGGCATTCGACAATGTCTTTCTGTAGCTTTATCAGATTCTTTGGATTTATGGCCTTCTGTGAAATTTCATTCATGAACGCACAAAGCTTTACGATTGCCAACCTTACATACTCTGGTAGAACACCCCTCAGTACAACAGGAAGTAATTGTGTCATCAGGACGTGGCTGTCATGGGACTTCAAGTTTAGGATTTTCTGCTCCTTCACGTTTATTATGCCTTGTATATTCGAGGAGTATCCTGTCAGGACCTTGATACTGTTCAAGCAAGCAAATATACTTTCCTTCTCCTCTTTGCTGAGATTGTAGCTGGCAGGATTCAAATAGTGACGTCCTTTGTCTCTCTTTTCGGGTTCCAAGCCTTGTCGTTGTGTCAGCTCATGCATGTCGCGTCTTGCTGCCATTGTGTCTTTAGACTTCTTACCATGCACTCCTAGGAAGCCTAGTATGTTCACGCAAAGATTCTTCGACAAATGCATCACATCAATTGCGTTGCGAACCTGTAAGACTTGCCAATAAGGTAGGTTCCACAATATAGACGTTTTCTTCCACATTGGAGCATGTCCATGGTCATCCTTAGGAACAGGTTGGCTACTGTGACCCTTTCCAAATACTATCTTCACATCCTTGATCATCGAAAACACACACTTTCCATTACGAAACAAAGGCTTAGGACGAGTTTCGGACTGTCCTTGAAAATGTTTCCCTTCTTTTCTTAGGGGATGATCGGCAGGAAGGAATCGGCGATGGCCCATGTATATGCATTTCTTAGAATGTTTCATATAAACGCTATCTGTTTCTTCTAGACAGTGGGTGCAGACGCAGTATCCCATGTTCGATTGTCCCGACAGTTTTGCAAGTGCAAGCCAATCATTGATGGTTACGAAAAGCAAAGCTCGGAGGTCGAAAGATTCCTGTTTATACTCATCCCAAACTTGTATGCCTTCTTCCTTCCATAGCAGTAAGAGATCATCAATCAAGGGTTGCAGGAACACATCAATGTCATTGCCAGGTTCTTTTGGCCCTTCTATAAGCAACGGCATCATGATGAACTTCCGCTTCATGCACAACCAAGGACGAACGTTGTAGATACATAGCAGCACATGCCATATACTATGACTGTAGCCAAACTCACCGAACGGATTCATCCCATCAGTACTAAGACCAAATCTTATGTTCCTTGGGTCTTTATCAAATTCAGGGTACTCTCGGTCAAGGTTTCTCCACTGGGCCCCATCTGCGGGGTGTCTCATCATACCGTCTTACTTACGATCTTCTTTGTGCCACCGCATCAACTTACCGTTATCTTTGTTCTTGAACAAGCGTTTCAGACGTGATATTATAGGGAAGTACCACAACAACTTTGCAGGAACTCTCTTCTTGACTGGCTGCCCGTCAACATCACCAGGATCGTCTCGCCTGATCTTATACCGCATTGCTTTGCAAACTGGACAAGATTGCAAGTTCTCGTATTCCTTGCCGCGATACAGGATACAATCATTAGGACATGCGTGAATCTTCTGTACCTCCAATCCAAGTGGGCAAATCATCTTTTTAGCTTCGTATGTTGTCGACGGCAGCTCATTACCCTCAGGAAGCATGTTCTTTATAATGGTTAATAGCTCACCGAATCCCTTGTCGGTGACACCATTAGTTGCCTTCCATTTCAGCATCTCTTGCGCTGTACCCAACTTCTTCTACTCCGGTTTGCAACCAGGGTACAATAGCTTTTGATGATCATCTAACATGTTCTCAAACTTCTTCTGCTCCTTCGCAGTTTCACTGTCTTTCTGTGCATCAACCAACACCTGACCTAGCTCGTCTGGTGGCTCCTCTTGTGCAACATTTGCTTCACACTCATCCATTGGTTCATCTTGAAAGCCACCAACTTCATGAAGAAATGCCCAGTCTGGAATGTCATTGTTATCATCATCTTCTTCATTATCTTCCATCATAACTACATGTTCACCGTGTTTGGTCCAAACGTTATAGCTTCTCATGAAACCTCTATCATAAATATGGGACCATAGAGTATCCCTTTTCTTGTATTCCTTCATATTCTGGCAAACACTGCACGGACAGAACATTAAACCCTTTGGTGATCTGTTGGCCTCTGCTGCATTGAGAAAAGATTCTAGGCCATTAATTCATGCTGATGTGGCTCGGCCACCGTACATCCATTGCCGGCCCATCTGCAATATTAAAGTTCCCGTTTCAAAATTGATTCAACACAATTTATTGAACATAAACATATATTTCCAAAACTCCAACATGCAACACGATCAAGGTTCATAAATGAAACATTACAAACATAATTTATTCAAAGCAACATAAATTTCTGCACTTCCAACATGCAACACGATCAAGGTTCAAAAATAAAACATTACAAACATAATTTATTCAAAGCAACATAAATTTCTCCACTTCCAACATACAACACGGCCTAGATCTTCAACCATCCTTAGGATGCTCTGATATATTTTTTCCTGGTGCGGCCGATGGTGGAACTTGGTTTGGTGGTGATGGAGCGTAGCGTCGCAACAGATCTAGGAGATCGAAACCAGGTTCCTCACCGCTAGCAACACATTCTTCGTGTTTCTTTTGTAAAAAAGAAAGTTGTGCTTTCACCCAAGCTCCTAGTTTTTTCGATTTCTCATTAGGTACTACTGGAGTTTTACCCTTCCCGCGAGACGAACGACGATCACCATCACTGGTCCCACTACCTCCGGCGGAAGCCATATTGATATGACCACGAGCCTTTTATTCCTCAACAAAAGAATAACATTTTCTTCAAAATGTATTACCATCTACAAATTAACTTAGAAGTAAAGATTTACATAACATTTCTAATTAAAATTAAAAAACCAGAATAATAACATGTCACTGCAAAATAATTCGAAAAAAAGTAACTCTAAACGTGTCATATGCAAACTATCTAGTAAACTTTCCCTAAATTGAAATAGCCAATTCCACGTATCTTAAATTAATATACAAATAAAAAAGACATGACATATTTAAAAAAATTAGAATAATAATATGTACAAATGTCGCTATAAAATAATTTTAAAAAATTACTCTAAACATGTCATATACATACTATCTACTAAACCTTCTCTAAAACTCAACGAATCGATTCTACATATCTACAAATAAAAAAAATGTGCACATTCCCTCACATCCTAAAATCACTAATTTCTCTATGTAGAAACCATAAAACGAAAATAAACACCGTGAAAGAAGAGATGATGAAGTTGCTAACCTTTGACGCACTTAGATGAGTGAAATCCTCACAAATTTTGGAAAAAATGGGCAAAACTCCCCCTCCTAGCAAGCCATGGAGAGAGGAAGAAGCTCGAGCTCGGTCTGAGTTCGGGGAGGAAGAAGGGTGGCTGATATAGACGTGCCAGGTTAGTACCGGCTGGTAATACCAGCCGGTACTAAACTTTGACATTTAGTACCGGCTGGTAACACTAACTTGGCACGGTCAGTTTAGTACCGGCTGGTGTTACCAGCCGGTACTAACTTGGCATTTTTGGCACTGTTGCCTGGAGCCGGTACTAAAGGCCCCCTTTAGTACCGGCTCCACACAACCGGTACTAAGGGAGAGGGACCGAAAGTCCTTTCTCCCGTAGTGGATGAACTGAGCTTTGTATGCTGATGCTGTCGAGCAGGTCCCATCCTTGGTTAGCTTCCATGTGATCCGATCTTCGTGTTGTGACTTCAGTTGTACGTTTTGAATTAGGCTCCAGTGAGTTGCAAATTCTCTAAGATGCGTTGTGGTTATGCCGTGCCTAATGTCCAGGTCCCTGATCCAGTTGTTGCCTTGCAGCACATCAGCTACCTTCCTTCTTTTGTTTTTGGAGATGGCAAAGATTAGTGGCGCTATGTCCTTCGGCCTGCACCCCAAGATCCAACCCGAAAGCCAGAAACTCGTTTTGAGGCCATTTCCTAAGGTTATTTTTGTACAAGCCGCAAATAGAAGTCTGTCTGTATCATCACACGGTGTTTCAGTTCCCACCCAAACCTTTTCAGGGGAAGCCCATTCATGCCACAACCAACATAGTCTAAGTGCTTGTGCAAACTTTTGTAGATTCAAAATTCCGAGCCCGCCATTTTCTTTGGGCAGGCAACATTTTGTCCAATTGACCTTGCACTTCCCACCTGTCAACGCCTCATCCCCCGCTCAAAGGAGCTTCTGATATCTTGGCAACATTTTTCTTCTTTTTAGATTAGTTGTTTATTTTCTATTGTGCATCAGAGCTTCTTTTTTTAGATAATGAATAAACATTCAGCTTTGACCTTCAAAGAAGGCTACAGCCGCTTATTACATAGTTGCAGCACATCCGTCTGCACGAGGAGATAAATGCTACAAAGAGGAAAACACACCAGAGTCATGATAGAGTTTAAGTATAACCAATCCTATTACTAAACCGCCATCCATGGTGTGCGAAGATCTGCATAACTCGAACTTCAAGCCGATTGCAGACATTTATTATTAAATCCCTGACTTCCTCAAGCCGCTGCATTTGACTCCAGAAGCGGAACCAATGTGTTTCCCTGAACAGAACCTGCATATACGTTTTCATAGGAGATTTGTCAAAAACCATATCATTCCTACTAAGCCAGATAGCCCAGCAAAATGCTGATGCACCTACTAAAATCACTTTTTTGAGCTTTGTGTCTACTCCATTAAGCCACATGCTAAACATATGTGTAATGCTGCGTGGTGGGCTTAGGCCCAAGCAAATATGAACCACCCTCCATAAGGATTTTGTGAAATGGCAATCAAGAAAAAGATGTTGTATTGATTCATTCGAACTACAGAAACAACATTTCAAACTACCATTCCAATTCCTTCTAGCAAGATTATCCTTAGTAAGGACTACACCTTTATGTAGGTACCACATGAAAATCTTAATTTTAAGCGGCATCTTTAAGGTCCAAATTAATTTATGATGATTAATTTGACCCGTGTTCATAAGGGTCTTGTACATAGATTGTACTGAAAAAACTCCCGACTGCACAACATTCCATCTAAGACAGTCATTTGTACTATTTAACTCAATATGCATAATACGTGCCACCAAATTATGCCACAAAGTAAGGTTTACACCAGAAATAGTCCTCCTGAAGGAAATATTAAGTGGAATCCTACTAAAGACAAATGCCACCGTGGCATTTTTCCTTCGTGCAATATTGTATAAAGCTGGATATTGAAACTTTAGAGGTTGATTACCTATCCACAGGTCCTCCCAGAACCTTATTTGTTGGCCATTATTAAGTTGAAGGGAAGAGAGACCTAAAAAGGTTCCTTTTACCTTCATTAATCCTGACCAAAAGTGTGAATCAGTGGGTTTATGTTGAACCTGAGTCAAAGTTTGATTTCTCAAGTATTTTTTCCTAAGCAACTGTTGCCATAAACCATCTTTGTTGAATAGTATATAAAGCCATTTACTTAAGAGACACTGATTCTGGACCTCTAAATTCAAAATTCCAAGACCCCCTATTTCTTTAGGCTGGCAAATTATACACCATTTTGTTAGTCTGTACTTTTTGTTGTGCTCATCACCCTGCCAGAAAAACCTAGACCTGTAGTAGTTCAGTTTCTCAAGAACACCTTTCGGTACCTCAAAGAAGGATATCATAAACATAGCCAGGCTAGTTAGCACAGAATTAATCAAAACTAGACGCCCTCCAACAGACATAAGTTTGCCCTTCCAACTATTAAGTTTCTTTTCAAACTTTTCCTCAATTACCCGCCAATCTCTATTCCCAAGTTTACGATAGTGCATTGGAATACCAAGGTATCTAAATGGGTAAGATCCTAACTGGCATCCAAATAATTGTGAATAGATCAGCTCTTGTGATTTAGCCTCCCCAAAGCAGAAAACCTCACTCTTATGAAAATTAATTTTAAGGCCAGATATTTGTTCAAAGCCAGACAACAGTAATTTCATATTAGTTGCCTTTACTAGATCATGGTCCATAAAAATGATTGTGTCATCCGCATATTGTAGGACGGATAGCTCACCATCAACCAAGTGCGGCACCAATCCCACTACCTGCCCATCATCTTTTGCTCTATTTATCAAAATTGCTAGCATATCCGCGACAATATTGAAAAGAAGAGGAGATAACGGGTCACCTTGCCTTAGGCCTTTAGATGTTTGAAAATTCTGACCTATCTGATCATTAATTTTAACACCTACATGCCCCCCCTGCATAAAAGAATTTATCCAAGCACACCACTTGTCGGAAAATCCTTTCATGCGGAGTGTTTGTTGTACAAACGACCATTTCACTTTATCATAAGCCTTCTCGAAGTCAATCTTAAAAATAACCCCGCTTATCTTTTTCCTGTGTAGCTCGTGAATTGTCTCATGTAGGATTATCACACCCTCCATTATGTTCCTACCTAGTATAAAAGCTGTCTGAGTCGGACTAATAACCTTTTGAGCCACAGATGATACTCTATTAGTAGCCACCTTCGTGAAGATCTTGAAGCTCACATTAAGCAAACAGATTGGTCTATATTGCTTAATATTAATAGCTTCCCTACACTTCGGAAGGAGGAATTAGCATGCATGTATGTATCTGTATGCCACCTACGGAGAGGCCTTTGAATTTGGCGATCCGGTTTTTTCGGAGAGGCGATTCCAGGCGATCTTAGGCGTTTCCCGTCGATCCTTCGTCCTCGTCAAGAGTGCTCTGCCACCGCATGTGGTGCGCAATGTGAGGACGGAACTGGATCATGCGAGGACGCCTACGAGTTCGTCGGCTCACCCTAGCGCCTTGCAAGGGTCACAAGCCGGTGGATGTTGAAGATGGTCTCAAGGCGGCGGCGGATCAGTTTCTCGGGCAGGAACGTCTGGATCGGTCAGTGGAGCAGATCACTGCTGTTTTCACCACAGGGCCTGGAGTTCATGGTGTGGAAGATTGGAAGGGGTCACGGTTCTGGGCACAACCCGAGACTGCCGATCAGGTGGTGCTATCTGAAGACGAGTCTTCAGACGACGAGGGGCACTTGACCACGCCGGATTTTGTTCGACGAGCCAGCGAGGTAGGATACTCTATTTCACAGCTTGCAGAGGCCGAGAAGGAGATCATGGAGCCGCGATACTCAGCTTTGGGTGAACACTCGATGGCTAAGCGGATTATTGATGATATCGTTGCGGCGAAGAAGTCGAAGTCCAAAGGAAGGCCATGGTGTGGTCCTCTACCTGCGCCAAGATGTTCGCCGGCAATGACGCTTGGAGCAGCGTTAGACAAGGCAAGGGTAAGTCCAAAACGATTTCCCTTTCGTCGAGCTTGCAAGAGTGTTCCCCCTTCTTTTGGTTCTACGATCAATAATCGTCGTAAGGCTATGCCTATGATGAACAATAAATCATGTGCCGATTTCAAAGGTATACATGATGTTGAAAGGGACACAGCAAAACTGAACTCTGATGCTTGGATGAACTCCTTATCGTTGCGGCTGCCGACGAAGGTTGCGGCGGCAGGGCGATGGAGCTCGTCTGAATCAATGAGTGCAGAGCCAATCGCTGAATTGGCGCAGACAGCCACTACGGCAGTGTCTCCAATCACAAGTCCGGCCTTGGGGATGCGTTGTGGATCACAGCCCATAGGCCAAAGGACTCTACATCTAAGCCCACTAATCCCATACCGGCCCACGTCGGGTTTGGTGGCGCTGTTTGCCAGGACGGGGACGGCTTCAACAGAAGCTAGGGCACCACATATTCCTCCGTCCCATCCCGCAGTTCGTTCGTACGCAGAGGCGGCCAGGCTCGTGATGGAGAACTCCGGGAACGGAAGAGGCATGGGCGCTCATGGTACCGGCAGGGGGCGCGGCATCGGGGGGCAAGGCAACTGGATTGGGCGCCCAAACCCTAACCAGGTCTTCCACCCTAGCTATGGCGGCGGTCGGCAGTTCAACGGCCGGTCTGGTGGCAGGACGGGAGGCCGGGCTCCTGTCAGGGGAGGCAGGCAAGGAGGTGGTAGGAACCACATGCAGAGGGGTGGAGGATCGGTCCGGGGTGGCCGAGGACCTGGTGTTGGCGAGGCTATGTCCCATGGGACAGCAACGACGCCATCTACTGCAGACCTGCCACTCACCCCCGAGTCAATAGCACAAGCTGCGGCAGTGCTCCAGAAGGCATTTGCAGCGGCAAAGGAAAGTGATGATACGAAGGTAAGGACTCCTCAGGTTTTGGACAGTACGACAGGAGGCAAAGGCAAACTTGAAAAGATTGATGCCATGGCGAAATCTTCACAATCAGAGGTGCCGGAGTCGTCCAAGAATGGTGGTGGTAAGCAACCATATTGTTTCCGGTGCTTGACAAAGGGGCATACCATGCAGACTTGTAAGGCTGTGATGTTCTGTGATGTGTGTGAGAGTACTGATCATACTAATGCAAGGTGTCCGAGGTACAGAACAGTTAAGGCGGCAGCAATTCCTTGTGGTTATGCTGTGACAGGGCTTGGTTTTTTTTATATACCACAGCCGGCTCATGTGAAGCTGGGTGGTGATAACAGGTCTGCAAGGATTGTGGTCACCAATGGTACTCTAACAAGTGCACAGATCACAGCGGAATTGGAGAGACTTGTTATGCCTAATTGGAATTGGAATGTGATGGATCTGGGTGGAAACAAATTTAGAGCAACCTTTCCATCGCAAGAAGAGAGGAGACGTATGATAGTATGGGGAGCAGTCAAGACCAAGTTTGATGCCACTATGGAGATAGAAGCAGGGGCAGATAGTGGGTCCAGGAAATTTGAGCTGCCAAAGGTTTGGATTCAGTTCACTGGCCTACCGAAAGAATTGCGAGAGATTGAGGTTCTTTGGGTAGTTGGCTCATTATTTGGCGTCACAAAGGACGTGGATATGGGTTTCACAAGGAAGTTCGAAACTAGCCGTATTAAGGTAATGACTCTTGATCCTAACCTAATTCCACATGCAGTGGATGTGGTCATAGGAGATTACCTATACGAGTTGCAGTTTCGTGTGGAGAAAGGGGTTGTTAATTCAATCCCGGTGCCGATGGATATGGATAGAGATGACGATGCAGGAGCTGGAGATGGGAATAAAAATAAAGGGAAAGAAAGTGGTGACAAAAACCAGCAAAAGATGAGTACACCTCATGGGGGGAGTGGTAGCTCGGCTACAGTGAATGGAGCAGCAGGTTCTGGGGGAAAGGGCACTCAGCGCCCCTTATTCCACCTGGTGGTTCCCGAGGCCATCTTGCAAAAAACCCAGGCAGCTGAGGAGGAACATGTTGCATCGCTCAGTACTGGAGGAGTAACTGAGGATAATCTACACTTAGCTTCTGATAATGGCTTGACCACTGAGGAACTTGAGGATATGGAAGATGAGGACCTGCTGTATGATGAGGAACATGGGTATGCCTCGGAGGAGGACTTTGCGAGTAAGGCCGCAGCTTTAGCCGGTATTCCTGAGGCAGCCTTGATGGAGTCACCACGCACGAGCAAGCGTCGGGCTGCGACGTCGGCTGATGATTCGCTGGACCGCGCATCCATGCTTAAGGCGACAAGGAATCTGGATGGCATGAAAGGTACTGATGCCTCTATCTCCTTTTTAAACTATTCAGAATCTGTTATTTCTTCAAATTTCTCTGCAGTAGGTATTGTTCTAGGTGATGTTAATACTTCTGTTAGTGAAGCAGTTCAGTGTCTTAAGGCACTTGAGGAAAGTAGAATAACAAATATTCCTAGTCAAGATTTTAAAAGTGTTGTCTTAGACAAAGAAGAGAATGATCTAGCGGATGAAGAGGAAGTAGATAGATTTATCCTTAATCACGTTTGTGATAATATTATGGATGAAGTTATGGATGACTGTAGCGAGCACATTAATATGGCTCATACTACGTCGTCTCATGCTACAAATAGACAGAAACAAAAAACAAAAAACAAAAGTCACTTATGAAGGGAGTCTTTTGGAATAGCGATGGGTTTAAGGACCCAAAGAAACATCGTTTTATTTCAGATCTTACTAAGGAACATAATCTGAGTTTTATTGCAATTTCTGAAACTGTTAGACGAAGTTTCAATGACTCGTTCCTTAGAAATCTTTGTGCAGCAAAAAATTATCTCTGGCATGCAAAAGAACCTAGAGGACGTTCTGGTGGCATCCTCTTAGGAATTGACCTTGATGTTTTTCACATAGGTGCAATTGATGAAGGTGATTTTTATGTTAAATTCAACCTTTGCAACAAGTCAGATGATTTTAAATGGGCGTTGGTAGTAGTCTACGGTCCTGCTCAACCTGAATTAAAAGAGCAATTTCTTGTGGAATTAGTTAATATGTGTACTAGTGAGACCTTACCAATTCTTATTGGTGGTGATTTTAACATGCTTAGAAACCCTAATGAGAAGAATAAAGATAACTTTGACCATCGTTGGCCATTTCTTTTCAATGCTGTAATTGATGGTTTAAATCTTAGAGAGATTGTGATGTCAGGGAGACAGTACACATGGGCTAACTCATTACCTAATCCTACGTATGAGAAGCTTGATAGAATTTTGACTAGTACAGAATGGGAACAAAAATACCCTTTGACGACTGTGATAGCGTTGAATAGAGATATTTCAGACCATACACCTTTACTCCTAAATTCTGGTACACCGTCGTCGTACAACAGTCCCCCGCCGTTCAAATTTGAACTTGGCTGGCTATTACGAGATGGTTTCACTGATATGGTAAAGAATATTTGGGAAAATGAAAATACGGGGTCAACTCCTATGGAGTGTTGGCAGGCAAAAATTAGACGCCTTAGGCAACACTTGAGGGGATGGGCCAAACAGACAAGTGGGCAAAACAAAAAAGAAAAGAAAGAAATACTTGACAGGTTAGACGTACTAGACAAAAAAGCAGAGACATCAATACTAACGCCACAAGAAATTGATCTCAAACATTGTTTTCGCAATAGACTTGCTGAAATGTTAAGAGAGGAAGAAATTAAATGGTACCAGAGGGCAAAAGTTAAAGATCTCCTGGAAGGAGATTCCAACACAAAATACTTCCAGCTAGTCACGAATGGAAAACATAGGAAAACAAGAATTTTCCAGTTACAAGATGGAGATGTGACAATAACTGGGGATAATGAACTAAAGAAATACATCACATGATATTATAAAGACCTCTTTGGACCTCCAGAACAGAGTTTTGTATCTATGGATGCCAATAGGAGAGATGATATTCCCCAGGTATCACAGCTGGAAAATGCGCTTTTAGTACAGGATTTTACAGAGGAGGAGGTGCGAGCTTCAATCTTCCAAATGGAGCATAACAAAGCACCTGGGCCTGATGGTTTCCCAGCTGAATTCTATCAGGCCTTATGGGGTGTTATTAAAGAGGACCTAATGAAATTATTTACGGCTTTCCGTGCATCAGAGCTTCTGATATCTTGGCTACATGTTTCTTGGAACATGTTCCTGACTTCATAGTGATGGCTATTTTTATGTAATTGTGGTCTGATGCATTCTCAAAAGAGAATGGCTGAAGCCAGAAATATATCTTTCATTATCTAAAAAAATGAGTTGCTAGGCAAGGGTGAGAAAGTAGAGAAAGTACTGCCTAGCCTGTTAACACTGATAGCTAGTAGCTATTGTGACCTCAAGAGATTCACACATTTCTCTTTCACATCTAAATTTCCTTATCAGGTGGCTACTCCCTCCGCTCAATCTAAATATGCATTCCCTAATTCATTTATTTTTTCATCACGAACATACATTGCATACATACAGCTGCCTTGACATTTCTTGCTTCATCTTAGTTGGGATTTTACAAAACTCTAACATAATGATCACTGGTTCTGCTATAAAACATGAAGAAAAATTAAAGCAGCAAATAGAAATAGTTTATTTGAAAGACGTCACACCATATGGCATGGTCCAATCATCTGATATCCAAATACAATGCACAAATCTAGCAAGGTGTTCCTCAACAAGGCATGCACAATAATCTGCGAAAAGGAGTTCATCTTCTACCTCAAAGGAATATTAAGAGAGTTCACCCGCAGTGATGTCTGCATCTGCAAGCTGTGCACCAGCAATGTTAGTGACTGGGGAACCATTGCACGATCTTATTATCAAGAGCGCGCATTAGGGCTCTGATCCCTCGGCAATGATGGCCTCACGTGATGCAGCAACAAAATTGGTGTCTACTCTATAGCGCTTCGTCCTTTTCTTGGTAGGAACAAAGGGATTTGCATGGAGACCAATGCCCATATTTTCATGCCCTCCATGTAACACAATGGATGAAGCACTTGTCTCTCTTACTCTCTTTTGGCCCTGCTGAATGTTAATGACAATGGGTTCAGTGAAACATATAAACCAAAATGAACAATTTGCAGGATAGATCATATAATTTAAGAGTAAAACAATAGCACCTTCTTACTACAACTGCCGGATAGTAGGATTCCAAAAGGTGGAGAACTAGATGCACATTTTTGAATGCTGAATAAATATGAGTGCAGCGGGGCCTAAGGTGATTAAACCTATGTTTTCACGCAGAACAAAAAAATGTATACCATTGTCTGAGTAACAGCACCCTAGTACTCCTTTTTGTTACTTCAACGCCGAATCTGGATTCTGTAGCATATGGTTTCTAATAAATAGAATCAGCTGGGCATTTCACACATGCTTGCTCTAAAAAGTACCTTTGGGGAAGTAGTAGGCCTCAGTGCCTGTGCAGCAGACACAACTTTTGCCCCCTTTTGAAGGAGATCATGAACAGATGTGCACCCAGTAGCCTTGGCAATATGGACCAGTCGCCCTGTGGGCATCTCACCCATTTTACGTCTGATGATAAAACAAACCAAGATAACAAAAATCAGCCAAAACAAACATTAGAATTATCCCAACATAGGTTGTGCGAAAATTCACCTGCAGCAGCTGCAATTACAGATGCCCCTGCACTTGGGGCAGATCCAGTCCCCCCGCTCTGCCTTCTCTGCCTCGCCATACCTAATAAGGACTCTCAGATGGCTATCAAAGGGATGATGGCTGCCTAATGCTGATAAAGAAGTGTAAGGAGATGGAAAATTCACCTGTTGAGCAGGCACCTGCCACAATATCTTATTGTGCAGGGCCCCTTCCTCCCCTTCTTCTTGTATGCCTTGCAAGCCCCGACAAAATTATTAGTTTGCTGGCGGCACTGCAGAGGATATAGAAACAAAAGAGTCAAATCCATACACCTGAAACTCACACATGGTCAAGAGATATACTAAAGCACAGGAGATGGTGGTCTGATTAGCTCACCTGGTGGCAAGTCGTACCGAGGGGCATGTTGCGCCTCTGCTTGTTCTTTTCCTTGGGTGCCATTACCTCTAGAGGCTGCGGTACAACGACATTCTCTTTGCTGGGATGACTGTTGCACATTGGAGACACTGCAGCCATCGGTCCAACAATGCGATCTAGATGGCGGTGGGTTTAAGATACAGTCAGGGAGGCTTACACTGGGAAGTCTTCCACTAATGATGCAGTTAATGCGTCAAGTGCAAAAATATGTGATATGTTTTTCATTGTCTTAAGTCAACTATATTCTAGATGGGTCATTCAGTAGTGCATAAGTGTACAAATGGCATTTGGAACAGACCTTCTACTTTCTAAAGAGCTTGAGAAGTTGAGATCATTGCAACAAGATCATCTCCGAAACATCAGAAAACAACATTCACACAATCAACATCTACGAATTCAACTTCGTTTCCATTACAACATTTAAAACTTATCTCCGAAACATCAAAAAACAAAATTCACACAATCAAGAAACCACAATTGTGACAACTAAAAAGTTTATACGGCATCCCAAATCACGTAACAAGAACACACTAAATCACCATTTGCAGCATAAGAACACACTAAAGGAGTCATCTCACAAAAGTTATCTCACCCTAAGCAATCTACAAACCTAATAGTCACATAATCGTACACGAGACCTTGTATGGGAATGATAAAAAACTGATAATAGAATCCACATTGCATTTGTTCACCCCAGAAAAAAAACCACTGACACTACGCGAGGGGGAAGAGCAGGGGGGATAGCATGATTCGAGCAAGTTTGGGTATACCATAAAAACAATATCCGTAAACAAACTTGCATTCGAATAAGGGGGACACAACCATGACAAATCTAGAAAAGATAAAAATTCCTTTATGAAACCCTAGATCATGAAACGCCACATCAACTGCAAGGGGATACAAAGGAGAGGAGGGGAAGAAGCTGATATACCTTGCAGTGGGCAGTGCACGAACACGAGGGTGCGCGAGGTCTCTAGAAGAACCCGAAGGCTGCCAGCACTTCAGAAGTAGGCTTATGGCGATGCTTGCTTCGGAGACCTCTTTCTTCTCTACAACCCTCACAACCACTCCCCCTACGCACAACAGCGCTCCCAGTAGCCCTCACCCCCTCGTCGGTGAGGATTTTAGTGAGAGAACCTCCTAAATCAAAGCGAATTTTGACAAGCGAGCATTGCAGAGCAGAGAGAGAACACAGAGAATTTCAAGAAGATATGAAGAATTGCCTTTCGGAGGAGAGTGGGAGGGGCGGGGAGGGGGGGGGGGGGGGGGGTGGATGAAACTGACAAAATTAATACCGGGTTTTGGGTGGAAGCACAGACGCGAGGTATGGATGGGCTCGGTTGGATGCACGCAAGAGAAGAGTTGGCTGGCTAGTTTGGTCAGACATTGGTTGGTTGGTCCATCCTGGGCCCGTCGAATGGCCTTGGTGCATTCTGTACATTAAATGCACCTTATTGCACAGCGCGCATCCAGAGCACTCGCAAGTCCACGTGGTTGTGCATGCAAAATTAAATAGAGGCAAACCAACATCACACCTCACAACTTAAACCCGAGAATCTTTCTTGATTTGAATTAAAAAAATATGATATCTAAATCTGTAGCTCCAATTTAAGATATGTTTGAAATATGTTATCATGAAAAAATGAGATTAACAAATATATTTTGGTGAAGTTTAAAAAAATATATATTGAGCTGCAATCAAAGTTACAAGATAGTTGCAGTTAGTTATAGATAAATTAAAACCTGGTTTCAACTCGTATTGTAACTAGTTGTAATCTGTTACAGCTTAGGTGCAACATGGTTGGAACTCATTTTGCAACCCAATTGCAATCACATAATCTTAGTTGCAAATACGATGACGGTGGAAAGATTCACAAGAGTTGCACTTTATGATGGAGCGCAAGCGCAACCTCTCCTCTCCCTCGCCTTTCCCTCCCGACGCTCTCTCTCCCACCAGCCTCCCGCTATCACCTACTCCAGGCTCAGCCGCCACCCCCAAAGCAATGACCTCCCTCGACGCTGAACTCCCCTCCCCAGTGTCCCATCATTCCCCTCACTCCCTTGAGTCCTTCCTCGGCATGGCGACTGGACGTTCCAAGGCTAAGAGGTGGAGGGATGCCTCCCTACCCTCCGATGGCCCTGACGTTCCATCTCCTACCCTGTTCAAGGATGCCCTCCTCAGATGCGCGGCCTCGATTGCTGATGGACGGATCCCTGGCGCCATTGCTCACTAGGTGATTCCATCTACTCTCTCTCTATCTGCGCCCAGGTCGACATGTTTCGTCTTAGGCCCTGCGGATCACCACGCTAGGCCAAAACAGTCTCCCGACGCTGACGGCTTGTGGACATCCGAAAGCCGATGGACCCGCCAGGAGCGCCTACACCAAGCTCGCTAGCCCCATCGATCGGTCTCTGAGGATCTACGGGGCAAGTATTTCAACTTCTTCATCAAGGAACATCATGCGGCTGATTGTCGCTCTAGTTTGCGTTGTTTCTACTGCCACGATGTCGGGCATCAATCTTACGCGTGCCAGCGTCGTCACTAGGCGTCCGTCCACCAAAGCGGCGACAGGGCTAGAGGCCAACAAAACCCACTAAGACCACTTCACCTTCCTGTCACACCTTGAAATTGTTGGATTTCAGGATGTGATTAGAAAGAAAAATTAAATAATGATTTCTCACAGTTTTTAAAACTTTTCCAACAATTATTTGTTTTACAGGGAATTTAGTGCAGGAAAAGCAGTTGATTGTTTTTCTTAAATTAAATAAGCTTGTTATGTGAGTTGCACTCATGCCGATGCATATTGGTGTTTCATGAGTGTAGAGCTTTTAAAATGCGTTTATGCGACGTTTAGGTTCGTCTGGGAATTTTCTGGACTTTTCCGGAATTTAATTCTCTTTTCCCTAGAGCTCTTTCTATTTGTTAGATAGCTCTAAAATCTTTTTCATGAGATCCGGATATTTTATTTGGGTTTCTCGTGTCCCAATCTATCTCTGGGATTTTTCCTAGAATTTTTGGGATTTTCTGGGTATTTTTGGTGCTTTAAAAACATTTTCTAGAATTTTCTGGATTTGTTTTTGCACTAGAAATAATTTCTGGAAAAAAAGAAAACCCTAACCCTTAGCGGATTGGGCCGGATCCAACTGAACCCGACCCGACCCGCTAAACCCACCCGGCCCGTTTTGGCCCAGCAGGCCGCCGCCGCCGGCCGGCCTTCCTGGGTGTGCGTGCCCGGCCGCCCTAGGGTACCGCGCCCTATAAAGGGCGAGCCCCTGCCGCCGCGGGGCCCTGCTGCCACTCCGCGCCGCCGTCCCCACCCCGCCTCGCCGCGACGCATCGCTGCCGCACGAGCCGCCGGACGGAGCGCCGCCGCTGGGACTTCGCCGCCGCGTGCAAGCGCCGCCGGGCCGAGCTGCCACCGCCACGAGGTTCGCCAGGCCGAGCCGCACGCCCTCCGCCCGACGCCCTCACTGGAGCACCGCCATGGGCGCTGCACCCAAGCCGCCACCGTCCCCACCGGCCGCCGCTCCGATTTCCGCCGCCTCCGTCCGTCCCTGCCGCCGGTGAGACCACCTACGCGATGCCCTCGACCCCCTCTTCCTTTTCCCCAACTCAATCGAGCCCGACGCCGCTCAAATTGTCGGCGACCCGGGCGCTAAGTGCCGCCGCCGTGGGTGTCCAGAGGTTGAAGATGGTCATATTGCAGTTTGGTCCCTGGGGTTTATGTAATTATCTGTCAACTCTTTGTGTCTTGACAAATTCACAGAAACTCCCCTGCAATCTTTAGATCCTTGCAACCTAGCCCAAACCTCGATCTTTTGCAGATCTAACCCCGGAGTTTTGCATATTCACAGTGACTATTCACTGAGTGACGTGAAACTTCTCTGCTAGCCCCTGTTGGCTATAGTTAATCGCGACTAGGTCCTTGCAACCTTTAAATGCCCATAGATTCCACGTTTTAGCTCCGTTTTGATCCGTTCAAGTTGCGTTAGGTTCGTAATAACATAAAGCATACGTTAGTGGTGCTGTTTACCATGAAACTTGCTTTTATAATTTAATTTGGAATTAATTTGATTAATGCCAAATTGAATGCATTTTCTTACTAAAAGCAAATTAGGTGTACATTGTCGGTCTTTCATAATTAATGTTAATTTGATTAATGCTACCCAATTGTGTTTTCCAACTAAAAGATGAATAGAGCTACACCTTGGTGTTTCTAAGCTAAATGTTAAATTTGATTAATATATATATCACATTTGATTTCTAAATAAAAGTTAAATAGGTTATATCTCGATTTTCACAAAAAAGATAATATGATTAATATCAACATAAATGTGTTCCCTACTATAATGGGCTTAGTTGAACTCGAGATATAAACTCCTACGCTTAGATGATCACATGTGCTTTATTTCTAAATTAAAGGTTTAATTTGCATAACGTGTACATAAACATCTCTAAATAAAATATGACTAGGCTTTACACCGTCTTTCTAAAAATGAGTATGAAGTGGACTAATTATAACATAGGGTACTTCTCTGAATTATCCTTTACATTATGTTTTCTTAATTAAAATAAACAAAGCACCTAGTTCTTGTCTTGCATGATCAAATCTTTCGATAGTTGTTTCTTCTCACCTGTAGTCCGCCTTAAGCGTTTCTTCGCGGTCGCGTGTCCTTCGATCGAGCCCTGTCGTTTAGAACGTTCTTTCAAAGCTTTTCTTTTGATTGATGTATTGTTCTTAGTTGTCTCTGTTTGTTGCTTGTATGTTTGCTCTAGAGTGATTGCTTCGGATGATTGCTACGAGTAGGAGAAGGAACTTCGTTCGAGGATGTCGAACAACAAGAGCTGAAGATCCGGAGCAATTATTAATTGGATTTAAGGCAAGTATAGCATGGACAACCTTTGCTTCCCACACACCTTTAAAATTAATTGTTTCATACTTGCATGTGTCTAATTCTGATTACCTTAAGGGTTATCCTAGTTTTAATACCCAATTCCTTGACACCCCGGGTTTATGCATTTATGGGTAGTCTTTGCTAAGCGCAGCTACTGTCACCTTTATTTAAGTGTTAATATTGATTTAAAGGTTCACTTCAACATGATGGTAAAACTTGCTTTTTAGCAACATGGTTCAGAGAGCTAGAGCTTTGCTTCGTGAATGCTCTAGTGTCTCTCCGTAAGGTCCGGTTCGGAAAGCGGCAACCCAGGAACCAGTCGCCGCCGCGGGAACTATTATGGCTCTGGTCTTGGTCAAGTAGCTCGTATGTCTCTAGCTTGTCAGTGGTTACCGAAAGGCGTACGTGGGGAGCTTGCGGTGCAAGCATGGACTTGATCCATCGAGGACGGACTCACCTGCGCTCTGAGATCCGTTGGCTATGTCTCGTTAGGCACAGTCCCGTGCTGGGAGTCCCTATGTGATGGGAACTCCACACGTTGCGCCGAAAGGGCAATGCCCGCGCTCTGGACGCCATTGATCCCCCTATGGTGCGTTTATCCATAGGCGTAAGTCAATCTCGATGCCTTGGGGTCATGCGCTGCATGTTGGACCAAAATGGCTACTGTGCTTGTTAGGGTGTCTAGTGAAAAACCTTGTAGCGTCCCTATGAACTCACACCTCAGAAGTGTGGTACGTGCGTGGTTGGGTTGAAAGCTCTTTGAGCTTTTACGCTAACGGTTGGGTAAAGGGCGAAACCTCTGCAGAGTGTAAATCTATCATGATAGCCGTGCTCACGGTCACGAGCGGTCTGGATCCTTTCTGATTAGAGGCTCTCTTAATGAAGATGATGTTTATTCCTGTAATTATACTTACACTCTATTAATGGGTTTACAACCGGGAGTTGCTCACACTTGTAGTAAGTTGGATAATGTTAAAATGAACCAACTAAAAATGCTAAATGCAGTTCAACCGTGTCAAGCCCTTTTAAGCCTTTCATACCTCTATGTTACACTTACTAAGTATGATGGAATACTTACACTTGCATTCAATCAACAAAATCCTGGACGGATAATCAGAAGGAGCAGCTTGTGAGGCAGTGGCTGAAGATTTACCAGAAGACCCTTCGTACATCTGAGCTGTGGTCAACCAGTCAGTGTCCCTGTGGACTTGAGGCTCGACTAGAAGACAATGTTCAATAAGTTAGACTTCCGCTGTGTAATTTCTGTAAACTCTGATGTAAATTGTTTTATTCGAGCATTGCGTTCTCTGTAATACCATATTTGTAAGCTATATGTGTTGTGTGGACTTCCTGGGCACACATATGGCAGCATTCGGGTTTCTGTGGAAAACCGGGTGTGAATCCTCTACTCCGCCTTCCCCCCAGTAGACATGGTCGGGCAGTTTAGCATGGGAACGGGGTCCCACGGTGGTCGAAGACAACGACGAAGTCGGGGTTATCACACGGGCAAGGCGAAGGAACTAGCGCCAGTTAACGGTGATGACGAGCTTCAGGAGGGGATGGGGACCATGCTAAGATGGCTTCGAGCAATGGTGAGTCCTCGTCCGCTGCAAAGTGGCCTCGATGAATCATCGATCGCTCAGCTAGCATTGTGCAATAGGGAAGCACTCGATGCCTCAATGGGTGCTATCGTAGCAACGATCACCAGTCACTTCAAGCTCAAAGAACACTAGGTCTGGATTCTCTACTTTGGTCCAACAAGCTTCTTGGTCACCCTGCCCGACGTGGCATTGACAACGAGGGTCTACAATGGTGGTTGCCTGATCAACGTCCCTACCCATCATCTCCACATCAGGCTATGGTCCCGGCTTATCAACTCTACTGCGGCATCGCTCACCGTGAGTGAGAGAACAAACTTACTTCTACTTATGGTTCCATGCCTGGCAACCAGACCATTCATAGGAAAAGGTAGGATGGTCACCGTCGAGGCGTCGACTGATGGTAGAGTACTTTGATCCCAATCTTGTGTATCCACCTTGATTGTTTAGGCGCCAATTTAGGATGTCACCAGATTGTTTTAGGAACATTGCAATTGCCGTTAAGAATCATGATGAGTACTTTCAAGCAGAAGAGAAATGCAACCGGTATTATTGGCCTTAGCTCTTATCAGAAGATCGTAGCGGCTTGGTGCATGATAACCTATGGGGTCCCGACAGATTTTCTTAGTGATTGTCTAGGTATTTCAGAGAGTACCATCATTGAAATCTTGAGGCACTTTTTCAAAGCAGTGATTCAAATCTTTGGGACACGGTACTTGCGGGCACCCAATGGACAAGACATAGCTAGGCTACTGGCAGTCAACAAAGGTAGGGGGTTTCTAGAAATGCTTGGATCCAAAGATTGCATGCATTAGGGATGGAAGAACTTTCCTACGATATGGCACTAGCAATTCACTGGCCATGCTCATGATCCTACCTAGGGATGAAAGCGGATCGGATCGGAGCGGATAATACCTTTTCCACATCCTCATCCATATTTTTTTGTCGGATATGGAGCGGAGCGGATATCTTGCGGATGCGGTTACGGATGCGGATTTTTTCGGATGTCGGAACTGGTGCGGAGTCGGAGCGGTTTCGGAGCGGATGCGAATTAATATAGTCGGATAATATATGCTTACATATAGTTTTAAGTGACAAATAATTTCTAAACCAAACTATAATTTAGCAACGTAACACGAAAAATACTTATCTTTATGGTTCATGAACTATGACATAGTTTATGGGTGTCTCGTTATTTGAGCTGAGCTCGATTTGTAGTGTGGTGACATGGTGGGCACGTTAGAATAGTCGGATATCCTATTATAAGCCTCGGATAATCCACGTTCAATTATCGGATAATCCGTATCCATCGGATTTTGCTTAAACCATATCCTACTCCGCATCCACACACAATCGGATTCGGATTATCCATATCCGCACGGATATCAAAAATGCTTCTCCATATCCGCGAAAATCGGATTCGAAGCGGATCGGATGCGGAAACTATCCTCACCACTTTCACCCCTAATCCTACCATTATCCTTGAAGTCATTGCAGATAAGGATTTGTGGTTTTGACATGCATAGTTTGGGATGCCTGGTTCTTGCAATGACATTAATGTGTTGCACCACTCGCCGCTCTTTGCTAGCCTAGCAAATGAAGAGTCACCACCAATGGACTTTGAAGCAAATGGACACAAGTACACAATGAGATACTATTTAGCAGATGGGATATACCCAGCTTGGGAGATAATTGTCAAGAAAATACCAGACCCCAAAGGTAACAAGAGAATTCACTTTGCAAAGGCTCAAATGGCTGTTAGGAAGGATGTAGAACGTGCATTTTGGTATGTTGCAGGCTCACTTTGCTATTGTGCATGGTCCAGCAAGATTATGGGATTAGAAGACGTTGTGGAGCATCATGATAGCTTGTGTGATCATGCACAACATGATCATTGAGGATCACTGTTGTGAGGAAGTGGACTATGATTACGAGGGAGTTGGAAAAATGGTTAGGCTGCATAGGGATGAAGACAGACTCAAGAGGTTTGTGCAAGTGTACCAAGAGATCCAAGATTGGGAGGCCCATGAACAACTTCATATTGACCTTGTGGAGGAAATGTGAAATTTCCATGGTGAACGAGGTCATTAGTTTTTCATGTATGATTTGGATTTGAATTTTGAAATTTGTTTGTATGCACTATGCTTGTGTTTAGTTATGTTCAAATTATCATGTGATAAAATCTAGAATCAATTTGAAGCTCATAATGACAATGGGATGTGAGAAATAAGCAAAATGATTATAGGTATCTAGTTTTACCAAATCAGTTAAAGAGGAGCACAAAACCATTATCTAAATATTCTCTCCTATACCTAAAACGAGTTTTAGCAATCCAATTTTACCAACTGCTAGTCCAATATGCCTGCTTTTATCTACAAGCCTATTCAAAGAAACTGTCATGACCCGGGGACTTATAATTCGCCGAGAAAGGGCCATGAACAAAGCACAAGGGCTCCATTACTACCGTTGACGCCGTTTTTTTACATGTCTCAAGTCGACATCAAGGGGAAAAGAGAAGGCCGCTTTCGAATCGGAATCAAAGGGCTGAAGGAGCGCAAGTTAGAATCGGAGTATGCAAGATCGGGCGATATCCGATTCAGATGGTTACTTCATGGGCTTAATTGGGCCAAGATTGGGCCGTTTTGAATCTTTTAAAGCAGTAATCCGTAGCTTGTACTTTTTTGGAAAAGCTTTCTTTTATGTCAAGTTTAGTTATGTCATAATCGACTAGGAGTGTGTAATTCCAGGGTATAAATATAAACCCTGAGGCTCGTGGAGAGAATAATACACATTCAATACAACAAACCTCTACTTTACTTTCAAGTCGGCGACTTCGCCAAAGCTTTTTCCTTTTTTGGGTTCTCTTGCGAGTTGCGGCGGTTTTGACTCCCAAGACTCGTACGTGGATTCAGGTTCTTCTGGGCAAGTCGAGGCGATTTCGATCCCCAAAGGCTTGCTTGTAAGTTTCACCCTTACCGAGTAATATCTAAGCTTTAGCATCCGGGCGCATCGTTGTTGCTTCATTTAGATTTATTCAATAATTATCGATATCAGCTAGATCTACAAGTTTTTCTTGTTATTTTTAGCTTTTATCACCCTTTATCCAGCTTAGAACTTGATCTAGTCGGCTCTGTTAAAGGTTTCATCACCGATTGCATCTAATAGCTGTTTAACTTGTTCTAGGTGTTGTTATCCGAAGCTTTATCAGATCGCTTTTATAGTTGTCTTTTATTGCTTAGGTCTCAATCGGCTTATTGCTGTTTGAGCATCGGAATCGGCTATCTAGCTATTTCTCTGCATATCGGAATCAGTCCTATCATATCTGATCTCACTAACGGTAGAATCGGCTTCTTAGCTGTTTCGTAATATCCGATTTTCATCCTTGTCAACCAACAGGTCAGATTGACTGGCATGCCCCGGTATTCAAGGCCACACCTTCGCTCATGTGTTCGCGCATCTGTCAAGTCCCGATTTTTGCGTCAACACACTTTTGGCACGCGCGGTGAGACACGAAGAAGGAATCTCACGATGCCTCCGAAGAAGGCGGCAGATGGGAAGGGTGGAAAAGATGGAAAAGATAATTCTTTTGAAGTCCATGAAGATAATATGATCCCTGTGACTTATGAAGATTTGAATGAGGATCAAAAGAAGGAGTTTGATTGGCACCAGCAGCAGTACCGCAATGAATGCTTGAAATCCTATAGTGCAATGAAAAGAGGTGAAGCTGTTAGTAAACTTCCTCTTCCTGGTCCACGTACAGTTACAATTGCTGAGTCACCAGGCTAGCTTTAGGGGATGATTGAATCGACAGTGCATCATGCTATGGTTAATCAATCTGGAGTATTAGCTAACACTGTGCACAATGCCGTAGTCAAGACCTTGCACGAAGAGAAATTTAAATATAAAGGACCTACTTACATGCCAATCCCAAATATGTTTGGCTCTACTCCTTTCGGTTTTTCCACAGGATCTGCTTCAGGCGCTTCTAGGTCATCTACTGCTAATATTAGTAACGCATCAGTTCCTACTTTTTCTATGTCAAGTGCATCTACTGTTGCAGGATCGGATGCATTAGGAGGAACTATTCCTGAGAGTTCAAGTCATAGCCAATGGGCTGGACAACCATCTGGTTCTAGTCAGGGATTTTCTTCATTTGGAGCTCCGCTTGTAACTGATTCATCAGGACATCTCTTGTCACAAATGGCACCTCCATACTAATCTACACAATCGGCGCCCAAGAGTTCATTTGTTACTGGTACATATAATCCCAAGACAGGATGGGGCATGCCACCCGATGTTGGTAAGAAAACAGCTAAAGGAAATAAAATCGTTGAAGAAGATAAACCAGCTGAAGAAACTATCAATACACAACAAAGAGGTGTTGCCTGGATTCAACATGTTGATGGAGAAACTTGGTCGTTGGTCGATAATAATGGTGGGATCAAACGACAAGTAAAGGTACCGATTAACTATACATCGTCAGGAAATCCAAGATAGCAATCAGATAATCGGATGGTGCTTCATACCCCTTCTAATCAGGGAACTGCATCGGCATCCCAGCCGATTCAGACGTATGCTCCTCCTGCAAAAACTATTCCTCAGAGCCCTCATAGAGAACATCATCAATCAAGTGGACCTGAGTTGCCTCAATCGGATCATCAGTCTTCAGATAAAACATCCCAAATTCCGATTGATTGGTCTTCCCAAATTGCCGATGTGATTCAAAATCAGTTCGGTTTAAAGCCAAAAGTGCAAAGTGTCATGTATCGACCACCATATCCTGCACATTATGACATAATGCCTTATCCTCACCGATATCGGATCCCAAAATTCACAAAATTCACTAGTCAGGATGATACTTCAACTGTTGAACATATCAGCCGATTTCTGATACAATGTGGAGAAGCTGCCAATATTGATGCTTTAAGGGTTCGATTGTTTTCAAGTTCCTTGTCAGGATCTGCTTTCTCCTGGTTTATGACACTACTGCCAAATTCTATAAAGATGTGGTCTAACTTGGAGAGACAATTTCATCAATATTTCTTTGCTGGGGTTCACGAAAAGAAATTATTTGATTTGACAAACATGAGGCAAAGGAACGATGAATCGGTTGCATCTTTTATTTCCCGATTCAGAGAAGTTAGGAATAAATGTTTTAGTCTGATGTTATCTAACAAGCAATTGGCTAAAGTTGCGTTCGATGGGCTCCTACCGTATTTGAAGGATAAATATGCTAACCAAGAGTTTGAAAGCTTGAGTCAAATTGTTCAGAGGATGACTGGACAAGAAAATTGGTCTTATGAACCAAGAAGGAGTTATCAGAAAAGAGTTAGTTATACTGGTTATGGTTCTGATTCTGATTCGGATAATGAAGGAGAAATCGGTTTGGCTGAATGGGTGAAAAATAAGAAGCCGATTTCAGTTCCGTTTGCAAAGAAAGAACCTGAAAAATTCGGTTTTGATACTACGAAGGCCGATAAGATCTTTGATATGCTTCTGAAGGAAGGATTGCTTAAATTATCAGCATATCATAGGATTCCATCAGAAGATGAGTTAAAAAAGATGGTGTACTGCAAGTTTCATAATGCTACTTCCCACAATACTAATGATTGCAAAGTATTCCGTCAGCAGTTACAATTGCTATCGAGCAGGGTAGAATTAAGTTCGAATTACCCAAGAAACCTGTCAAGCCGATGAAGATTGATCAACATTCTTTCACCATCAACATGGTTGAAATTTCAACAGAAGAAGTACCAAGGAAAGTTTTAACTTCGAAATCGGCCAAAGAAAAAGGAGTTGTTGATCCTAAAGTCCAAGTATCTATAACCGATTTGAAAGGGAAAAGCAAATCAGATGGAGCTGGAAGTTCTAAAAATCAAGAAAGAAGGGTTACTTCTCAAGGTCTGATTAATAAATTTAGAAGTGAAAAATGAGCAAATCAGAAATGAAAAGAGATAAGGCAAAACAATGCCGACCATTGGCGATGCCTTTTCTTTATCTATTGTTGGGAAGAAGGGATCAAACTTCCAACTCCAGGAAATTGCCCTGAATGCAATGGACAGAGTACTCGGCCAAATAAGAGGCCGTGCTATAATTTAGAACGAAATCGACCAATTACCCGTGACCGACAAGATGATCGGAATCGGTCGTATTTCAGAGATCGACGATCTGAAAGTAGAGATCGGTATGATAATCAGGAACAACGAGTATCGGTTCATGAAAGACTTGGTCGCAGGGTTAATGTGATGGGTCGATTGGGAGGAAGAGCTAATATTGAAGATATGGCTAATGATCGAGTTCTTGATTAAGAGATTATGCAAAGGGATCCTGAAAGAGAACCGATTCGTAATCATCAGCCGTCTCACCGGTTCAAGGAGCTGCAACCTCAATGCTGTCCTGATGGGTTAACTAAATCGCAAAAAAGGCGTGTTCAAAGGCTGAGGCAAATTGAGTTAGAAGATGAAGATGCAGAATCAGATGAAGATGAAAGTCTTGCTCAGTTAGCCTTAGAACCAGCACCTGCTACATTTGAGAAACCTGAGGAAGAAGATCGATAGCATTTAAAGCCGTTGTTTCTAAAAGGTTATATTAATGGGACTCCCATGACTAAAATGCTGGTCGATGGCGGTGCATCGGTTAATCTTATGACATATGACGTGTTAAGAAAACTCGGCAAGGGAGAAACCGATTTAATGCTCAGAGATTTCGAAGGGAAGACTTCTCCGGCCCGGGGGGCACTTTGTGTTGATTTAACGATTGGGAGTAAGACTTTGCCGACTACCTTCTTTATTATTAATGGCAAAAGTTCATACAACATGCTCTTGGGACGAGATTGGATTCATGCTAATTGTTGCATTCCCTCTACAATGCATCAATGTGTGCTTCAATGGACGAGAAGTTGTAAAGGTCGATGCTCCGTTCAATATTGCCACAGCCAAGGCAAATCCTTGGAGTTATGAAGTGACATGCATATCAGGACAAGCTATTGATTTTGATTTTTTGAGAATGTCTGATTTTGGTTTACAGCCGATTCAACCAATCGGTTCTGAGGATCTATCTTAATGGATAAACGAAACAGAAAGATTTTATCTGATTACGGATCGGAAATTATTCGAAGCAAACATACGAAGGGTAGGCGATTCGGAGGTTCAACCGTTTCGAATACTTATAAACCGATTTTATTTTAAATCGGAAGATACATGGCCGATGTGACATACATCGCCCTTAGTGCAAAAAATATAAAAAAATTACAAAGAGTTGAGATACTCTTGGATTATTTCTATTGCCCTTAGATATCTTTCTTGTTGTTCATATGAAGCTTCAAGTCTTCTTTGTTCCTGAAGGGCTCTAGCAGTGTTGTCTCTGTCGTTTCTAGTAATGTTTATAAGGTGCTCCAAGTTTTCTCTCAGTACTGCTCTTGATTCCAAGTGAAAGAGTTGTTCTTCGAGTAGAGGAAGAGAGAGTTGAAGTAATTGGATTCGACGGCGGACTTCCAAAATTCCTCCAGGCGGCAGGGCACTGGAATTGATAGAACGAAGAACAGGCACTATTTCATCTGGAAATTTCCCCCTGATTTCTTCAGTATAGGCTCGAAGAAAATCTTCGTCGTGAACAGACAAGGGATTCCTAGCTTGAAGAGATGTGATGATTAGATCCAATCGCTGTAATTATAAAAACAAATTTATGATGCCGAATGTTTTGAAGAGAAAAAAGGTCAAGATTTTTACCTGCTCAAAAGACGCCATTTCTTTCAAGATTTGGAGTTAGTGTTTGAATAAACTTCATGATGATGAAGGAAAGAGGGCCGATGCGTCTATTTATAGGGAAAGCTTGGCTAAGGAATTTATGATTTCATTAATGACCTTGGGATATGTAACGCTGGCATGAAGTCATTTCATATTGATGGTCTGATAGCCAAGTTAGGTAGAAATAAATATGATTCAGAAAAAGAGACTGGCTGATTGGTCAAAGTTGTCATACATGGCGTAAAAAGAAGGTCAAATCTACAGGAGACAATATTTGTTACAAGCCATTAAATATTCTACCATCAAATCACAAGCCATTACAAAAGGTATCGGAGTGTTTTGCCGTGTGATGTCGAGACGAATGTGAAAGAAACGTAGATCCCCGATGTATCATGAAGAGCCGGTCACGATCTGGAGAATTATGTGCCCCATCCATGTTGTTTTGTTCCTAATAGCTCCTTGGTATTCCTGCATTGTAATTAGCTTACCTAATGGTGTTGGCCTTACGAAAGATCGTGCCTGCAATCCATCTCCTGCTAGTATTATGCTCGAATTTTTACCACAATGCTGGTGTGGCTTTGCACCCATTGCTGTAAATTCTCTGACTTGTCCAAATAGTACCATATTCTTTTCCGTCGGAATTCGCGAGTCTACTAGCATATCTGTTATAGATTACTGGTATAGTAGCTCTCGCCCACCTTTATAAATTCGGCGCCGCGTATATCAAGAAAGCGGACGTCTACACTTACCAGTGTTTTGTTGGCCATTCTTCCACCAATAACATCATTGTGGGTAGTTGCGTTGTCACTGTCAGCGTGCTAGTGTATACCCTCCGATCGCAACAAATTAAGTTGTTGTTGATCCCCGTTTTGGTGTGAGTGCTTGGATTAGTGTTGGTAGTATAGTTGATGCCGGAAGGTAGAAACGATTGTCAACATATCACACCATTAACTATTGTCCATGAAGAGCTTGCTTTTCCGATGAATCATTTGTTTGATTGTAATCAACTCTTGTTCCTCTCGGACTGCCTTTCTGATATCATCAAAAACAGCCAACTGTGGTGATATTTTGTTAAGGCATTACCTTGACGGTGTTCTGTTTGTATAATGTCGTCGTAGGTGTTGCTGATCTGGCTGGTTGTGAGGGTGGATTGATGCCATTAAATCGTACTTTCCGACCTTCTCTGTTGAATGATGAAAGATCTGAAAAGTTCCAAGTGATACGACCAAGAGATGCTAGCCAGGAGTCCCAAGTATAATATCTATCCCGTCAGTCAAGGTCGTTATGTAGGCCTCGAGTAAGAAACTTTCCTGGTCCCGTTAATGTCATGTTTCTGCATAATCCACTAGCTTTACTATACTGCCATCCCCAATTGTAATGTCGATCTCTGCCTGTCTACCACAATTCCTGTTGAGTGGACATACCTCTTGTCGATGATGTTGTGAGTTGCTCCTGTGTCAATCAGAATACGAGCTGTCACCCCAAATATTGCACCTAATAGAGACATGGTGCGTCCCCCGTAGTGCCCCTTATGAGTTTGCTGATAGTGCCATAAAGGAGACCTCATCATCATTGCCATCATCGAAATCATTGATGGTGTGATCTCAAAGAGTAGTTTGCACTTGTGCCCTCTGCTAAACTGTTCATCACAGTTGAAACAGAGTCCCAAGCGCTTTCTCTCTGCCATCTCGTCTGGGGTTAATCGCTTGAATGTGCGGGTGGCTGGAGCTGCTACTGGATTTACGGTGGCTGTAGTGTTTGTGGTAGATGTATGTTTTGAATTGGTCGACTTACCAATGGTCGTATAGTGTGTGTTGTCCCTTTGACAAATCAGCTACTATGGCTGCTCTGTGCTCATAAGCTCGTGCTAAGGACATTGCCTCCTCCATGTCCTTTGGATCGGTAGCTCTACATCCGTTCTGAGTGGTTCTCCCAATCCGGCCGTGTAGATGTTGACTGGCTTGTTTAATGCCAAGGTATCTGCCCCGATCGACAAGAGCGAGGAAGGTTCTGGTATTCATCTACCGTACCTGATCGTTTAAGGCCTGTGAGTTCGCCCAATGTATCCTTCTAGTGGTGGTCCAAATCGCTCATTACATAATGTGCGAATTCCTCCCACGAGAGTGTTCATTTTTCTTGAGATAAGCGCATTAAGCCACTGCTGAGCTGCACCTGTCATGTGGAAAGAGGCGTAGTATACCTATCGATGATCTGGTGTCCACTGTCCAATGAAAATTGTTCACATCTATTTAGCCATGGCAGGGGGTCCTCTTTCCCATTCATAGCTTGGAAAGTTCAGTTATGGTACCGTGGAACTAGCATAGGGAAGATCGACTGTCCTTTTTCTTTTGGTGGGGATTCTTTGTTTGTTGGCTCGAACAAATACTCCTGAGATAATTTATCGAGAACATTAGATGTGGATGAGCAGCAGTGAGTTGTGCTGCTTTCATCTTGTCGCGATGATAGTGCGAGCAGCTTCCTCCTGGGTCGGCCTTAATCTGGTCACGGATCGATTTTCCTCCGTTCCTCACGCTTGGCTTGTTCTGCCTTGCGCTCCTCATCGGTCTGTGGGTTGGTGGAGATCCGATTCATACGTTCCTCCAGATTATTCATGCTTGTTGTCAAGGTTGACAAATTTTTCATGATCTCATCTAGCTTTGTTGTAGATCGTCCATGGGTTGCTTACTCATCACAGATCGTCTGGTCTCTGGATACCAGGTGTAAGGGGGAAGCGGGGCTAGGGTGGAACAGGGCGGAGGGAAGGGCCGGCGGCCCTAGGGCGGAGGCGGCGCGGCGGTGTGGCCAGGCGGCGGCGGCGTGTAGGGGCGGCGTCGGCGGCGTGAGAGAGGGAGAGAGGGAGGCCGAGAGCTGAAGGCAAAAGAAATAATTCTTTTCTTTCTTGTTATTTTGATACAAGGCCTTTGTTTATATAGGCCGACTCGACTTGACCCCTAAGGCATTCCTTTGGATTCCTTTATCTACATGATCCATTCTTTCCTATCTCAAATATCTAAGCTACCTAATCTGAATCTACTTAACTTAATATCTAAGTAACTTAATCTATCCTTACTAGTGGGCCCCTCGCGGCGGTGGGGTCGCCGCCCCTCCTTTTGGGCGCGCCGCCCCCTTGCTCGGGCGTGCCGTCCCCCTCCCTGGGGCACGTCCCTCTTGCTGGTCCACCTGTCAGGACGGCTGCTGCTCGGGCCCGCCATGTCATAGCCGCCGCCATCCTTGTAGGCTCCGTAATGCGCATAACAACTGCCATCCTCTGAGTATAAGCCTCTCAAGATTGGGAGGAGGATCAGATAATAAACCAAGCCAGTCGTGATCATCCTCAATTAAATCATTAGAGTCTACACTACTACACAAGTCAACATAAAAACGCCTCATCACAACCAGTTTTGATTAAACTGGTTGTGATGCTCTAATCACAGCCGGTTTTATTAAACCGGTTGTGATAATAGAGTATCACAACCGGTTTGTATTAAAAACCGGTTGTATGAGAGTTTCCGGACCCGAATTTATATCCAATAAAATTAACTGCTTCTCACACACGTCCGCTTCTCTCCCCTCTCTTTCTCTCTCTCACCCGGCTTCTTCCTCCCTCCACCTCTCTCTCTCCGCCCTCCCCAGACGCTTGCCTTCTCCCCCTCCGCCCGCCGCTCTCTCTCCTCCTTTTCCGACTTCTACCTCCCCCTCCACTGTTGCCCCTCACCTTCCCCCTCCACTACTGCCCTCGCCTTCCCCCTCCACTCGCCCCTCACTGGCAGTGATGAGCGGCGGCAGGGCGTGCGGGAGCAACTCGGGAGTGCGGCGTCGGAGGGCGCGCGGCCGCGGGATCCGGCGACTGCGGTAGCGTGCATGGCAGCAGCGGCGAGATCCGGCGGCGGCCGGCATGGACGGTCGCGGCGGCGTGATCCGGCAGCGGCATGCGAGATCCAGACGGCGCGGGCGCAAGATCCAATGGCGGCGGCAGGCACGGACCTGTGGGCGCGGAGATCAGGCGGCGGTCGGCAATGGACGGCCACGACGGCGAGATCCGATGCGTCAACCTTCTCTCTGTCTCGCGCTCGCGGGGATCGCCAGCGGTGGGCAGCGGTTGTGGCAAGCGCCGACGGTCGATGGGGCCTCGGACATCGCTGGCGGTCGATGGGCCTCGACCCCTCATTTTCTTTTTTTGAAAAAAAGTATCACAGCCGGTTCTCAAACCGGTTGTGATTGGCATGACTATCACAACCACTATATCACAGCCGATCTCAAAACCGGTTGTGATTGGCTTGAGAACCGGCTGTGAAGGCAGTTTGTGTAGTAGTGCTAGCTCCAAAGATCTAAGTTTACAAAGTTTTCCAAGACAACGCACCAAAGCTGTTGCTGAATCACAAAGATGCAGGTCTGGTTGCCACGCTCGAGCCTCATAAAGTCAACAAAACTTACCACGAAGGTGGGACGGTTTCCCTGTTTCTATTTCTGAATAGACTTAGGTCCCTAAGATTTGTCAGATCACCAAGGAGCCTCACTAGTCCTGTCAAATGGATTAAAGCCTCCAAGGGTGCGAAGGGACTTCATGTTGCCTATCCCGCTAGGCAGTCCTGTGCCCTTTGGAAAAAAAAAAACTCATATATGGGACAACCGGGGCAAATGCACACTTGGTGGGACGCTTAAAGAGATTGAATGAGGTAGGGAGTTCTTCTTTTTAAACAAGGTGCAGCAACCCTCAAATACCTCAATTGAATCAACTGCCCAATCACTCTGAGGTCAACACACCAAGCAGGGTACGTGCAAGCACTAGCACCCGGAGATGCTTAACATCAAAGGTAAGGTCACTTGTCCTCAAATTTTCCAAACTGCGCTAATGTTCGAACTTGGTGATAGGCAGACCACAATGGTCCCGGAATTTACGCCATCCCTGACACCACTAGAGCTGAAGTTGATGAGGGATAGTCGACGGATCTTTGTAGCCATGCAAATTCAGTCTGGTCATCATGTCTTGAGAATTGTATGATACACAGACAAATTTTCTTCTGCAGACCTCCTTATGATCAAATCCAGCATCATGTCATGCACTCTACAAGGACAACTCCCCAAAGGCCATTTCTTTCAACGCTGAATCAAGCTCCTATTGATACGGTTGTAAGGAAAATGGCCCTAAACCATGTTTATGATTTGATGATTAATACCAACATAGTCATTGGGACTAACATGTTTGTCAAGATGTATATTTAAAGGTATTTTAGGTTTCAAAGGACGGTATTCAAGCCATCCAATATATGATGGTATGTTGTAACCAAGGACAAGATCACACAAGATAATGAAGCGAATCCTGCTTAGAGGACACCGACGTAATTGGTGTAGACCACCGGAGCATCTTGCCGGCAACCAGCGGATGAATCGGTGCTACACGTGGTAGGGCCAGATGTGTGTGGCTTCACGAACCGTAGGGTGGTCCGGTGCTCAAGGAGAAGTACCACCGGATGAATCGGTGAATGTGACAGCCATGGGTGCACTTCGTATGTGTAATCCATCAAATGGTCCGGTGCTACATGGGCCAAAGCAGTGGATGGATCGGTGCTTGGTTTGAAGCAACGATCACAGGCAACGGCTAGTTGGGAAATTAGTCCGGTGCTAGCACCGAATAAGTCGGTGCTACGCAGAAACTTGGCCGTGAGAGCAACGGCTAGTTTCTTGGCTTGGGGATATATATACCCCAACCCCCAACCATTTGGAGGGTGCTTGAGCTTGGGGAAGTTGCTAGTGGTTGTTCTACTCATTTGCAAGTGCTCATTCCACCAAATGGTATAAAGATCTAGATGATTAGCATAGAACTTAGTGCTTGGTTAAGTGCTAGTTAGACCTTTTAGCGCATTGCTTTAGGTGTTAGCCTAGAGTTTAGGAGGTTTGCATATCTCTTTGTATCGGTGCTTGTAAGTCTTGCGAGACCCTCCAACCGCGTTTGTGAAGTGGTCGCTGTTACTTTGTACTAGGGAGGTGAGGCCCTAGGCATTCGCCAAAGCTCAACCGAGTGGAGGCGGCGAGGAGCATCCGGTAGAGGCCAAGCGGAGACCCACTTGTGAGTGGGGAAGTCCTGCAGGCTATCCTACGAAGTGACTCGACCGGGGAGTACATGCCCTTGCGCGGGCATTCCCTTTGAGAGGGGGCTCCAGCAACGAGGACTAGTGGAAAGCCGTGGCTTTTAGATACCTTGGGATATATCGCCGTGTCGGGAGTTTGCTTGCTCTATCTATTTACATTCCGCATTACTTATTGCATACATTCCGCATTTAACTTTCTAGAATTGCCATGTGTAGTTGCTAGGATGGAACCTAGGGTGCAAAACTTTTAGCGGTAGAGTTAGCAACACATAGAAAAACCTAGTGCACATTTAGATAGAAATTGAATTAGGTTTTTATATGTGCTCTTAGCCATAGTGTTTTTTTAGGGACCCTAATTCACCCTCCCTTACGGTGTCATGGTCCCTTCAAAGGTCATTGAAAAACTCTGTAACATCCTCCAAATCTTGTCCATGCAAGTTACTGACAAAGCCTTCAGCTATCCATTGCCTAATTAATCCATCTTAATCACGTGGTCCTCTGGATATACACCCAGATATAGCAGGCATGTCCTGAGATGATGAGGAAGGGTTCTTGTAGCCAAGGTCTAAAATTTTCCTCATCCCTTCCAAGGTGGGATTTGTGACATGCTGTCTGTCTAATAAAGTACGGATACCCTCCCATTCATTCCTTACTCTTGTTGGTTGACTAGCTAATAAGCTGGCTATTGTAATAATTGCAAGTGGCAAACCTCCACATTTCTTCAAATTTCAGCTGCAACCTCTTCCAATTGGGAAGGACAGCCGTCTTCATAGCCAATATCCGTTTAAAGAATAACCTTCTTGCGTCTTGGTTGTTCAGAGGCTTCCTTCTATAAATGCACCGACCGTGATGGTAACAAGCCCAGCTAGCAACATCTTCCCTCGGGTGTTACTATTACTCTACTACCAAGACCATTTTCTGGAAAAACTGAGTGAATATATCCCATGCTGTTGTTGCATCCCACAAGCCATCAACTACAACAAGGTACCTATTAAATTGCGTGCACCGGTAGAAAGCAATATATCAGGACCTAAATATGAATATCAATGAAGCATCATCAACCTCTAATAAGCTTGTTTTCTTTTTCTAAAAACATGCAAGAGAGGTTTCAGCCAAAAGGAATTCTCAAATATGATGTTAACATATCCTTGTGAGCTACACTGGTTTGTTTGTTACAGGTTTTTGAAAGGGACGCATGAATCAGACTTTTCCCTATGCAGAGCACATTGGCTCCTTAAATTTATTTTAATTTCATTCCAGGAATCTAGACCGAGCATTTACCAAGCTTGGGCTGGCCATGAAAGACGAGTTCATCTCATACCCAAACTTCAGACCAGGCCAAACAGAACAAGGTATCCGTCCTGGCTTTCTTGGACCAAGCCATCTAATCAATTCTGTACTAAATAAATAAACAAATAAGGGTTGTACCCACCACCCAGTGCCGGATTCTACCACACAAGGGCAGCGTTCAGATGGAACTTACGTCGGGCACACATTAAACTATTAATATAAACTAATTACAAAACTATTACAGATTCTGTCAGTAAATCGCAAGACAAACCTAATGAGTCTAATTAATCCGTCATTAGCACATGTTTACTGTAGCAATTATTTTCTAATCACGACCTACTAGGCTCATTAGATCCGTCTCGCGAAGTACACTCCATCCATATAATGGGTTATTTTTTCGACTACATTATTGTCATGCATGTGAGGGAACATGGTGAAAAAAAAATTACAGCCCCCATTCTAAACATGGCCAAGGTGAGGTCTGGGAAGGAAATTCCTAGACTGTACTAATAAATAATGAATAAGTAAACAAATCAGTTGAGCTTAATTCTTTCCGACTGCTGACCAACCATCCAAGCCCAGACTCCAGTCATGTCTGAGCCAATTTCGCTGCATCTATACTATAAGGGACGAAGAATTTCGACGGTCAATTGTCAAAAGACACATTAATCTGACAAGTGGACCCACGGGTCAAGTACGTGAGCAGTCAGGACTCTTTCTCATGCTACACGTCAGCCCCTAGTACACTTTCTCACGCTATATTGGTCATGTACGTGAGCAGTCAATTTCTAATACTACACATTATCGACTATGACTCTTTCTCACGCTACATTTTTTCTTAAAACACGTGCCGCAATGCCTTTGTGCTAGTGTTTATTACAGACAGATCGGTTCGAAAGCATTATGCAATATTAATACGTACTCCCTCCGTATCGAAATACTTGTCGCCATTGACTTTTTTTTGCAATCTTTGACCATTCGTCTTATCAAAAAATTATTGTAAATATATGAAAAGATAAGCTAACTCAAAATTCATTTGATAACAAAGTAGGTCATAAATAAATAAATGATATTTGTATAATATTTTTAAATAAGACGAATGGTCAACGTTGTGAAAAAATCAATGACGACAAATATTCGATACGGAGGTAGTATATAGCAGAATCGAATCAACAAAGAAACATAATCCAAAAAGGATCTAATAACTATAAGTCTTGCTTAATGACAATACGGAATAACTCTGTAAAGGAAGGTAGGAAGAAAGAAGATGCGACCTGGCCGGACTGAGGGGCAGAGGGTTCCGTATCGGCCACAGGAACGATGGACACATATGACATGTTGGCCCAGCTGCCATTATAGATCTTCTTTAAATAAGCCTGCCACTCAGATTTTTTTAGAAAAAGGATAAAATTCTGCCTCTGCGACCGCACACAGTCAAGTCTTACATCATTCTCAGCACAAAGCTTATTACATAAATAAGGCAAATAGTACGCAACGATGGGAGAATATTAAAAGCAAAGTCTATTATTGCTTTTCCATCCATTCTTGGCAAAGATATCTAGAGCAATGACCTCCAACGCCTTGCTTGCCAAACGGACAGACTACCTTTTTCCTCATGCTGAAGTAGGGACCATATCGCAGCTAGTATGCTCCCCTGAAGACAGCCTGCATAAAGAGGAAAACTGTTTTTTTTTTCAAATACCAAATCGTTACGCGTACACCAAATGGCCCACAAAAGAGCTGCAAACCCTAACAAAAATCAACATCCTATCTTTTTTGCCTATGCCCGTTAACCAATTTCCAAGCATGTGCGATATTGATTTTGTGGAGTTACCCAGTAGCTATATTAACAACTCTCCAATCATCTTAGCATGTTGACAATTAAAGAAGAGATGCTTAATTGTTTCATTGCAATCACAGAAACAACATTTTTTGGTTTCCTGACCAATTTCTCTTAGCCAAGTTATCCTTCGTTAGAATAACACTTGTTGTAGGTACCAAAGGAAAATTTTTATTTTTAGAGGGATCTTCAGCTTCCATATAAATTTATTACTAAAAGGAATATCCTGGTTGATAAGATATTGATACATAGACCGTACTGTAAATTGCCATGTCTATGCAAATCCTAGATAAAACCATCCCTACCATCTAAAGCTGTTGATTTGCTATTTTAGCTACAAGGTTATGCCAGGCAGTCAGTTTATCTCCGACTATAGCTCTTCTAAAAGAGATATTCAATGTCATTTGGTTCATGACATTTGATACTGTAACATGAGGGTAGTACACTATATTATATAAATTGGGAAATTGTTCTTTGAGTGGTTTAGAGCCGACCCACGTGTCCTCCCAAAATCTAGTTTGTGACCCATCTCTTATCTTAAAGGTCCCACAACCTAGGAAATCTTCCCTAACCTTTAGCAAACCTTTCCAGAAATGCGAATCACCAGGTTTAATTTTAACCTGAGTCAAACAACTGGAACTTAGATATTTATTTCTAAGCATAGTCTGCCATGTGCCATCTTCGTTTCAGCAATTTAAATAACCATTTGCTGAGTAGGCATTTATTTTGAATCCGTAGGTCTATTATTCCTAGACCTCCTTGATCTTTAGGACGGCACAGAATATCCCATTTGGCCAGGCGATACTTTCGTTTATTATTATTGCCTTGCCAGAAAAATCTAGACCGATAAAAATCTAGTCTTTTCAAGATACCCTTAGGGATTTCAAAAAAAGACATCATGAACATAGGAATGCTGCTAAGGACCGATTTTAGTAATATCAATCGTCCCCCATAAGATAAATGTTTGGCCTTCCATGTACTCAGTTTGCATTTGAATCTTTCCTCGATGACCCTCCAATCCATATTACGAAGTTTGTTGTGATGCATCGGGATTCTCAGGTACCTGAAAGGGTATGATCCTAGCTCACAACCAAACAATTCAATATATTCTCGCTCATACTGTTTGGCATCTCCATAGCAAATATCTCACTTTTGTGGAAGTTAATCTTTAAACCTGACAATTGTTCAAAGACACAGAGCAAAAGCTTCAAATTCTTAGCTTGCTCTAGTTCATGGAGAATATGATTGTATCATCTGCATATTGCATAATAGACAATCCGTCTTCCACCAAGTGAGGAATAACTCCTTTAATTTGACCATCATCCTTGGCTCTCTTAATTAAAATGGAGAGCATATCGGCCACAATGTTGAAAAGAATAGGCGACATGGGGTCTCCCTGTCTGAGACCCTTTTTTGTTTGAAAGTAGTGCCCAATGTCATCATTAATTTTGATGCCCACACTTCTTCAGAGACGAATTGTTCGACCCATGAACACCATTGGGGACAAAAGCCTTTCATACGGAGTGTTTGTTGTAGAAAAGGCCAGTTTACTTTATCATATGCTTTTTCAAAGTCGATTTTGAGAATCACACCATTAAGTTTTTTAGTGTGTAATTCATGGATAGTTTCGTGTAAAATTACTACTCCTTCCATAATATTTCGACCTGGCATAAATGCTGTTTGAGATGGTCGAACAACTTTGTCAGCTACACTCATGAGTCTATTTGTAGCCTCCTTGGTGAAAATTTTGAAGCTTACATTGAGTAGGCAAATGGGTCTATATTGTTGTATTTTTGTTGCCCCTTTTATTTTTGGAAGGAGAGTAATTACTCCAAAATTAAGGCTGTACAAAGGGAGACGATCCTCATAAAATTCTGAGAAAAGCGCCATAAGGTCAGCTTTTATAATATTCAGAAGACTTGATAAAATTCTGCTGGGAAGCCACCAGGACCTGGGGCTTTATTGTGCTCCATTTGGAACACTGCCTATTTTACCTCCCTCTCTGTGAAGGGCGCCGTGAGGAAATTATTTTCATCATCAGTCACCTGAGATATGTCATGATTATGAGTTTTCACCATGGTAAATTATTAACCTCTGATGGTCCGAACAAGCCCTTGTAATATTTTGTGATATAAGCTTTCAATTCAGCATCACCCACTATCACACCCTCTTCTTGTTCTAATTTGAAGATGCGTTGTTTTCTATATTTACCATTAGCGACCAAATGTAAATATTGGGTGTTGTCATCACCTTCCAACAGGTCTTTAGTTTTAGCTCTCTCGTACCATTTAATTTTCTCTTCCCTCAATAAGTGAACTAATCGTTCATTGAGGTAATGTTTCATATTTAATTCTTGTTCAGAGAGCACCCTGTTCTCGCTCTTTTATCAAGAGAATCAATCATTAGGATTAACTTTTTCTTCCTATTTTTGTATTGCAAGGAACAATGGAGAAAAGGCGTAGAACTTTGTGCGGCAATTTTAATCTCATCATCAATATAGGGCGGAAGACAAGAACATGCATGCATTTGGGTGGATGCACCGAGGCCAGTCCTTTGGCAGTTTGGCTTTTTCCTCACCAGCTGGCTGTTCCTGCCCTGCATATCTCCGCCTTGCGCCCGCTTGTCCGGCCGGTTGGGCTCCGCGGCAACATCAAGGCAGTCCAACCGAGATCATCGTTCCAAGCAATGGAGCAAGTAAGCCGAGGAGCCTGATTACTACGTATTTTATCAGTTGTTTCTTTATTTTTTTATTTTTGTTGAACCAAGAACACAGCGAGAGAGGCCCCCACTGTAAGGAATTTTATTAAAACAAAAAGGTAAGTTTACAACCAGGAAAACAACATCAACTTACAAAGGCTTGCTATACTGTACAGAGAAAACAGGGATGCTAAGGACGGGAGAAACTAAGACGGTACAAGGAAAAACTATTCAGAGAGGGAGCTAGTCCAGGCAACGAAAGGTATTTTGAGTGATTCTTTCATTGTGTGGCTTTGGTTGAGGCATTCATCCACGAATTCAGACAGTTGTTTCTTTATTTCCTTTGATAACGGCAGGTGATTGCTTACTAATCTGCTCGATCACCACACTCCAGCAAGCGATCCCCCTGCTTTTCATACTAGCATGTAGGCTGTAGCACCAAAAGCTGACGCCGGTATCTGTTCTGGAGTGGAGTGGGCAGACATATTACAGGGAGACCGAGCAAAGTGCTGGAGCACTTGGCAATCAACCAAATCCAAGAGGTATCAGGTAACCAATATCCAAAAATGCATCTCCAGACCGCAATCTTTCTGTTTCCCTTCCGTGCCAATTAGTGAACTTGTTTGTTTGCGCCAAAAGTAATCTCCCATTGGCCGTTGCAGCAGAACCTTTCAACTAGCTAGGTGCAAGAAGTTGAACATTCTAGAGTAACTCTAACAGTCTAGCTAAAGATAGATGGCCAAAATCTAGATTTAGCTATTATGTAAAACAACTAAAAAAGTGATCAAATCCAACAGCCTCCGTATGAATAGTTAGTGAGGTAGGCTATCTAAATATAGAGAGCGAATGAGGTGGGATGAAGAGCCACTAAATTTGAAGAGTCGTATACAGAGTCTGTTGAAACGTTTTTTGTTTAATAATAGCTAAATTTACTTTAAAAAATGATTTGTCTAGTCTCTTAGAGATGTCCGATGATGCCAATATGAATAAGCTAGTGCAAAACGTCCATTTTGTACGATGAAAAAGTTGAATTAAGGTGTCGGTTACCAGGACGTTATTATAAGAGTACGATTTAACAAATAAGAATTCAGGATTTTAGAGTACATAAAAATACTAGCACTGTTGGGCATTAAAAAAGTTAATACCAAGTACCAACTAATCCAACAACTCGTGCTCCACACGACTAAGTGGTTTCGAGAGACATTATTAGTATTAAAAACACATAAAAAAATCAAAGCCCATGGTTGATAACAAAAATTGCTTAACCTGCTCTTTATCTCTTTCATTTTAAATATTCTAATTACCAGAATACTCATAAAGTTATGTAGTCATCTTTATCCAGTTTTTTATACAATTTAGTTATAACACTATACATACCTTTTCACTACACTACTGCACATAAATATCATTCGAATTGATTATTTCACCGCTTCCCTTAAGCCGATGTGAGGTGAGGTGGTTATTCATGCCGGTTATTTGACCAACACATTTGAGAAGTTATTTTAACCGGTGGATCTCACACCAGTGCGGATGATAAAAGTAGGAATTCGTAAATAAAAATAGCAGATATATATTTTTAACCGGGAGGCCACCCCTGAACTACGGTCGCGGTTGCTTGTTACGCGTATTTCACTCAAAAAATATGCATGCGTGCGGTGCTCAGCCTTCAACTCACAACCTCTTGCCTCGCATGACTCTTACCATCTCACCTAGATGTCATTTATGTAAGCACGAGGGACTTATATTCTTTTGATGCTTGTTGCCTAAATCTTAGTTCTATTATTTGAGCATCTAAACGGTTTTAAATAAAAAAACTTTCAACTATAAAGTTGTAGATCTCGTCAAAATGTACAAATTTTGTCTAAATTTTCTATCCATACGAGACTATATTCAAAAGTTACAAAATTCAACCTCAAACTGAAGTTACAAGAGAGAAAATAAGGACGGGACAATTTTCGGCATCTAACTGACCTCAAATAAAAAAACCTTGTTGACGCCGTTTTTCGACACGTCTCGGATCGACATAAAGAAGGAAAGAGAGAACGTAAGAGAGGACATTTCTGAATCGGAATCGGAGGTCTAAGGGGCAAGAGTCGGGATCGGAATATACAAGGTCAGGTGATGTTCGACTCGGATGATTATTATGTGGGCTTAATTGGACCAAGATTGAGCCGTTTTGTATCTTTTAGATAGTAGTCTGTAGCTCGTACTCTCTAGAAAGTTCCTTTCTTTTGTGTCAAGTCTAGTTGTGTCGTGATCGACTAGGAGTTTGTAATTTCAGGGTATAAATATAAGCCCTGAGGCTCGTGGAGAAAATAATACACATTCAATACAACAAACATTTACTTTCGCAATTTACTTTCAAGTCGGCGACTTCGCCAAAGCTTTTCCTTTTCGGGTTCTCTTGCGAGTTGAGGCGGTTTCGACTCCCAGAGCTCGTATGTGGATTCAGGTTCTTCTGGGCAAGTCGAGGCGATTTCGATCCCCAAAGGCTTGCTTGTAAGTTCCACCCTTATCGAGTAATATCTAAGCTTTAGCATCCGGGCGCATCGCTGTTGCTTCGTTTAGATTTATTCAACAGTTATCGATATCAGCTAGATCTACAAGTTTTCTTGTTATTTTTAGCTTTTATCACCCTTTATCTAGCTTAGAACTTGATCTAATCGGCTCTGTTAAAGGCTTCATCACTGATTGCATCTAATAGCTGTTTAACTTGTTCTAAGTATTGTTATTCTAAGCTTTATCAGATCGCTTTCATAGTTATCTTTTATTGCTTAGTTCTCAATCGACTTATTGCTATTTGAGTATCAGAATCGGCTCTCTAGCTATTTCTCTGCATATCGGAATCGGTTATGTCATATTCGATTTCACTGACGACAGAATCGACTTCTTAGCTGTTTCTTAATATCCGATTTTCATCATTGTCAATCAACAGGTCAGATTGACTGGCACGCCCCGGTTTTCAAGGCCATGCTTTCGCTCGTGTGTTTACACATCTGTCAAGTCCCGATTTTTGCGTCAACACACTTTTGGCACGTCCGGTGGGACACGAAGAAGGAAACTCACAATGCCTCCGAAGAAGCCAGCTCATGGAAAAGATGGAAATGATAATGCTTTTAAAGTCGAAGAAGATAATGTGATCTCTGTGACTTATGAAGATTTGAATGAGGATCAAAAGAAGGAGTTCGATCTTCACCAGCAGTTGTATCGTAATGAATGCTTGAAATCCTATAGTGCAATGAAAAGAGGTGAAGCTGTTAGGAAACTTCCTCTTCCTGGACCGCGCATAATTACAATTGCTGAATCACCAGGGCAATTGCAAGGGATGATTGATTCGACAGTGCACCATGCTTTAGTTAACCAGTCTTGAGTATTGGCCTATACTATGCATAATGCCGTAGTTAAGACTTTGCGTGAAGATGAATTTCTATACAAAGGACCTACTTCCATGCCAATCACAAATATGTTCGGTCCTACTCCTTGTGGTTTTTCCACTGGATTTGCTTCAGGCGCTTCTGGGTCATCTACTGCTATTACTAGTAAAGCGTCAGTTCCTGCTTTTTCTATGTCAAGTGCATCTGCTGCCAAATCTACTGTTACAGGATCGGATGCATTAGGAGGAACTATCCCTGAGAGCTCAGATCAAAGCCAATCAGCTGGACAGTCTTCTGGTTTTAGTCAAGGATTTTCTTCGTTTGGAGCTCAATTGGTAACCAATTCATCGGGACATCTTTTGTCACATATGGCACCTCCATACTCATCTACACAATTAGCGCCCAAGAGTTCGTTTGTTACTGGTACATATAATCCCAAAATAGGATGGGGTATGCCACCCGATTTTGGTAAGAAAACAGCCGAAGGAAATAAAATTGTTGAAGAAGATAAAACAACTGAAGAAACTGTCAATACATGACAGAGAGGTGTTGCCTAGATTCAGCATGATGATGGAGAAACTTGGTCGTTGGTCGATAATAATGGTGGGACCATACGACAGGTGAAGGTACCAATTAATTATACATTATCGGGAAGTCAAAATCAGCAAGCAGATAATCGGATGGTACTTCATGCTCATGCTAATCAAGGAACTGCATCGGCCTCTCAGCCGATTCAGACATATACACCTCCTGCAACAACCGTTCCTCAGAGTCCTCAAAGAGAATAGCATCAATCAAGTGGAACTATGTTGCCTCAATCGGATCATCAGTCTACAGAAAAAACATCTCAAGTTCCAATTGATTGGTCTTCCCAGATAGCCGATGTGATCCAGAATCAGTTCGGTTTGAAGCCAAAAGTGCAGAGTGTTATGTATCGGCCACCATATCCTGCACATTATGATATGCTTCCTTACCCTCACCATTATCAGATCCCAGAGTTTACAAAATTCACTGCTCAGGATGATACTTCAACTGTTGAGCATATTAGTCAACTTCTGATGCAATGTGGAGAAGCTGCCAATGTTGATGCTTTGAGGATTCCATTGTTTTCAAGCTCCTTGTCTGGGTCTGCCTTCTCATGGTTTATGACATTGCCACCAAATTCCATAGTGATGTGGTCCGATTTGAAAAGGCAGTTTCATCAATATTTCTTTGCTGGGGTTCAGAAAAAGAAATTATCTGATTTGACAAACATGAGGCAAAGAAACGATGAATCGGTTGCATCCTTTATTTTCCGATTTAGAGAAGTCAGGAATAAATGTTTTAGCCTGATGTTATCTGACAAGCAATTGGCTGAAGTAGCTTTTGATGGGCTTTTACCATATCGGAAAGATAAATATGCTAACCAAGAGTTTGAAAGCTTGAGTCAAATTGTTCAAAGGATGACTGGACAAGAAAATCGGTCTTATGAACCAAGAAGGAGTTATCAGAAAAGAGTTAATTATACTGGTTATGGTTCTGATTCTGATTCAGATAATGAAGGAGAAATTGGTTTGGCTGAATGGGTGAAAAATAAGAAGCCGATTTCAGTTCCGTTTGCAAAGAAAGAACCTGAAAAATTCGGCTTTGATGTTACAAAGGCCGATAAGATCTTTGATATGCTTCTGAAAGATGAGTTAAAAAAGATGGTATACTGCAAGTTTCATAATGCTACTTCTCACAATACTAATGATTGCAAAGTATTCCGTCAGCAATTACAATCGGCTATCAAGCAAGGTAGAATTAAGTTCGAATTACCCAAGAAACCTGCCAAGCCGATGAAGATTGATCAACATCCTTTCCCTGTCAACATGGTTGAAATTTCAACAGAAGAAGTACCAAGGAAAGTTTTAACTTCAAAATCAGCCAAAGATAAAGGAGTTGTTGACCCTAAACTCCAAGTATCTATGACCGATTTGAAAGGGAAAAACAAATCGGATGGAGCTGGGAGTTCTAAAAGTCAAGAAAGAAGGGTTACTTCTCAAGGTCTGATTAATAAATTTAGAAGAGAAAATGAGCAAATCAGACATGAAGAAGAGATGAGGCAAAACAATGCCGACCATTAGCGATGCCCTTTCTTTATCTATTGTTGGGAAGAAGGAATTAAGCTTCCAACTCCAGGAAATTGCCCTGAATGCAATGGACAAAATACTCGGCCAAATAAGAGGCCGTGCTATAATGAAGAACAAAATCGACCAGTTATCTGTGATCGTCAAGATGATCGGAGTCAGTCATATTTCAGAGATCGACGATCTGAAAGCAGATATCGATATGATAATCAGGAACAACGAGTATGGGTTCATGAAAGACTTGGTCGCAGAGTTAATGTGATGGATCGATTGGGAGGAAGAGCTAATATTGAAGATATGGCTAATGATCGGGGTCCTGATGAAGAGATTATGCGAAGGGATCCTGAAAGAGAACCGATTCATTATCATCAGCCGTCTCACCGGTTCAAGGAGCCACAACCTCAATGGTGCCCCAAAGGGTTAACTAAATTGCAAGAAAGGCGTGTTCAAAGGCTGAGGCAAATTGAGTTAGAAGAACAGCGCCAAGCTGATAATAGAACAGGTCGTAATCGGGTTTGGTGAGTGAGGGCCAAGGGTCATGATCAAAAGGATACCCCAGCGGTTGATGTTCTGATGGCGTTTATCTTACCCAGAGAGTTCATGGCATCAGATGAGGATGTAGAATCGGATGTAGATGAAAATCTCACTCAGTTGGCCTTAGAACCAGCACCTGCTACGTTTGAGAAACCTGAAGAACAAGATTGGCAGCATTTAAAGCCGTTGTTTCTAAAAGGTTATATTAATGGGACTCCGATGAAAAAAAATGCTTGTTGATGGTCGTGCATCAGTTAATCTTATGCCATATGCCATGTTAAGAAAACTCGGCAAGGGAAAGATCGTTTTGATAAAAACTGATTTAATGCTCAGAGATTTCAAAGGGAAAACTTCTCCGGCCTGGGGGCACTTTGTGTTGATTTATCGATCGGGAGTAAAACTTTGCCGACTACCTTCTTCATTATTAATGGTAAAAGTTCATACAATATGCTCTTGGGATGAGATTGGATTCATGCTAATTGTTGCATTCCCTCTACAATGCATCAATGTGTGATTCAATGGATCGGAGATTCGGTAGAAGTTGTAAAGGCCGATGCCCCGTTTGACATCGCAACAGCCGAAGCAAGTCCTTGGAGCTATGAAGTGACATGCATATCAGGACAAGCTATTGATTCTGACTTTTTGAGAATGTCCGATTTTGGTTTACAGCCGATTCAAGCAATCGGTTCTGAGGATCTATCTTAATGAATAAACAAAGTAAAAAGATTTCGTCCGACTACAGATCGAAAAGTATTCAAAGCAAACATATGAAGGGTAGGCGATTTGGAAAATCAACCATTTCGAATACTCATAAACTGATTTCATCTTAAATCGGAAGATACATGGCCGATGTGACATACATCGCCCTTAGTGCAAAAAATTAAAAAAAAATTACAAAGAGTTTAGATACTCTTGGATTGTTTCTATTGCCCTCAGATAGCTTTCTTGTCGTTCATATGAAGCATCAAGTCTTCTTTGTTCTTGAAGGGCTCTAGCAGTGCTGTCTCTGTCGTTTCTTATAATATTTATGAGATGTTTAAGATCTTCTCTCAGATTTACTCTAGATTCCAAGCGAGAAAGTTGTTCTTCAAGTAGAGGAAGAGAGAACTGAAGTAGTTGGATTCGACGGCGAACTTCTGGAATTCCACCAGGTGGCAAGGCATTGGAGTTGACGGAGCGAAGAACAGGCACTATTTCATCTGGAAATTTCTCTCTGATTTCTTCAGTATAGCCTGAAGAAAAACTTCATCATGGACAGACAAAGGGTTCCCGGCTTGAAGGGAGGTGATGATTAGATCCAATCGCTGTCAAAAGAAAAGGAAAAATCTTTGATGCTAAATGTTTTGAGGGGAAAAAAGAGTCAGAAAAAGATTCTTACCTGATCAAAAGACGCCATTTCTTTCGAAGATTTGGAGTTCATATTTGGGTAAACTTTGTGGTGATGAAGGGGAAGAGAGCCGATGTATCTATTTATAGGAAAGTTCGGCTAAGGAATTTATGATTTCATTAATGACCTTGGGATATGTAACGCTGGCGCGAAGTTATTTCACATTGATGGTCTGATGACCAAGTTAGGCAGAGGAGTAAATATGATTCAGAAAGAGAGACCGGATAATCGGTCAAAGTTGTCATATATGGCATGAAAATAAGGACAAATCTACATGAGACAATATTTGTTACAAACCATTAAATATTCTACAATCAAATTACAAGCCATTACAAAAGGGATCGGATCGCATCTAACGCTCGTCGACGTATTTGATCTACATCATTTACAATGCATTGGTATTCTTCAATTGGGTCTTGTTGTGCTGAAATGCTTCTATGGAGCTTGAGGGCATTGGAAGCTTGAGTCTTGAGGGTCTTTTTGAGATCTTCGATTATAGCCGGAAGCTGTTGCAGTATTTTCTCTTCATCTTCAAGGTTTTGGCTGACTGATTGGAGCTTTTTTGCCAGCTCTACCTTACGAGCTTTCAGTTCGTCAACCCTTGCCACTATAGATGGACGGCTCGATTGAAGGAGTTGGATTTTTTCTTTAGTAGCATGGGCTTCATCCCTCTTTGCTTCCAATTCCTTGATCAACGACTCCCGATTTTGATGATCGGATATTTTCTGTTGGGCTTCAAGGAATCAGATCTGATTGCCTTCTATGTAGGCTGCTGGGATAATGGCAGCTTGGATCTCGTGATTAAGATATGGTCGAAGCTGATGGAGGATTGATCAGATCGGTTCAGCATCTTGAACTAATGTAGAAGTGTTTTGTTCTAACAGAGCTTGCAGACTCGATAGCTTGCTCTGGACATCTTTTGGGAGTGCCGAAGTGTTGACATCCGATAGATGAGTGGTAGTAGTTGGTGGTATTCCCTTGCCGGATGATTGAACTTCTTCTTCGTCTAAGAGACCTCCGATCGGAAAGTCAAAGAAGCTATTATCAATTGAATCTTGAGCCTGAAAGTGAAAGAAGCTTTATTAGATTGAAAGAAAAGAAAAAATGAAGAATCAGATAAAAGGATAAGTAAATAACCTGCTTCAGATTCATTTCATCAAATTGAGTAGGCTGTCTTGATGGTATCAGGGTTGGTCCTACGGCGGGTTCGGAGACTTTAGCCGATTCATGCTAAAACAAGAGATATTAACAACATTGGAATCGGCTGCATAATAATAGGATAAGAAGTAAAGTTACCGGCGTCTGATGAGGAGCAACCGTTTCTTTCTCTTGTTGAGGGATCTCCTTGCTTGTTCGGCTAGGAGTGGCCGATTTTCCTTGAGGATGATCTATTATTGTTTAAGCGGTTATGATATTAAAGTAAAGAATTTATTAATAAGATGTCAGAACCAGATTGTCGATATTACCAATCGGATCAGATGCAGGGTGATTTGATGCTGATGAAGCCGGGGAGTTCGGATGAGGCGTCTGAGGAGGGTTCGACCTTGTGCCTTCTTCGGTTGTTTGTTCTGTATGGATCGGAAATGAGCAAAACGAATAGGGAAATAAGGAATTGGGACCAAAAGTTAATACCTGGTCTTGGTAGTAACTGAGGCATTGTCTCTTGGATTGCATCAGCTAACATCGTAGCTACCGTTGAGACGTGAATTGATGTCGTATTGGGCTTCTTCGAGACCTTTTTCGAAGTAGAGCCGATTTCACGTTTCGATGATTTCCCTTTGGCAATATCCTTTATTGCTGGTGCATCACCTCCGATATAAGGATCATCTGATGGAGGGGCATATTCAATCGACTTACCACTTCTGCTTGTGGTTGGAGGTGTCAGATCTTCATCCTGTCAAGATAAGGAAATCGAAATTATAACTGATTACAGATAAAAGGACTGGGATTAATTTAATACCTGAGGGTTGATGGCGAAGTCTGGATTGAAGATACGACAGTAATAATTTGCCGTTTTGCAGAACAAGTGCTTGGACCATTCTTTCCACCATGACTTGAATGATGGAGACATTGCTGGAGCCGGCTTCCATGTCTTGAAATCGGCTATGTTTACATTGGGGATCTGATTCAACACCCGACGAAAGTCTAAATCGGATTCAACTATTTCCCGAGGTTTGAGCTGGTCGGCAAAGTATAGTTTGGGTATAGCCTGGCCAAACCCTAATTGTCTTGCTATCAAAGAAGGATAGTAGAATTCGTAGCAGAAGGTGCTACGAGACAAGACGGGGAGAATATTCGGAAGAACATCTCTTTAAGAAGTGATTCCGAACCATCGGAGGTAGCTGAATCGAATTGAATGTTGATCGGACTTTTGAAGTGGTTTTCGAGATCATTATATGGAAACCAAATCAAGGTATCATCGTTAAAGCCATGGTAGAAACATTTGAAATATAATGTTGTCCGATCGGGATTGGCTTTATCTCCGCCGATTGAGGAAGCAGCTTCGCCAAAAGAAAGGCATTGGCGGAGGACAATGTCTTCTTCATCCGTCTGATTCGATGGAAATTGGCTGCCAAAGATATCGGCTTGAAATGTGTTTTGCATATAAAGGTTCAGCCACAAGTTCAAGAACCACCAGGGTCCTCCAAGGGAAGTAATCGGTTCATCATTCCTTAAGTGAACGGATACTTCATGCATAAGATTGTATACTGCCACAAGAAGGAGCTTGCCTAAAGGAAAATGATTTCCTGCTGCCAGATATTCTGCCAACCGAATAAATTTTTAGGAAGGACCGATTGTCTTTCTACCAAAGTTATATTTCTCTAGCCACATCATAAGGAAAGCAGTATGTTCTTTCTCATCTATATCCCCGGATGACTTAGAGAAAGTCGTGATATATTCTTTCCAGCCTTTGATTTTGGATGTTTGGATCCTTTGGGTAACTTTGGGAAGGCTATCTAGGATGACCAATGAAGTGATATTGAGACCAGTCAACATGACCACATTGGCCAGAGATGGGGACATCGGACCATGACCGAATAAGAAGGCATTTAGAGCATCGGACCAAAAATAAGAAGAAGATATCAGGAGGGGGTCATTTCGTTTCATATCTGCCAAAAAAGGGGTGATGCATTGTCCGATGTCCTGGGATTCCCAATCAGGGCGTTTGCTGTTGTAACACCCTGAAAATTAAGTAGGATTAATTTAGGATTAATCACTAGGTTTATTAGAATAATTATAGAATTAAAGAAATAAGATATGGGTAGAAAACTATAAATAAACTACAAATGGCTAAAGGGAAATAAAGGGATGCTCTATAACTTAAGTGCTTGCGAGGGCTAAAATAACCCTTTAAAACCATAGAGTCAAACTAGAAAGGGTTTGGTTCAATTTGAATACAAATCCCTTTCAAAAACCCTTTCAAATAAATAGAAAACATGTTTAAATATTAAACGGGCCGCGACCCCCATTTCAGCCCAGCCAACCCATCACCAAAGTCTTGTAAACCCCCTCCCACTCTCACCCTCGTCTGCCCCCGCTCTCTCTCCCTTTTCCCTTGCCAGCCCAACATCCAGCCACGGCCTGCGCGCTCCTCGGCCTGGCAAGCCGCCGGCTACATGGGCCACGCGGGCCGTTCGCTCCCCTCCCCTTCGGGCCGCACGCGCTGGGCATGTGCCACTGTTGGCACTCCTTAGCCTAACTAAATCCGCAAGCGCACGGAGTACGATGTAGCCTTTCACCAGGGGAGTAAGAACCTGGATATCGAATCCAAGGAACGGCAGACGCGACTAGCCTAGAAATTTTCTAACTGGACCCAGCAGGGAGCACAAGGTAAGCGGGTAGAGAGCTTGACTTTAGTTAGCTACTCGTTACCCCAGACAAACTATCTACACCTAATCTGATCTGCTTCGACGGTTAGAACGGGAAGAACTCAGAACGGGGTGAGAGAGGGGTTCTTCCAGGCTCAGCACTACTGTTATGAGTACACCCGAACGTGGTGGAGTATAAAGGACGGACAGGGCTGTCACCACCTGCCGCCTACCACTGCAGTTCCGTGGGGTGCAACACAAGCTGAGGTGGCTAGCCAGCACAGGCACCACGCCTAAGCTTTCAGCCACTGACCTCCACCCAACGTGAAGGGCTATAGAGGAAACCCCAAACAAGAGTCGCTGTCACTCGCGCAGACTCAGGTACCCGCAGATCAAATAGATAAAATAACTTGCTGAAAGTAAGTTGTAAACTAGCGAGGTACTAAAGGCAAGAGACTGAGGACTTACTGAAGATGACTCTTGAATATATTCCTCGGGGGAGGAAATGTTGAGACGAGACCGAGGAAGAAATCCCGGACTCTCTCTACAAAGCTCGGCTGTCACCCGAGCAACTCACCCACTCTCTCCCTACTCTACTCTACTCTAAAATAATAGTGGACTACATCTTGAGCCTTCTCTTCTCTCCAATGGATGGTGTGTCTTGAATGGGGGTGAAGGGTGCCTTTTATAGCCCTCCAAGGGTAGAAGCCTGCGTAGTTGTCACGCACACCTCCTGCTTAGCATCCACGCGAAAGAGGAAGCGTGGAAGCCACGGTGGGAGGCCGGCCGGCCTGGCTCTGGTGCCAAGTGGCACCGACTTTTGCAGGGACGGCCTGGATGATGTCCTGAAGTCGGTAGTTGTTGTGTTCGCGACGGTTACGATAGTTGGAGGCCGGCCGGCCTAGGGGAGGCCGTTCGGCCTGGCCCTGGCCCCTCTCAGCCCTCCGTTGCACCGACTCGCTCATCAACGGTTGCATGTTTTCCCTTGAGGCGGTTTTGGTTGCGTTGAGTTGAGGTTGTCCAAGAATCCAAGGTAGGTGGACCCTCCAATCCATGGCTAGGCCTTTCGGGTCCTCGGATCAAACCGACATCAAACTCACGGCTCAAGATCATCTTTGGTGTGTTAGATAGCTTGTGGATCAAAACCATGGCCAGAAGAGGCAGAAGGGGCCGGTCGGCCTAGGCTAGGCCGACCGGCCGGCCTGGCCCTGTGCAAGTTTGGCCTCATGTTTTTCCTGTTTGTTCCTTTGCTCACAAATTGCACAAAACTTGTGGGACTCATTAGTATAAATGATATTAGCATGATTATCACTATATGAGCATGAAATCTGGAGAAATGTTGGCGGTAAAAGTCATGGATATCGACCGCCAACACGCCCCCACACCTAGACTTTGCTCGTCCCGAGCAAAGGGTTGAGTTAGATCCAGAGGATCAAGCAAAGCCTAGGGTCATGAAATCAAAAGTATGCATAAGAATTATTTCAAAGCTTTCCCTCATACCTTAGATTCTAGGTGGCTAACACCTTCACTTTCACCTATTGAACCTCAGAATAAATCAATGGAGAGCCTGATTTCTCCTTCTCAGTACTTGGAGATTTTGTATATATATATATACATTTTTTTAAATATGGAGGCATACTCTCATTCTCTCAAGCCACTCAGTCGCTCAAAGTGTTTGATCCTCACAAAGGCTATTCATGTAGCCTCACCTACCTCTACAAGGCTATATGTGCGGCTCATGGTGGGGATCGATAGAAATGCTTATCTCTTCCATCTATGTTGCAAGATCAAATAATTTTTCTCTGAGAGATCTTGTCAACTATGAACTTTGGTCAAGTGCAAGTAAATGTGGATGATGGATGATGAATATCCTTGAGTGGTATTTGATTCTAGCTTCTTCCATCTTTCCCCTTCTTCTCTTTTTTTTTTTGCTCGAGTAGGACCTCCCACTCATCGTTTTTTTTCTTCTTTTTTTCGGGGGGATGAAGAGCTGCTTGAGAACCACTTTTGATGGACTTTTATTCTATGATGGACTTTATTTGATGAAACGTTACGTGAATGACCAAAGTGCAAGGAAGAACATGCATGTGTCAGAAGGCATGATGCTTGATCAAGCTCAAAATGTACAAGATAGCTATGTGAAGATTCAAAACCGTGTCATGTATAATATGGCTCTGGATGGGACTTGGCAAAGTTGAGCATGAATGAGAGTTGCCTCATTTTTTTTCATTTTCAAAATGAAATTCTCCAAGACTTTGAATTAGAAAAGAACAAGCCTCTCATGTCATTATATCGTAAGAGTCAATAAGCAAAAGATCAAGTGATCCTATCATAAAGTTCCAAAGGCACATCGGTACTTGCAAAGGAAATAAAGCTTATGCACATGTGATAAACATGTAGGATTTCCATCTCTTTCTAGGTATTTCATTCAAATTTTAATTGTCACGAACTCATGCTCGCATTTGAATTAAAACCAAGAAAGGAAACGGGAAAAAGGGTTTCAAACCTCCGTGCGTAGTTGAATCTCAGCAGATGGCTGCCATGTGGTTATTTGGGCATGGGTGAAGACTGCTTGTTGATGTGTTGCTCGTCCTGTTTTCTGCGCACTTAGTGTAGAGTTAGAGAAGGGGTGTGGTTGGTACACAAGTGTGCACCAACCACTCCAGGCATGGTAGAACAAGGCAACACTTTAAAAAGGGAAATATGGGGGTGCTGCTAGAAAAACAAACTTTGGAAAATCAAAATGAAAAGAGAAATTTCAGCACCCGAACCTATACTAAGATAATGGCACATTTTAGGTCTCGCCATGACCATGGACTATGGTTGTAACTCGGATACTCGTAGTAGTCTATAACTTCGAGTTCCGGGATGTCGGTTTTCAACTGAAAACATCCCTGTCATTGTCCTGGAGATGAAGCATAAAGGAAAACCTTCCTTCTCCAGCCTCCAATTCAGCCATTTGATTTCATCATTTTGACTCTGGCTGATTGGGGGTCTCTGTTTCACCTTTCTGTTCTCCTAATGGGAATGACGTTCTGTGTGCACAAAGTGTCTCGGGTGATTGCCCTTCCATCCCTTCTCCATGTCAGATTGTTCATGATATTCTGTCGATGTTTCTGATTGACTATCTGAAGATGGTACGGATTTGCGACCTGGTGATTTACTTCCAACCTGCTATTGTACTTCTAAGGCTGGAGTGAGATTCTCCATCTCCTTATCCACAACATGAAGTGCTTCAACTACTATGGAAGTTTAGTCCATGATCACCAAGATGCTCGTCAGTCCTTTGACTCAATGAGCATCATCGGCACCACAAAGACTCTTAGCGTGTGTGTGCTTGGTTGGTCAGGTGATCAGTCTGTCGAACCTTAGCATGAGGTTTATACAGAAGAAAAACTTCCGTAGCTCATTCTCTGTGAGAAGTGGAACCGACACTTAAGAATCTTGTGGGTCTCACATGTGGGTTGCAGCGATGGAGTAAACCAGTATGATAGAAATCACAATATAGAATAGTTTGTCGAACTCTGGTCAATGCTTTTGATAATGATGATTTCTTTCATTGATCCAGCTCTGTCCCGATTATATGGTTACTAGCGTTGCACACGATCTTGATAGGAAGAATCCAATCAGGAGGTTGTATGATGGGGGCCTTCTCAGCTGACACTTCTCACAATTTGGGACAAGGTGGAGCCTTTGGGATTCTCACAAACTCTATCCATATTCGCGAGGCATAAACCAAAGGTTGTCCATGGACTGGGAAATCATCAAGGAATTCCTCCATGATGTTCTCAACAAGGACAAAAGATGTCCTCGATAATGGGAGAGAAGGCTGATATCATACACCTCTATTGGTGCATTGCATAGACCAGACAATAAAGACAGGTAGAGGTAGATGAAAATTGGCTAGTGCTTTACCACTTGAAGTGGGTGCTTGCATAGGGTAAATAATAGCCACTTGCAAGTGTGCCTACCTCCCTCATCGCATCATTGAACCAAAAGGTTGTTTGTCCGGTTCAAAGCGATACGTTGGATGTTGGGGTTGATCCCTGTCTAGTCTGTAGAGAATACCTTAAAACAGACCGATATTACTCTAAGACTGTTGCAGCCTGCCGAGCCTCATTCTCTGTCAGTTTATCACTGATGATGACTTGCGTGCTGCGATTGTCGTGAAGAGGTAAATATCTCTATTCCAAGTGGAAGAGAAACATGTCTCAATCCAAGTGGCAGCAATCAACAACTCTAGTGGAGGAGGCTGTGGTTCTCCACCATGTCGAGCTTGACTGCCCGGTTCTGCCCTTGGGATTGGGTGAGCATCTGAAAAATATGCCCACTGATTCTTCACGGGGTCTGTCTAGCCCTTTGCGATAATGATCGTGCAGTGCTGGTCCCAAATATAAGTATGTCATCAACATACAAACACAATATAACACCTTCACCCCCACCATAACAGTAGTACACACACTTATCTGCCTCGTTCACACTGAATCCTGCAGATGTTAAAGTGGTGTCGAATTTCTCGTGCCATTGTTTGGGTGCTTGCTTTAGGCCATATAATGATTTTATCAATCTGCACACTTTGTTCTCCTCTCCAGGAACAACAAAGCCATCGGGCTGCTCCATATATATTTCTTCCTCTAACTCTCCATAGAGGAAAGCCGTTTTTACATCCATTTGATGGACGTGTAAACTGTAGGAAGCTGCTAGCGCTAGCAGTACTCTAATGGAAGCAATCCGGACTACAGGAGAGTATGTATCAAAGAAATCCTCTCCTTCTTTTTGGGTATAACCCTTGGCCATAAGTCTTGCCTTGTACTTTTCAATTGTACCATCATGCCTCATTTTCTTTTTGAAGATCCACTTGCATCCAACTGGTTTACACCCACTTGGACAATCAGTGATCTCCCAAGTCCCATTGGACATGATGGAGTCCATCTCACTATGGACTGCCTCTTTCCAATACTCTGCATCAGGAGATGCATAAGCCTCTGGAAGTGTTTTTGGCACGTCATCCACAAGATATACAATAAAGTCATCTCCAAAGGATTTCGCAACCCTTTGTCTCTTACTTCTGCGTGGAGTATCATCGACTTTATCATCATCTTCGTCAGATGTAACCGGTTCACTATCCGATTCAGGTGAAGTATTTGTTTCAGGTTGAGTGTAAACCTGAGTTTCACTACTACTTGCTACTTTCATAGGATACACTTACTCAAAGAATGTAGCATCACATGACTCCATGATTGTGTATACGCTCACATCAGGAGAATCTGATTTCACAACTAAAAATCAATAAGCCGTGCTGTTTTGTGAGTAACCTAAAAACACACAATCAACTGTTTTGGGTCCAAGCTTTCTCTTTTTTGGCGCTGGTATATTGACTTTAGCCAAACAACCCCACGTACGCAGAAAATTGACATTGGGCTTTCGCCCCTTCCATCCCTCATAAGGAATGACATCTTTGCTTTTTGTCACAACTCGATTAAGGACAAAGTTCGCTGTCAATATAGCTTCCCCCCACCATTCATAGGACATAACGGAACTCTCCAACATAGCATTAACCAAGTCTGTTAGTGTCCGGTTTTTCCTCTCAGCCACCCCATTTGATTGAGGTGAGTATGGTGGTGTAACTTCATGAATTATACCATGTTCAGCATAGAACTGAGAGAACTCATTGGATATGTATTCTCCTCCATGATCATCGTGTAAACGCTTGATCTTTCTCTCAAGTTGGTTCTCAACCTCGGCCTTAAAGATCTTAAAATAGTTGAGAGCTTCACCTTTTGTTTTTAGCAAGTAAACATAGCAATAACATGTAGCATCATCTATTAAGGTCATAATATATCTTTTGCCTCCTCTAGTCAACAATCCATTCATCTCACATAGATCAAAATGAATAAGATCTAATGGTGCCAAATCTCTCTTTTCCTATAAACTCTTAAAAGGTTTTCGAGATTGTTTTGCTTGCACACATGATGGGCACTTTGATCCTTTGACTACATCAAATTTCTGAATTAACTCTAATCTGGACATTCTAGCAATGGTGTCAAAATTGATATGGCAGAAATGAGAGTGCCACACATTGGACTCACATATTTTATTCATTGATGCAATATTCAAATGAAAATTTGGATCAACAGTGTTTAAGCGGAACAAGCCTCCGCTATCATAGCCTTTACCAATAAAATTCCCGAATTTAGAAATTACAACTTTATTGGACTCAAACACTAACTTATAACCATCTCAACATAACAAGGACCCGCTAATGAGATTCCTGTTTATCAACGGAGCGTGCTGCACGTTCTTCAATTTGACAATCTTCCCTGAACTCAGCTTGAGTTCCACCGTACCAACACCAAGAAAAGCAGCAGCTGATCTGTTTCCCATCAAGATGGAGGAAGTCTGCGCTCCCTGGTAAGAAGTAAACAAGGAAATATCAGAACTTACATGTATATTCGCACCAGTATCAACCCACCAATCTGTAGATTGAAATACCGAAAATACAAATGGCAAATTACCATACCGAGATCCTTCAGCCTCATTGCTATCACCAATGGTGACGTTCAACTTCTTGTTTGGCTTTCCATCATCTCGGTCCTTGCGGTGGCGGCAATTCTTCGCAAGATGCCCTTCTTTGCCACACACATAACATGCTATGATTTTCTCATCCTTCTCATGTTTCTTCTTGAAGTTAGTGGTTTTCTTTGGCTTTCTACCATAGTTACCCTTCCCCTTGCCCTTGTAATTGGGCTTGTTCACTACGACATTTGCACTTGCACCTTGAGCGGACGTTCCTGGAACATCCTTTGCCCTTGCCTTTTCTTCCACATCGAGGGCTATAATCAGATCCTCGGTGGAGATGTCTTCTCTTTTGTGTTTCAGGGAAGTGGCAAAATCCCTTCAAGAAGTAGGGAGTTTGGCAATAATGCCCGCTGCCACAAACCTGTCCGGCAAGGCATAACCCAAACTTGCAATCTCCCCAACCAGCAGTTGCAACTCATGCGCCTGTGCAACTATCGACTTTGCAGCGTCAATGCTATAGTCATAGAACTGCTCACAGGAGTAGAGTAAACGACCGCCTTCAGAGACTGCATATTTGCGCTCAAGTGCATCCCACAACTCTGTGGGTTTGTGTAACTCATATACACATCGTAGAGCTGATCCGACAGCAGGGTCAGGATACATCCAAGTGCAGTATCACTTGAACTTCAAATGTCGCGGTCTGCTCAACCGTGAATGGCATTACTGGGTGGATCACCCACCACAGTCCCATAGACATGAGCCAAAACTGGACTCTAGTCTGCCATCTACGGAAGTTACCGCCAGCAAACCTCTCAGGTTTCATTGCATCCGATGCACCAGCCATTGCTGAATTACAGTAAACGCATAAATAAGGTTTCTGGATTGTTGGAAGTATGCGTTTAAATCTACCAGATTTTAACTCGAGGCAAATTACATACAACAATGCTACTGCTATGTAAATCAAATATAGTCGCATACAGATTGACATAAACCGAAACATACACATGTAAACGGTGTGTAAATCCATTAGACTTACAGATCAGCGCTCCGTCCTCGTGTAGGCTTGACGCAGTGCAGATCGTAGATGAGGCAGCGCAGAACATAGTCGATTGATCTCGAGCGGTCGCGCAGTTGCGCTGCCCAGAAACCTTATTGCCACCCCTCGTGCAGGCTTCACGACGGCAACGGCTCGGAGATTCCGCTCACCCTTATCCTCGGTGCACGCCAAGGAGAAGAGCCGGCGAGACTCAGCAGCTCAGTATCACATCACAATTACCAGATGGAAAAAGGAGAAAGAATGAGAGCGTGGGATATTCCGGTGTTGGAATCAGTTGTTCCTGGACGTCTCCAGGACCTCTTATAGAGGAGGCGGCCAATAGTCTGCTGACTGAATCGCCTACAATTACACCCCACTAATTGGCTGTAGTAACCGCCCAATTATCTCGGGATTAAGGCATTGACTGCATGTTAATTATCTCTAATGACCGTTGTCAAAATTAACACGCTGATGGCAAAAGATTTGCGCTGACTTGACTTGGCTGCTCGCTGCGTCGCAAGTCACAAGTCACGCGATCTGTCACGCGAAAAGGAACGCGTATACGCGCGCGCGTGCGTGCATTGTGTTGTGTAGACCAAGCCCCATTCTCTCCTTCACACACATTCAGTGAAGTGAGAGAGCTCTTCTATTTAAGTTGGCTTGCAGCATCTCAAACTAGCAGTATGGGACTAACTTTATGCCATACACTCTTGATTTGGAATTTCTGAAATGGGTCCTCTCCATGGGCCTAATTTCCAGCAAGAAGAGGAGAGAATTCTTGGTTTGGATTTGAGCACAATGAACTACAAACAACAACAATATTATGAAGTGCTTCAGAATGAGATTCTTACAAGACGTTGCAATATCTAGAACTGTCTAGTTTTAGTTCAGTTTAAACCTCATGTGTTATGTGTTAGCTACCCTTTGAATTACTGTTATGTGTGAGCTACCTTTTGAATTATTGTTATGTGTAAGCTAACTTATCAATTACTGTTATGTGTGAGCTACCCTGGATTGTGTGCTAATTTTAAAGGATTGAAGGTTATTTGTTAAATTGCTCTAATGTTGTGTGATGTGAGTTCATACAAGCTGCTGCTGACTGGTTTCAACTTTTTTTTAACTGAATGATCGACATTTTGTTCTCAACCCACATCAGTACTTGAGAAAGTTGAGGTAGTGTCAACAAGGGCTCTGTGAAACTATCTGGCATCGTATTTCTGTAATTGTGTTTGACCATTGATGCTTTAACCTGTACGCTTTATGCAGACACGAGTTTGACATGAGTCTTGACTCCTCTTTTGCAAATGGAGCATCAGTTCTGACGATTTTGTGTATCGGATTGAATTCATCATCCATTACAAACTGATTGAATTCATCATCCGACCCCATACCGTCGCGCTCGAGGCCCTACAAGCACAACGCCCCGTCGTCGAAGTCACGGCGGCACCATCTAGCGCCCGGAGGTCGATGGCGCGGCTGCAGCGTCCCTACCCTCCAGGTTGTAGCGGCGGCGCAAAAACCCTTCCGGTCGACAGGTGACCACGAAAAACAAATAGGCCAAAGGGCTCCCGGACGTCACGTGAAGAAAAAACAATCGACCAAAGGCTTCAGGATGTCTTGCGTGGGACTTTCAGAGAGAATAAAACGATCGGACATTTGATATTTGAATATGGACTGAGTTAAACAGCCGCCGGGAAAAAATTGCAGCCCACATGAAGGCCCAAACGAAAGAATGTGCAGCTCACACCTATTTGAATATAGATAGGGATAAAAATTAGAGAGGCTGTTAGGTTTGATTACTTTTCTACTAGCTATTTCATTTTACATAATAGCTAAAAGAGGATTTTGGCCAGCCACTTTTACCTAGGTTGTTGGAGTTGCTCTTAGTTAAGCTTTTCATTAAACACAAAAGAGCAATGCCATCCCAATGAATTATACTTACATCAGGTTATAATATGTCACAAAAACATATGGTTAACTTAAACGTAGTGCGTTTCATCAAACATAAAGACCGATGCGCCAGTGAATTATGCTTATATCAGGTTATAATCTGTCACAAACATATATGGTTAACTTAATCGCAGTGCATAAAAAATCATTGTCCTTTTAACTGGTTTCCTCTGAACTTTCTTGACGCATGACCATGTATAAGTGTCATCTACATGAAAAATTGCCTGCGAAGCTTTTACCGCAGGAATCATTGCCTGCGAAGCTTTTGCCGCAGGAATTTACAACTCTTTTGGTCCTGTTTGAACAAAGGAATGAAAAATGGAGGAATGGATCAAAACATAGGAAAGTGATAGGAATGCAATTGTTTTTTGAACGAACCAGCACGAGATTGTGCCAATTTCATTGATAGAGAAGGGTTTTGAACATACAAGCGGCTAGCCGCCGATTACAAAAAGCTATTCTCGCGCTAGCATAGACGCAAGTCCTTTAGCCTCAGCGCTAGCCCAAGCCGATGCCTCTCCTTTTATCTTTGCTACTAGAGATGCAGAGGAGCACTCCTGACGGTTAAAAACTCTCGCGTTCCTTTCTAGCCAGATTTCCCAGATGACGATCAGTGTCAGGCTGGTGAGCGCTTTCTTCGGAATTGAGCGGGTGGCAGTTATCGCTGCCCACCAATTGGCCACTGAGTCCGTGCCTGTCCAGGTGGTAGGTCTCAAGTTTGGCTGTGCAAGCCATGTGGCGACTGAGTCCCAAACCCTTTTGGAGTGTTTCGACGAAAAGGAATGCAATTGCAAAACAGAGTAATGAAAAAATGCAGGAAAGAAAGAAAGAAGGCTTTGGAACATAGGAATCTATAACACCGGAAATAAAAATCATCTCAATGATGACACATAATAGTATTTATTAATGATAGATTAATTCATGACAAATTTATAACTGCATGACGTGTTCCGTTTGCACGAGTGGCCTGGTCCATTAGACTTAGTCCATCCAGCTTACAGCATTCACCGTTGGCCTTATCCTCTTGTTGCTGAATCGATGCCTTCTTGAGCTTCGTTCTCAATAGACTGCAAGCCGATCCCATCCTCGACTCCTCGTCGACGAGGGGGCTGCAAGCCGTAGGCGGTCCCCATCGACACGGTCGTGGTAAGTGCTGCGCTGCCGCGCTAGACGGCTTGACGGATGGTCGAAAAAGCTTCAGATGCAATGGATTTTTGTTTTGTTTTATTATGTTGATTTGGAGTTCGATTTTTTTGTTACAACTCGAGAGATCTGTGCGGCGGTTGGGCTGCTTGTTTCCAGTCTTGCTGAAGCCTCTCCTATTTTTCATATGAGTCTGAAATCTTCATTTGATGTGTATCTGTTTCCTGAGAGTTGTACCTCCGTGAGGAAGAAGAACGCCAACTCGGCTTAATTAGTGCTTGAGCGCACGCGCAAGCGCCGCAGGAAGTTTTCCCTTAGCTTGGAGCGCATTTTTCATTCCTCCAGAAGTACAGGAATGGTCGCCGTTCCTCTGGAATGGTTCACCTCAATTCCTTCGTTCCAAACGCTGCTTTGGCGAACAAAACCATAGGAACTTGATTCCTTTGTTTTTCCTACCTTTTTCCATGGAAACTTGATTCCTTTGTTTTTGCTACGTTTTTTCCGTGAATGCGCCCTCCCCTGGTCCGCCCTGCCCCGCTCGCCCCCGCTTCCTTCCCCTGGACTCGACGCCTCCCTCTCTCCCTCGCGCCGCCCCTTCCTCTCGACGCGTCGCAGACTCGCAGCTCTTCTCGCTCTCCTCCGGCTGCGTCCCGCTGCTGACCGGCGGCGCCTCTTCGTTCTTCCCGTTTCCTTCTCCCGCTGGCCTTCCCCTGGCCGGTCCTGCGCCCGGCATGGACCCTGCGCTGCGTGTAGGGTGGGTGCCGCTTCCCCCATCTGGACCCTACGCGCCTCACCTCGCCTCGATTCCGCCCTCTCCTTCCCGTACAAGCGTGGACTCATTGACAGGACGGCGCCTCTCCGATTTGCTTGCGTTGCCGGTGTTCTGCAGCATGGGGAAGCTCGCTCTCTCCTCTGTTCTTCTCCTCCCCTTATTGCTAAGTCTTCGCTCTGAATCTATGCGAATCAGGCAGCCAACAAGAACGTGTGGGCAGCTCCTCCCTTTCTTCTTTTGTATCTGTTCTTTCAATTTAGGGTCGTCTCTGATCTGATTGGTCTGTGCAGGATGATGGATTGTGGGTAGGCTTTCTTCGTTGATGGATTTGGTGTGAGGTCTGGCCGTGTGGGTGACTCTCTGTTGCTATTGTTTGCCTATTTGGAGAACAGGGTGTTCCTCCGTTGATTGTTTTGGTGCAAGGTCTTTCTGATTCTCTGGTCGGGTTTGCCGGTTTGGAGATTTATTGTTGCAGCCATCCTCGGATCTTATTATGCCTTTGATTCCAGGTTTGATTTCCATCTAGAACGATTCATGAGGCATCTCCTGATTTCTTCTTTGTTTCTCTTTTTTTCTTCTATTTCTCATATTCAGTAACTTTTTAGTGGCTGCTCAAAAAATGTTTGCTGTCCATGAATCCTATTGGTAGGGCATGGCTTTTGTTCGTGTGTCCGACCTTCCTCTTGGAAGGGCCCAATGTGTCATGCGTGTTCGAGTTGGTCAGCTTTGGGACTACTGTGGAAACCCGCAATAGATTGTGCAGCTGTATGCTATGGTTTTACCGAGCATACATGGCTTTGCTATTTCTGATTATAGCTTTGGTGACATAGTACGATATAGAACACTATCATCATCTACCCTAGAAAATGCCCGCGCTGCTGCTCATATTTGGATCAGGCACTAACCGTGCTACACTTCTAATCCTCTTTTTTATTCCTTTTGGTTTGATCCTTTTTTATATCTGTTGAGTAGATGAAAACACTTAAGCGAAGGAGCTGCATGTAAATGGTACATCAGTGAAAATATTCCAGAAATTGAGACCTTATTTGATCACTATGCCTTATTTTTTTAAATACAATGTTATAAATTCTACTACTGCATTGCCATTGAACTCTACTACTGATTCATTAATATAACAATGCAATAGACTCTGTTACTGCATTGCCATTGAACTCTGCTACTGGTTCATTAATTTTTCATTATTGTGCAGGGTGTATGACAGCCAGAATAAAATTGAATGGTTATCAACAGGTGAACAACAATTTGGAACTTTTGAGCAACAGAAAAATGTTGAAGAGAAAACTGTTTTGCAGCTTAAGGATATTGATCCCTAGGAATCTGAGCTAACCATACTGGTCTTTAGCATGCCTTTCTTGCTCTATGTTGATCTGAATCTTTATGTACATGTTGTTTCGATCTACGATTGTGTCCCGTCTGATTTCAGTTGCTGCTTGCAGAGCTCCAGGCTATGATGACCCATGGGTGCGCCCTCTTTGCTTATTGCTTTGCTCTATATTCACGATGATTCCCTGTTGTTTAGCTTCTGTGATCTGGATGTCTATGCCATCCTCTGTGATCTGGATGTCTATTTCTGCAGCCATCATCAGATCATAACGTGCCTTTGATTGGAGGTTCGATCTCATGTCATTTTGAAAGATCCATGAGCAGTTCCATGATTGCATTTTTTTTTATTTTTTGCTTTTTCTCCTCCAGTTTGTTTTTGTGATCGGCTGCTCACACAATGTTTCTTCTCCATGAGATCTTACTCGCCATGGATGCTACTTTACTGTATTGTGAATTATTTCCTGCCTAGCTGGTTCTGTTAGTGTGCATTGTTTGAACGGAATTACTAGAGATGGTTCACCAGTTCATGATTTTGAAATACAAATATCAAAACAGGGATACTGGAAGTATGGCTATAGTAATTTGGGTGTTTCCTGTGGCTAGGTGCTTCCTAGAATTTGATTCGATAATCATCTTTACATTATGTAAGTTTAGGTTGTAAGAAAAGTTTGATTGGCCCACTAGGTTGTTTGTGCTGAACTTTAGTTCTTTCGAGGTTTAAATTTTGGAGGAAATGCTTTTGCTCCTCTCTTATTGGAAAGCTCTGGTTGTGCTGTGGTGATTTTAGTTGGTGGCGATGCTAGCTGCCGCAGTCCTGTTGTGATGTTCTTTGCGCTTGCGTGTTTCAGATAAACATCGTGTGTACAGACTGCTTATTCCAGCTCCTTGAACATGCCTCCAGCTTTGAAATTCTTAAGAAATTAAAAGTTCAGCCTAAAAGGCATTGGAGGTTGGCATGAGGTTTGGGCACCGAGGTAAGTTTGTTCCATGGCTAGCATCTTGAGTTCGGCAGAACAAGATACAAGGATTCATTTATCAATGGTCTTAAAAGTTTCAGATTTATTCTGTCTCGCTTGGTCTATTCAAATATCGAGTCATGCTCTTAAGATCCTGTAAATTACCAGCATTATTTATGTGATATTCAAGATAAAAAAATTCCTAGGCACTGAATTGCCGAACAATGAGTTTGATGCGTTGAATTGATCAGTGTGAGGCATAACATTGTTTTTTGCTTATCCAAAGTAGTTTAGGAATGCAGACTCAATCGTTTCCACTTTGGTGGAACAGCATGAGCTACTGGAATATAACTAGCCAACTTGAATATCATAAAGTAGTTGCATCTTTTTCCCTTCTCATTGCACATGTCACATGTAGTATATATAAGTTCTCCCAAGTCCCGTACTCATCTTTTAATTACTTTGCAAGCAAACATATTATTATCTTTGTTATATACTCATTTAGTGTAGAGTAGAGCCAACTTGAAACAACTTTAAATTGTACATGAACCCCTTTTCTCTATAAGTTGGAGATAGTCAAAGTAATTTTAAGTGGACAGCAACACATAGCATTTGCATTAATTTTTAAATGAGTTTTGTTTTGTTATTGTTACCTGGCACATGCAGCTCAAGGTATTGCATCGTGAATCTCATATGCAACAACACCTAAGATAGCTTGAGGTTAACATGACCATGACTTAAATGCAATCAAAAAGTGCAACAGTACAGAAATAATCCACATCCTGTTTTGTTTTAGAATTTCAGAAACACACCTTGCCTATATAAAACATGGTAATGCTTATATTCTATACATGACATGCTCAGGTCATTTTATTACAAACTGTTATTTTTTATCTACTATTCCTTATATAAAAAAAATAATGCCCACACTGCCTTATCAAAGCAAGCAGACTCTACAACAAGAATAGAAGAAAACTACTCACATGTTATTTAAAGGTTGTGGTTCAACATATTAATTTTGTCTCTGCAAGCTATTTGCATGAGATATGTGAAGACGAGTCCTTTTCTGTTGGGGTCGTACATATCCCTTTAGACTATTGTGGCGTATTTAGCTGTGCTAAGATTTTTTCGGGCTACCACACTACTGGTTGTTTACCGGCACATATTGTGCAGCTCTGGAGGCCGTTATATTTTTACAGAGCATGTATTGATTTGCTGTTTGAGATTATAGTTATGCTGAGATGGTTCAACACTTTCATCATCTGCCATAAAAACTGCTTGAGCTGCTGCTCATGTTCATTGGTATTTGATGACCAAAGCGTCCTACTGAATTTTTGTGCTGATCCATGCTTTTCATGTAGGATGTATGGCACCCATGACAAAATCGAATGGATATGGGCCGGGGGATATGGGCCGACGAGCAGCAATTCAGAGCTCTTGAGCAACAAAAAATTCTTGAAGAAAAGACTGTCCTGCAGCTTAGAGATATTTGATCCATGAAAGTTTGTAGTTCATCAAGTCTATAGGGCACTGTAAAGTTTCAGTATGGACAATTTTATAGACAACATGGTATTGATCTTCTACTGAAGTCATGGTCAACTATTTGTCAAACCAGTAAGCACATATGCTAGGTAACATAAATGCTGTGAAAATTCTGCAAAGATAATAACACTAGCTATAGTAGTAATGATCCATATGCTCCTACAGTGATTAGAAGATCATGTACTTTTTTCTGCGTGACTTTTTGTCTATTTGTCAGGTCTGAAATATTAATGCGATTTTCCTTTTTGTTTGAGCAACACGGATAGAAAACAACCCAGACTAATTGTCAATGCTCTCCTAATCAATAGCTGTACTGAGCTCATGGATGGTTAAAGAAAATAACCCAATTGGAAGTTGGAGCAACCAGTTAAACTGCAGGTTCAGGAAATTGGTTAATGAACCCGTAAAAATGTTCAATGGCAAAATGTCCAGACCAAAAATCTGAATCAAAGATGCATGTTCAGTAGTGCATCAATTTTTTCTGATGTAACCATTTTGCGTACATTGAAATTCGGCTGTGCATTCTTACTTGGCATACAATTTTGACTCTACCTGTGCAGCAACTGGTATTTCCATGATCAGCCCATTTGTTGAATGGAAGCATTTATATCAGTATCAGCCCATTTGTTGCCGACGATGTTAGTTCCCACTTCAGTATTAACTATTTCCGTGCACCAAGACCATTGAGGAAGAGGAATCTAATGTTCCAGAAAAAGATCCTGAAAACAAAATAATAAATACAACAATGCACCAAGACCTACCTGTAAGATGTATGACATTCTTTATTTCTGCCAGTTCTGTTAACCTACTAATCATGAATGTATGTTTGCTGATATAGGCAGATCATGACAAGAACCTTATGGAACCTACTGAATCTGTTGAACTTGCTGATGACAATGACCGTCTTTTTTTTTGTTTTTGGCCCTTTTTTGAAAGAATTTCACAAATGGATCCCCTGCGGAAAGAGTGTCAAAAATGGACCCTGAGCTCGGCGCCGTAGACCATGGCGCCGAGGTCACATTTGTCGGCGCCGGAGCTCGTGGCGCCGAGGTCTACACCCCTCGCGATGACCTGGATTTGACGTGGCTGCTACCTTGGCGCCATAGCTCCTGGCGCCGAGGTAGGTGCCACAGAAGACGGCGCCGAGGTCGGCGCCAAAGCTCCTAGCGCCGAGGTAGGCGCCACAGTCTTTGGCGCCGAGGCCTTTTTCCTTCTTGGCCCTATCCCAAGCGTGTTTCTACTGCATTATTTCACTTTATTCATGGATCAAAGGCGCAAAACATCCGTAGTTTAACTATTTTGAGGATAAAAATATGGATTTGCATATCACATAGAGTAGTACACTACGTAATGGAGCACATTAAAATCAGGTTGTTAATTAGGTCATGCACTCAACCTAACATTTCTTAGCTAATTGAAATGGAGAACAGAGACAAAGTGGCATGTGAAAACCTTTACCACACAATGGTAACTAGGTTTTGAACTAACCCTAACATGCCTTAGGTAATTGAAATTGGTACATTTTGAACTGAAGTTCTACTGGGTGTAGCGGGTGAATTTTTCCTTCCTGCCTTGCTTGGATGAGCCTTCCCCATCTTGTCTCTTCTTGCTGTTCAGTCCCTCTTCTTGTTCGAGTAGTTGTGCTTGACGAGCTTGAAATTCTTCTTATTGTTGTTTCAGTGCCGCTTCTCTGGCAGCTAACTCCTGACGGCGCCTCTGAAGTTGATCCTCCTTGCCCTTCATACGGATCTGTTGGTGGCGGATCCTTCGCTCTTGCTCCTCACGCGCAAGACGCTTGGCTTCTCGAGCATCCGCCTGTCTCACGTTGTATTGCCCTTTGTGCTCAACCTGAGTTGGTGAGACCGGCCGAGGAACAGGGCTAGTGTCGACCCATTGTATGAATGTGCAAGCCTTAATGAAATACATGGTGTTAGATGTACGCCATTGATGCCTAGATTGAAAAGATGAATCAATGTCGTACCTTGAAATCATCATCAATGTCCGGACACTTGAAATACCTACACCCATACTGCTGCTTCTTTGAAGGATCATCACATACTTGCAACCACGCACGGTACCCACAGTAGCACTTCGGTCGTTCATTCCATGGTGGAATGCCCTTTCGGTCTTCCTTCTATGAGGACATCGTTTGGAGAGAAAGTGGAAATGTAGGTTGTGTTGTGGTTGAGGAGAAGGTTGTATCTTTTTATAGAACTAATATGTTTTTTGAATATAATTTTTTTTGAGCCGCCCTGTAGGATAAGGCAAGGACGTCATGATTGTTGATCTGAAAAGCCTAGATAGATGTCTGAGGCACCTAGTTAGATGCTCGCTGAAAAGTCTAGGTAGACGACAGATCTGAAAAGGCTAGTTGCATGCATACTGCAAAGGCTAGTTCGAAATGTGTAGGCTTTTCAGAAAGTCTGTATGCTTTTCAGTGAAATGTCATATCATCTTTAAAGTTTGCTGCCAACTTCGAACTGAAATATGTATTGATAGTTGTTGGTCATGTTTTTTTCTTTTTTGCTTTGCTTTTTTGCATCTCCCCTTATTGTTTAATGCTACATCAATATTTGAAACATTTGAATTGCCTAACCATTTTTAAAACATGAATTGCGTAACCCGGCTTGAATACATAGATGCATTGCATCAGAATGAAATGACAAAGAGGATAGGGTGTTGTGACACCACTTCTGACCTAAACAATGTACTACAAAAGCGCAATGGCATGTATAGCACACTTATAATTGTGTGCTAATCCTAGCATGCCTTAGGTGAATGTAAATCGCCGGGTGTGAAGACTAGGCTTCACTGGGTACAACGGGGATATTTTCCCTTCCTAATAGCTTCAGGCCCCGCTGCTTTTGCCCGACGTGCCCTCTCCCTCTTTCTCTTGCGATCAGCTTCACGTTCTTGGGCCTCTTGACGCTCGATCTCCTCCATCCTCTTGCGAATCTCCTCCTGGTCTTTCTTGCGCTTCTCCTCCTTTTGATCCTCCTGCATCATCCGTTGCCACCTAGCTCTTGCCGAGGATGCTGCTTGCTCTACATGAGCCTTGTCCTCATTCGACTGCTCTGTATCTAGCCACTGCAAGAAATCACAAAGAGGCGGGGGAGTCTTTGACTCCCCAAAGTAAGAATACAGAATATGAAATGGGTATAAAAACATGGCAGGGCAGGGTTAGTGAAAAACTTCATGTGTGTTAGCCCGTTCCTTTGCCTGGTCAAGGTGGTATTTTGGCCTTGCAGGCCATCTAACCCCTGCCTCCTGCAAGGCTAGTGCGTCGGCGTGTCTTTTATTGAACCAAAAAACAAGCCTGTAGAATGTGAATGACACAATGGCATTCACGGGCATTCCACGTATGCCCAACAACAATTTATTGAATGACTCTGCCATGTTGCTGCATTGAAACTCATACCTCCATCCACCCGTATCATGAGCCCTAGTCCATTTTTCCAAATCTCCCATCAATCCTGCCAACCATTGCCTACCCAAGGCATTTGTTGCTGTTTTTACCTCCTCCAACTTCTGACGAAAATATTTGTCCTCACGTTGACGACAAGCCGCCTCAAAAAGCGGAAAGTTATCCTTCACACCATCCTTACGGAGAAGATTCTCTGCAAGGTGCCGGGTACACCATCGATGATGCAAGGATGGAAAGCCATCAATATGCTCTTGCACTGCACTAAGAATGCCCTGGTGACGATCAGTTATAACACCAACCTCCCTACCAGGCCCAACCACATGTATACGGACTAGCCTCAAGAACCATTCCCAACTGTCTTTGTTCTCCGTCTCAACCAAAGCAAATGCCCAACCACATGTATACGTACAAGCATGTTGTTTGCATCAACTGATATGGCTACAAGAAGTATGCCTTTGTACTTGCCAAGAAGAAAAGTACCGTCAAACGAGAAGAGAGAACGACAGTGCAGAAATGCCTCCTTCGACTGAGGGAAGCACCAGAAAGCACGGAAGAATATGTGACGGTTACCAATCATTTCATTTGGCTTGGCCATGTACTCATAATGCATTCCGGGATTCACCGCTTTAATGGCATTGAAAAGAGCTGGCAACATCTCGAACCCATCCTCCCAATTCCCATATATCATCTTCCACGCCCGCTGCTTTTCCCTGCAAGCCTTACCATAGGAAATCTGAAAACCATCATATGCCAGCTTAACTGTCTCGATGATTGTCTTCACCTTCATGTTCGGCTCTTGCTTTAATACTCCCATCAAACGCTTCGCTATTAAAGTAGATGTCAACTGTCGATGCTTCGTTATGAGCTCTAGAGCAGCACACGTGTGTGGGCTAACAACCTTTGTAATTTTCCACTTGCCGGTGTCCTTTTGTTTCCTTGCACAAACTCTCCATGGACAACGATCCTTGTCGCACACAATTGTGTATCGCCGCTCCGCATATGAATGGAGTACCTTATAGGGCCTTTTACGTATCACTGCATAATGCTGCAACCAACGCTTTAATGCTGGGAGGTCCTTGAAAACTCGACCCTTCTCAATTGTCATGTTCCAACTTGTCTCAGGAGCATCTAGAAGATCATCATCTCGTCCTTCCGCATATGCCTGATCTGAAAGTCCAACGTCGCTGAATTCATGGACCCTTAAGTCACGGCCAGGGAAAATACGTCTCATCATCTCTAAATCACTATCTGAAAGCTCACCCACTTCACGGTCATCATCAGAATCAATTGCCCTTGCTACGTCATAAGGATCCTCTTCATTCAATGCTGCAGGCTCAATTGTCTCATCATCATTCATTAACTAGAAATCAACTTCCACACTATTCGAAGCCCGAAATCCGTCTTCCAAATGACAACCAACATTATCAGGAATGCATGCTGAAAGACACGAGCAAAGACAAGGAAAGAATGAGACAAGAATGATTTTAATAGGACAAAAGAGAAGGATTGAAAGGGACAAGTGAAAAAATGAGGTGGATGCAATACTTACTAGGAGGGTTTTGTGTCAAATGGACCGCCTCATTCTGTGACGAAGGGACATCATGAGCAGGAGGTGCAACATTATCTGGAACTGGCATAGAAATATGGACCACATTTGGAGCGGGGATCCAGCATCACGAACATGGACAACAGGAACCGGCCGCTTAGGAGGGCGGCGGTTGGGAGAAATAGACACCGGAAGGCTGAACAAGAATATCCAAACATTGCAACTGACTCTTCATTGCAGATCTGACAAAATTATCCCATTGATTCTGACTCCCAACTCGAATAAGACGCCTAAGAATATTGGGTGGAGCACCTAGATGAAGTACACCCTCCACTACAATGTCATCATGATTTCCATGCCAATTTAACTCCTCACAAGCCCTAGCAACCAACTCAGTAAAGCTTGGTCTATCATCAAATAGCACGCTATGCATCCCAACAAAATCAACATATCTATAGTTTTGATCTCTTTCCACAGTACCTCCATGATATATAGTCACTAGATTGTCCATCTAAATTTACATAGCTATAGATTTTGTTTAGTCATAATACATATATAAACTACATATGTGCTAGTGCTAGTAATTAACTAAGTATATCTAATATATACTACATAAATATGTCAAGCTAATATTATCAAGCTAATACTACCTAACTTAGAAATTAGCTAAGTATAACAAATATAACTACTATTATCAAACTACAACTACCTAACTAGCTTCTATTATCAAGCTACTACTACCTAACTATCAAAATATGTCACTACTTCTATCTAGCTAGTATTATCAAACTACTACTACTAACTAACTATCTAACTATGTCACTACTACTATCTACATGTACATGATAAAACACTATTATCTAGCTACTATCTAACCATGATTTCAAGTCCCTGCTACTACTACATGAAAACATAATTATTTAAGTGCACATCAAAATTTTATTAGCATGTATAGTACCTTGATTTGCTAGGCAATGATGCTCGGGAGGAGCTCGTCTCGCTGCAGACCCCGAAGGTCAACGCGACCCTGAGGAGGAGCTCCTGCCCTGCGGCTCAGCTCCCGCAAGGTGGGCGCCGCGCCGGGAGGACGGCCTACCCAGGGGGCGTGACCCGAGGCCCCCACGCACCGGCGCAGTAGCTAAGCCGCTGTGGCGGTGCCGCACCGGCGCCGGGGAGCCCCTGCACCCGCGCCGGCCCGAGACGCCGACGATGAGGGCCGGCGTGGCTCGGTGGGGATTGGGGGCGGGGCGGCGGAGCAGAGCGTTGGGGCGGTGAGCCTAGGAGCGGCGGCGGCGATGCTCGGAGGGGCGTCGTGGCGGCGAGCCTCCGAGCGGCGTGGGGGCGGCGCAGCTCGGAGGGGCGTGGGGAAGACCGGCGGCGAGCCTCCGAGCGGCGCGGTGGCGGCGCGACGCAGCGGACGGGCGTGGGGAAGACCGGCGGCGAGCCTCCGAGCGGCGCGGTGGCAGCGCGACGCGGCGGACGGGCGTGGGGAAGACCGGCGGCGACCCTCCGAGCGGCAAGGTGGCGGCGTGGGGGCGAAGGCTCGGTTCGAACTGAGGCGCGTCGGGCTCGGTTTGGGAGACAAAGTCGATGCTCGGCGCCAAGATCTGTGGCGCCGAGGTCGACGCCGAGATCTGCGGCGCCGATGTCGGCGCCGAAATCGGTGGCGCCGAACTCAGCGCCAGCAACTATGGCGCCGAGGTCTCTGCCACGTCACCTCCAGCTCATCGCCTGGGTTGTAGACCTCGGCGCCACGAGCTCCGGCGCCGACAAATGTGACCTCGGCGCCATGGTCTTCAGCGCCGAGCTCAGGGTCCATTTTTGACAATCTTTCCGCAGGGGGTCCATTTGTGAAATTCTTTCACAAAAAGGGCCAAAAACAAAAAAAGACGGTGACAATGACCATATTCCAAATTTTTTGGCTAGCATCTTGCTCATGAAAATATGCTACAAATTACAAAATATCTTTTCATTGCACTCTCTACTCTGATCTGTATGTTTGCCTAACATTTGCAATGTGGAAAGGCTCCTTCAAATGGTCAGAATGGTGCCAAGCAGCGATTATGCAGCGGTCGAAGGCCTCATCTTAAGCAGGTGCCCTCCTCTGTGAATTCCAACTCAGATTACTCAGGCTAAAGGTATGAAACTGCTCTATTTATATGTCATCGCATGTCCTCTGTGAATTCAGGGAAAAGGAGCAGGCAATTGTCATATCCTTCAATATTATGGATGCTTATAACAAACTGAAGTGAAAGGATGCTGCATGCTCTGGCAAATTTCAAAAAAAAAAAAAAAAGAAAAAGAAAGGATGCTGCACTAGCTCTTCTAGGATTATCATGTTTTGTGTATGTCTGAATTAACTGAGACTATCAGACTTCAAGTGTATAGATGGTGTTGTCCGTGTGATTTTGTGACATGCCATGCATATGCTCCAAACTGTTATATATACCTTCTGCGGATTTGGGTTTTGGACTGCATGTGTGATGTGTGATGTTAGACTCTGTTCAATGATCAGTTTGTTCTGCATAGAATGTATTGGCATCTCACTCATCTTGAGTACTTTATTGCTTTTAGCATCATCCCTATCTAACATACCAGAAGCGCATAGCGATGGACGAAAACAAACGCAACAGTGGACACGAAAAGAAGCGAGCTGGGCCGTAGAAACACTGGGGCGAGCATCTCCAGCAGATTGAGAATAACAATCCCCTTTCCCTATATTACGTCAACCCAGTTGAAGGAGAACACTTCTATCTACGCATGCTTCTAATTATAGTAAAAGGAGCTACAAGTTATGAAGATATAAGGACATACAATGGTACTACTTACCAAACGTTCTAAGAAGCTTGTGCAGCACGTGGGTTGGTAAAAGATGATAACGAGTGGTACAAAACATTTGAGGAAGCTGCAAATTGGGCCATAGCTGCACAATTGCGCTACCTATTTGCAACAATATTACTATTTTGCAACATAAAAGATGAGCAAAACTTATATGAAAAAAAATAGAAAAAAATGATAGATGACATTGAACATCGATTAACTACAAAATACTATCCAATTCGATATATCCCTACTGAATTAGAGCTCCATGACCTATTGCTTGAATAATTAGAGGAGATCTTATCCAAGAATGGAGTTAGCATAAATAGCTTTAATCTACCTTACAAGCCAAAACAACACAAACCAGATGGAAGTAATCAACTTATTCTTGAAGAAATGAGTTACGATGTGACATTCTTAGAAGAGGAAGCAAACAAATTCTACTTGCAATTTAACAACGACCAAAAGTTTGTTTTCCATCAAATAATTAATAGTGTCTTAAATAATGGGCCAAAATTCTTTTTCATATCTGGTCATGGAGGAACTGGAAAAACATTTTTATGGAACATGATTGTTTCATATGTAAGGGCACAAAAGAAAATAATACTCACTGTCGCATCATCAGGGGTAGCCTCCTTATTACTGCCAAATGGTTGTACAACTCATTCAAGGTTTAAAATACCAGTGGATATAGATGATATATGGGGCTATTGCGTCCTTGCCCATGTTTTGAACCTCAATTGTATTTTACCCTCACTTTTTTTCACTTTGTATTTTTACCCTTACTGTTTGAATACGAAGGCCGAGTTTACCCCTATTCCATGAACAGTCCATAACGGTGTTAAAAAAGACAAATTTACCCTTGCAAACATGCCCCTACTTTTTTGAGAGCTTTGTGGTCATACTCTTCTATGGACAGCATATGTTGGCAGCATTTCAATAGGAATATGAACAGAAATTTGGCAACAAAACTTTGGAAGAAATCATTGCAATTGGCAAACCACTCGGCTGATTTGAACAAAACTTTGGAAGAAATAGTTACATGAATAGTCTTTATGTTATATAGGGAAGGCACCTAATGCTTTTATCAAAACAAGGGAAAATTTTACAATCGGTGCCCAAGGCCCATTTATTAAGTCTGTATTGATGTCTTTTTACAGAAGATACTTGGAAGAGCCTTTGCCTTTGGGTACAGAAAGACAATACTACACTAAGCCTCGTTAGTTCTCGTACGTTTATTCAGCTGTCTAAACAATTTTGAAGTTAAATTTGTTTTAGTAATTTCATCTTCACCTGTTTTTTATATTTCAGGTGGTGCCATAGCATAATTTTTTTTTTGGTTTTGGGATTTCTTTTCAGATCGCAAGGATGGTGCATCAGAGATGCTTGCTGGCAAGGTGCACACACAAAAATTTGTCAAGTAGGTCTGTGCAGAATGCCTGAACTTGATAGTCATGTATATTTGATTGTCATTTAATAATCACATGGCAACTCAAATAATCACTTTTCCTGTAGCTTTCTTGCACAAAATGGCACTGAACTAAGTGTGTGATGCTCAATCTGAAGCATTTCAAATGCTCTTTGCTTGGCAATCTGCAGCTGTAGTGCTCTAATCTGAAGCATTTCTGTGCATCGGGACCATACTGCCTAAGCATTTTTACTTTCGGGTGATTAAAAACAACATATACATCATCTACAGCTGCTTAGGTAGGAACTGTATGTGACTACAAAATTCAGTTTTACTTGCATAATCAATTTATCGTGCTCCATTCTTGTTTGACAGACACTGCATGGCCATCTAGAGTCTCATATGATGAGCGTTATGTAGAATCCAAACATTTTTCTAGACATAGTAAAAATTATAGGATGAGCAGATCTCTATAGAATAATAATTAGCTGTAAAAATTTCAAAAACATTAGACTCCAAACCTTTGCTAATGATACTGGTTACTTGGCCTGTAAAATTTATGTATTGATAATACAGGGTGGTGACTTTGTTTTTTTTTTCAGATGAGTCATTTCCTTTTGCGATGCATCCCAGAGGCTGATGCGTCCCATGGTACTTCAAAAATATTAGAGGTTTGCGATGTCTACGTAAACTCATGTCCTCTCTACTGAGTTTTACTTTTCTTGTCCTCTCTATTAGCAATCTTCAGAATGCTGAGTTTGGATGGGGGCCCTCCCTTAGCAAGGTCGCCCACAACCCCATCCCTCTGTTGCGGTACAGTAACGCATCGTTGCGTTATGTTTCTCCCGGCCTCCACCATTTCCATCAGGATGTGCTTGAAGAATGTTTAGTGCTGGATGGAAGAAAAATCCCCGGGTTACCATCTTGCAATGTGCTATGTTTTTAGTCCTTTGTAAAATGAGTGAAGGAACATGAGCTGTGATGCCAGATTGTGTACTTTTAAAATTCTGTTATTCTAGATATAGACTGAATACTGCTAAACTTTAAAGCACTTGTAGCAAATGACAATCTGAATTTTGCCAAAACGTCAAGAGCCATGCTAATTGAAGTTGAGACAATGCACCATCATAAATCATTTGTATTCAGATATATTTTTCATGCTTGAAAATAAAAGGTAAATGCATGTGGACCGTTGTTAATGGTTGGGATGGGCTTTCATATATATAGAGCTAACATACTTTCAATTTTATATCAGTTATATGAACTCTGTAGGTTTTGGTTGCTTGCAATTATAAAATTGACATTGTTAAATTAGGCCGTAGCGTTAGCACGGGCATCTTACTAGTTTTAGATGTAGAACTGCCCTCGAGATGCTAAGTAATTTGCAGCTGGTCATCAGTCTTAGCATAATTTGACAAACCATTATCTTATATCTTTATGAAACTATGTATTGTTTAATCGTTTTGTCTAATCGTGTGCATAAAAGGACTATTTCATTTGTCATTTCGAAACTGCATGATGGGCAAAGTAACTTTCTCCACAAATATAAAGGTTAAAAGTAAGACTGTAATTTTAGTGCGAAAAATTTACTTTCGCCTCGTCGTCTCGCCCATCCAATCCTCACCTGTCCTCCTCCTCGAAGGACCATGAGGGCAAATTTCTATAAATGTTTCAGCTAATTTGTTCAAATTTTGTGTCCTTAGCAGTGTAGAGGCTATTACTTATCAAAATACTATTTTTTTGGGCATGGTGTTACAATCCATGAACAGAATGTATCCAATGATAATCTCATACCTATTTGAGCCTGTAGCAACTTATTTTTAGATTTATTGAAACACGGAACTAATGGATATACGAGATTTAAAGGTCTATACATGCGACCCCACGCGCTTTGCGATTATGTTACTTTCAAGAGGATTTAGCGCGGCGACGGTTGGCAATGGCGGATCCAGCGACCCTAGCCGCTGGAGACAGAGCAAGAGGGCAGGGCGAGGAAGCTCGCCGGAGGATTTAGCGCGGCGGCGGTGGGCAGGGGCGGATCCGACGACGCTAGCCGCCAAAGACGGAGCAAGAGGGCGAGGCAAGGAGAAGCTTGTCAGAGAGCAAGATATGGCCAGAGTGAGAGGGGAGGGGAGCGAGAGAGGGAGGGAAGGGAGGGCCAGATGAGAGGACACGAGACGAAGGGGTGAGGGGCAAGAGGAGGGGTTCACGGGAGGAGGGCCTCGGTTTAGTTGCATCCTTGTATTATTATTCAAAAGTTCATTTCATCAATTCGTAGGCGTGCATGGTTACTATTTAGTAACTCCTCCGTTCCTAGGTCATTTTACCTTTCAAAGATTCATAGATTTTACTATAAAACTAGACATAGTGTTTATCAAGGTACATAACAAAGATGATGAACTTGGAAAAGCCAAAACGACCTGTAATTTGAAACAGAAGTAGTATAGTTTTAAAGAAAAGGTGCCACCTATGGCATGGGTACTTTTGCTAGTATGTCTTAAATTACTAAAATGCTTGTATTTCAGGACAGATGCTAGTCATGATATTAAACAACTATTTGTCTATGGTAAAATTAAATTGCTCCATAATGCAGATGACAAATATGCGGAAAAAAAAAATCAAAACCGTTGTAAATGGGCGAGTGGCGTTTTATTCAGAAGGATGAGGTACGTTCTGTTCAAGGATGAGAGGGAGAGGCGTTCTGTTCGGGAGGATGAAGGTATCGTTCAACCAAACAATAAAATTCAATTCGACCTAATTCTTAAATCCGTTTCCTACAAATCTTAATGCTAGAATATGATTATGGAATTGAACATACTGAGTATAATTATGGAATTGAACATACCGACTATGTTCGGCAGACCATACAAATCTACATGAAGAGCATCTTCATATCAGTAAAACTATACTTAAAGGTACGCAACGATAACAAAGCTGACTACCTGCGAATTAATATAAAACATAACAGTAAGGCCATATTCTTACAAATGCTGACTCAGGGTCCACAGATAAAAAAAAAGTAGTCCTATATAAGATGCTTACGATAAAGCTGGACATGCTGAGAGTCCACAGGCTAAAATAAAGTAGAGTTAACATAATTGCATAGTGTTTAGGGGATGTTTAGTTGGGAGAGAGGGTGAAAAGTAATGTTGCTAGAGAAGCGTGCATGAAGATAGAAATAAACTCACGGTTTTCTAGTATGGATAACTTCTCGTGAAAACAGATTTCATGAGAAGTTATTCATCCTAAAAAACTGTGTTAGTTCATTACTATCATTGTGCACGCTTCCCTAGCGACATTACTTTTCACCCCTCTCTTCCAAAACACCCCCTAGGATCGATTGTGAACTTGTGATTATTCAGACTGCAACAGGTTCAGTGTTTCGCTGATGGCCGACAATTGGAAAAGTCTACTATGGCCGCATGAGACCCATCGGCTGGCATTTGCTCCTTCGACCATATAGGACGCTTAGCATATTTCTTTGGAAAAGGAGTATCAGCCCTTTTGGTTATAGCCAACCTGTAGGAGAGACCAGCTCTGTTGACTTGGTGCACTTGGAATACACAGTTCTTGAAGTCGGCAAAACGACGAATCATATCATCGTGATCACGCTCAATCTTAAAGTGTTTGCACCAGCGGTGATACAAGGCCCATATAGCTTCGTCTGACACCAAGTCCTTCTCTTCGGCAACAAACGGTTCTTGATCTATAAAAAAGAATTGTTTACTGAATTAGACAACAATCCTTGGAACGAGTCGCATCTTCTAAACGAAAAGGATAGCGTAGACCATTATTAACGCCTAAAACCGCTTTTTTTTAAAGGACAGCAGCAGAACACAAAGCTCACTCTCAAATTTTCAGGAGCCTGAAGCGTCTAATCGGGGTGATTAAACCGAATTTTAGTCGCGCGGAGTCAATCGAATCCAAGATCCACCTTAGCTTCTACGCTTCAAAGTGCCCCCCCCCCCCCCCCCCCCCCCAAAAAAAAAAATCACTGTCTCGCGCCTGAAGCGTCTATTTGCTCGATAGGGGTGATTAAACCGAGTATTAGTCGCGCGGCGAGTCAATCGATTCAAATGAGAACCTTAGCCATACGCTTCAAAGGGCTCAACATAGAATACGAGGAGTATAACTAAAAGTTTCAGAGGGAGGGCTGGATTACCTTTTAAGGAGTTCACTCCGTGGGATGAATGGGTGTACCGGTGAGCATCGTGACGGGCGCATCCAAACAATTGGATGGGGCGATTGGGGGAGGCACCTTCTAGTTTGCTCTGAATACGAACTGCTGCCATGAAGCTGCTGCCCAGGATCATCTCTACGCCGGCGCAGCCTGATCTGGCGGAGACGCGAAGGGCAACACGCGCGGCCATGGACGCCATTGTGACTGGATCTGGATGTTTCGTTCGTCGCTGAACTGGTGGCCGGTTTGAGCCGCCGCTCCCCCCCAATTTATATGGAATGGAAGACATCTGGCTAGGGTTTCGGTTTGCTTCCTGCTGGGCTGGTTTAATGTTCCATGGGCCGGATATTACTAGGACTTTCCGAATCAGCCTGGTATATATAATGGAAAAAGTCCGTTTCACCTCCCTGACTATCAAAAACTCTGAATTTTCTACCTCAACTATGAAACCAGATACATTTCTTCCTCGAACTCACTAAACCAGCTCAGATTTCCTCCCTTCCTTTGGGGCATGCATCTATGGTTCTAAGCTAGGCCAGTCTCAGTGAGAAGTGTCATGAGCATTGAATATCATGTCATATCAAAAATTTGCTAACATAGCAGTATTATTTATGAAGAGAGTGTCATGGGATGAGAGAGGATGTCATGGTGATGACACTTCCCCGGCACAGTTTTCAAAGTTTCCAGTCTTGACAACCGTGCGATGACACTCTCCACTCAGACCGGCCTAACAGGTAATTGTTGCATCTATGTTTGCAGCCTGCAATACCCACCAGCGGATGAAAGCAGCCAAGCAAGCCTGCTTGTGATAAGAACGTCCTCCATAGCTCCACATCGGCACACATACGCACAACAGTTGCATGCAAGGAAGACCTAGTTATGTATGTAGGGAAGGACAAAAATGAAATTGCATCAACCTGCTTATAAGAATAGATCTTGTACTCACCTAGCAACCTGCAAAGGGCAAACACCAGTCTGCAAATGTTCTTTTCACCTGCAAACACCGTCATGGTTGTTAACTCACAAGCCTCATAGGTTGCAGTGGTTCTTGCATAAAAGAAAGCAATCGAAAGTTAGACGCTTGAACACATGCAACTATGTATCATGAAAGTAAAAGCATTCATTGGTTAGAAAAAATGGGAATCATTTGCTTTTACTTTCATGCAACAAGCATTATTGAATTTCCTTTTTAATTAGAGATTTTAGTTTAGGTTCTAAATTGTCCTATGTATGGAAACTAACTGATATTTGCCTCATTTACCATGTTCGTAGAAACTACAGTACTTGTTGTGTGCAATGGACCGTACTGATGAAGGGTAAGTAGATATAACTAGGTGAGATGAGTTTTCATTTGATGAGAAGAAAAACGAAGGTGGGGGTATTATCACACCTAACAGTCTCATTGTCCCATCATATGGCCTTTCAATTTCTTTTTTATCATTACATTTTCTTGGTCCTCTGATATGTCTTCTTTAAACATTATTGTCACTTATGCAATGAAACAACAATAAGATTTGTTTGTGTGTGTACGCAGAACTGGGCAGTGAAGTAGTTCACAACTTTTCAGAGAGAGTGCAAGCAAGTCTGGAAACAAGCTGTTGAGTGATGTATTTAGGTGCTTATAGAACAATCCATTCAATTAACTATGGTCAGGATATTCTTGGCGGAAGACTATAGGGTTATATAGAGGGATATATAGATGATAAATAGTCGTTAAATACATAGGCTTTCAAACTCATAAATATTTCTAAAAAGTTAAACGACACAAAGAACAATATGGTATACTATAATACTATATTACTTTATTATGCTAGATTATTCATAAACAATTCTGGCCTGTCAATGTCGTTTACTATATTTTTTAAATATATATTTTTTCTATCAAGTGCTATTGTCTGATTAAAGGATGCTTGGCTGTGCCTGCATATTTGGATTTATACTTATTCCCACAGAGATAAAAATCTCTTCTGCCTCCTGGATACATTTCTTACGGTGAGTTCCTGTCATCTTTACCCTTTTCTATGTCTCCTTTATTAACACCTCAATTTTATTACGGTCTGCAGGTTGAAGGTGCCAAGAAGCACTACTACAGAAAACGTTTGGAGGGGCGGGTTAACGGACGTTTTCAGGGACGGCTCCAAAATCCGCCCCTGCTTTTGGCTGCTACAAATAGGCATTTGTAGGGGCGGGTTAGTAGCCCGCCCCTGGAAAAGTTTTCCAGGGGCGGGCGATGGCATGATCCGCCCCTGCAAACACCTTTTCCAGGGGCGGACCATGCCATTGCCCGCCCCTGGAAAAGGTGTTTGCAAGGGCGGACCATGCCATTGCCCGCCCCTGGAAAAGGTGTTTGCAGGAGCGGGCGACGGGGAGAACCGCCCCAGGAGTTCTATTTTCAGTTTTTGTTTTTTGGTTTTCTAATATTGTTTTTTAATATTATTCGATTTTCAAATACTATTCGTCCAGCAACTAATATAGGGGTAGTCACAAATCTGCTCATTGCAAATAATATAGTAATTGTGCATAATTTATTATAATTGCAAATTATATAAAAGTAATTCTTGTATATTACAAAGGCAAATTCACAAATATATATTACAAGTCAAGTATATTACATTAATTACACAAGTTTAGTGTCCTTCACACCCTCACTTGGTAAGGCGATACTTCTCCAAGTGCCAGTTACGAAGAGAATCGCATTGGTCTTCACTAAAATATTCTTGTAGCTTATGGATGTACTTTCCCTTCTGGTGAACCACCTCACGCATTATGAAGTGACATGTTTCGCCGACTATCTTCAGCAGATCTACCTCTCCAAGTGGTTTCCCGGCAACGAAGTCACTAACCATCTGTAATGTATGAAAGCATGCAAGATTTAAGTAAGTGATAGTTAGACGCAAAATGAAAGTACTAAAATATGATAAAGATAAGTACACTCTCAATATTCAGTGTGTAGTGCTTGCAGCTCCTAATATAGTCGCACACATAATAGCCGCAAAACAAAGATCCGGCTGGTTGCTTATGGCATGGGAAGTGTGTGCGTGGAATCCAGTCCTTTGCTCCCTTAGGCGCCGACCCATTATAATGGTTAATGTAGAAAAAAAGAGCACTGCTTGAAACAATGGGATAAGTTAGTATGTAATTATTGACTTGAATATTTTCAAAGATGTGTGGGAAATCTTAAAGTGGGTTACCTCTTTAGGATGACGGTGAAATCTTTGTATTGTGACGGCGGGTAATCCAATGGGTCAAAGACCACATATTTGGCTTCCCTCGGCAAAAGCATAAAAGCAACCCAGCGTCTCCTGTCACAGTGTTATATAGCTGGGATAAGTACCAAGCTAATCGATATATGTAGGATTGGAGAATTGTAAGAATTTAGACAACGTACCCGAAAAGGTAGGGAGCCCATATGCATTCCGCGTCTCGATGAAGATCCATCATAGTTGCTATGTAGATTGACACCTTCCTTCTAAGATCAATGGAAAACTCCCTTCGTTTCTTTTGTTTATCCTTGGCCGTCTTACAACCCTTTAGTTCCTCGGCGGAGTCCGGCCACTTGAGGGGGAATGCCCACCTAGCCTCGCAAATAATAAAAGGGTCAAGATACCCAATCTTGGTCTTCGAAGCCACTGCGAGGCGACCTTGCATCCTGCACAACACACCGAAAAAAATGATTTTGAGACTACAAAGGCCAGTACCATATGCATATATACATGGTGTATGGACATGGAGCACTTACATACACCACAGTCTCATGGGGCCTAGCTCCATCATTTGCAGGCGGTACATTGCATGGATGTCATCGAAATCGATGATTATATCAGTACCTTGGTTTTCCCATTTATTGCAACCAAACACCTCCACATCGACCCGTGCCCATATAGTTTGGAGCGTGTTGGTGGTCGTTACGATACGATTTCGCCACCAACATTCCATCATATTTCAGGCTCATCTTGCTCACAACAAAGTAAAATTGGTTATTTCTAATGAGTTCCACAAGTTTTGTATAATTTGTGAGTGCAGGAGCAATCAAGCAAAAGATGAAGCAAATTGGGCGCAGGGCCAGGCCGGCCGGCCTAGGCTAGGCCGACCGGCCCCCTTCCACCTCTTCTGGCCATGTCATTGATCCACAAGGTTACTAACTTATCAAGGATGAACTTGAGCCGTGGATTTGATGCCGATTTGATCAAAAGACCCGAAAGGCCTAGAGTGGATTAACATGGATTGAAGGGCCCACAACCTAGGATTCTTGGACAGCTTTAACCGAACGCAACAACTACCGACTTCAGGACATCATCCAGGCCGTCCCTGCAAAGGTCGGTGCCACATGGCACCAGGGCCAGGCCGGCCGGCCTACCACCGTGACATCCACGCTTCCCCCTTCGCGTGGATGCTAAGCAGGAGGCGTGCGTGACAACTATGCCGGCTTCTACCCTTGGGAGGCTATAAAAGACACCCTTCACCCCCATTCAAGAGACACCATCCAAAGGAGAGAAGAGTAGCTTAGTGATTTTGCTCTCATCTTTAGAGTTAGAGTAGGGAGAGAGTGGGTGAGTTGCTCGGGTGACAGCCGAGCTTTGTAGAGAGAGTCCGGGATTTCTTCCTCGGTCTTGTCTCAACATTTTCGCCCCCGAGAAATATATTCAAGAGTTATCTTCAGTAAGTCCTCGGTCTCTTGCCTTTAGTACCTCGCTAGTTTACAACTTACCTTTCAGCAAGTTATCTTATTTATTTGATCTACGGGTACCTGAGTCTGCGCGAGAGACAGCGACTCTTGTTTGGGGTTTCCTCTATAGCCCTTCGCGTTGGGTGGAGGTCAGTGGCTGAAAGCTTAGGCGTGGTGCCTGTGCTGGCTAGCCACCTCATGTTGTGTTGCACCCCACGGAACTGCAGTGGTAGGCGGCAGGTGGTGACAGTCCTGTCCGTCCTTTGTACTCCACCACGTTCGGGTGTACTCATAACAGTAGTGCTGAGCCCGGAAGAACCCCTCTCTCATCCCGTTCTGAGTTCTTCCCGTTCTAGCCGTCGAAGCAGATCATGTTAGATTAAGATAGGTTGTCTGGGGTAACGAGTGGCTAACTAAGGTTAAGCTCTCTACACCCTTTACCCTTTCCTCCCCTGGTGGGTCCGGTTAGGAAAGTTCTAGACTAGTCGCGTCTACCGTTCCTTGGATTTGACATCCAGGTTTTTACTCCCCTGGTGAAAGGCTACATCGGACTCCGTGCGCTTGCGGATTTAGTTAGGCTAAGGAGTGCCAACAAGCTTTTCTGGCGCCGTTGCCGAGGAACGGTAGCAACACTAGTGTAGGATCTTTTTAGCCGTACACTTTATCCCCGTAACCATCTACCACATGGAGTCTTCTCCTAGTTATCCGACGGTTCCATCTAGCGAGTATTTGGAACCGCCTTCATCTTGCCACCCCATACCACCTCATGGCTTCGAGATCCGTCCCAGTCTCGTTGTCATGGTTCGTGCACAGTCTTTCGGTAGAACAAAAGATGAAAGTCCCTATGCTCACTTGCAGGTTTTTGAAGAGAATTGCTTTCTTCTTATTATACCCGGCGTCAACCAAGACACCATACGATGGAAACTTTTCCCATTTTCTCTGATGGGAAATGCAAAATCTTGGTACGACTGGACTGCAAGGAGATTTAGCGGAGATTGGATCAGATTGAAGGACGAGTTTTGTCTGTTCTTTTACCCTGTCTCCAAGATCTTGAAGCTCAAAGTTGAGCTGATGACATATCAGCAAGGCGATGAGTCACTTGGAGCCACGTGGGAGCGGTTCATAAAATTGGCCAACTCAGGGCCACCGCATAACATTCCAGAGGAAATGCTTATGCAGCATTTTGTTGGTGGATTGAAGCCGGAAAGTGCACAGTTCTTGAACATCACTTCCGCAGGGTCAGTGCTATACAAGACAGTGGATGAGGTACGAGAGATCTTGGAAAAGGTTCTCAACTCTACCGAGTACACTGGCATTTTCGATGACCCACCAACACCACCAACAACCCCCACAGACAAACAGCCACTCCTCGCCCTCACATTCGATCCGCCTCCTCCGATCATAGAGGAAGTGCTCTAACACAAGTCCTCAGACCAAGAAACTATTCTTGATGATCTGCCGCACTTCATTCCCGAGCTCTTTACAGAAGAAGAGTACTTGGAGATCGGTAATGCGTCACGTATTCCTATGGAACAAGTGTGCGCAAGTTCAAGGTCTAAGGCGTTCATTCCAGAAGCCGTGCCGCAGATCGAGGGTTTATCTGCGATCATGAGCAAGGAATGGACGGAGGAAATTGAAAGTTGCGAAGACATCATCCGAACCACCCGCAACTTCAGAGTACTCCATTGCGCTATTGAGGGAACTGACACTCAGGAAGTTGCCTATGACCCGAAGGTCGGGAGTAATATTATATCAAGTGCATTCGCAGCACGAGTGCAACCAGGCGAACCCCGGTCCTTCTCCCGTAAGTACCTCAAGTGGATCGACGCCCAAATGATGGAATGCAAAGGAATCATCCATGTTGTGCCCGTACACATGGGATGCAACAGGATTTTCCTAGACTTCCACATTTTCGATGTCCCTAGAGGTGACAACTTCTTCCTGATTGGACAGCCAATAGAGCACCTTGCCAACCCGAACCACGATCGAGCAACGATACAATTCAAAGTTGGTAAAGAGATCATCCCGGTCAGCCTTGTGCGAGCGGTTAACACCATCGCAGAGGCTCGATCCGAGACAGACCCAGTGGAAGAAGTAGTTAGCTCGGCTCAAGCAGAGCAAGCTCAGTCATCACAGGCTAAAGATGCTACATTTCATCCAAGAGGCAGAAACGGATGGCTTTATGAAACTCAACGGGGAAGAAAAGCCACAACACCCCCCTCCTGAGTTGAAGCCGCTGCCTCCTGGACTCAGATACGCTTTCCTCCACAACGATCGACGCTCGCCAGTCGTCATCAGTGACAAACTGACAGAGAATGAGACTCGGTAGCTTATCACAGTCCTAGAGAAACACCGGTCTATCTTCGGGTATTCTCTGCAGGACTTGAAGGGGATCAACCCCAGTTTATGCACCCATCGCATACCTATGGAGCCGAACCATACGCCGTCTAGAGAACATCAAAGACGGCTGAATGATGCGATGAGGGAGGTAGTCAAGAAAGAAGTGTTGAAGCTTCTGCACGCGGGTATGATCTATCCCGTGCAAGACAGTGAATGGGTCAGCCCAGTTCAAGTTGTGCCAAAGAAGGGTGGAATGACAGTTATCCAGAACGAGAAGAACGAGCTTATTCCTCATAGGACCGTTACTGGATGGAGGATGTGTATCGATTACAGGAAGCTCAACAAAGCAACCCGTAAAGATCACTTTCCTCTCCCCTTCATTGACGAGATGCTTGAGCGGTTGGCAAACCACTCATTTTTCTGCTTCCTTGATGGGTACTCTGGTTATCACCAAATTCCTATCCACCCCAATGACCCGAGCAAGACTACCTTCACCTGCCCATACGGAACATTCGCACCTGCTTCATTCCAGCGGTGTATGATGGCGATATTCTCTGACTTGATCGAAAAGATCATGGAAGTATTCATGGACGATTTTACCGTCTATGGTAAAACCTTCGACAACTGTCTCGAGAACTTGGAAAGGGTCCTTGAGAGGTGCGAAGAGCATCACCTCATCCTAAATTGGGAGAAGTGCCACTTCATGGTCAGAGAAGGAATTGTGCTAGGACACAAAGTGTCAGAAAGAGGAATAGAAGTTGACAAGGCAAAAATAGAAGTTATCGAGCAACTACCACCCCCGACGAATGTCAAGAGTGTGCGAAGTTTTCTGGGCCATGCTGGCTTCTACCGAAGATTCATCAAAGATTTTTCTCGGTTAGCCAGACCTCTTGCAAGCCTACTGGCTAAAGAAGTACCCTTCAACTTCGACGATGATTGCCTTCTCGCCTTCTACACCCTCAAGAAGGCACTTATCTCAGCTCCCATCATACAACCACCCGACTGGAATCTTCCATTCGAGATATTGTGCGACGCTAGCGACTATGCAGTCGGGGCAGTGCTCGGTCAATGCAAGGATAAACAGCATTACGCCATATCTTATGCAAGCAAGACATTGACCGGAGCTCAGTTAAACTACGCAACAACGGAGATGGAACTCCTGGCAGTGGTGTTTGCCATGGATAAATTCAGATCTTACTTGGTTGGTGCTAAGGTGATAGTATACACAGACCATGCTGCACTGAAGTACCTCTTGACCAAGAAAGATGCTAAGCCACGACTCATCCGTTGGATTCTGCTCCTTCAAGGGTTTGATTTAGAAATACGAGACAAGAAGGGGACAGATAATTGTGTGGCAGATCATCTCTCAAGAATGCAAGTTCAAGGGTCGGACCTTCCGATCAATGATTATCTCAGAGATGATACTCTCCTCAAGGTCACCACATCCAGTCCGTGGTATGCAAATTTGGTAAATTTCATGGTGACTGGGTATGTGCCTCCAGGAGAAGACAAGAAGAAACTGATCTACCTCAGCAAATTTCACCTATGGGATGACCCCTATCTGTTCAAGGTTTGTGCTGATGGATTACTCCGACGATGCATCCCTCACGAGGAAACACACAAGATCCTTGATCACTACCACTCATCACCGTACGGAGGACACTACGGAATTTTCCGAACCCATGCAAAGGTCTGGCAAAGTGGATTCTTCTGGCCGACTATGTATGGAGACGCTAAGTACGGAGATGTGCCAGGTGTCAGAAGCACGGGAATATCAACGCCCGTGATGCTATGCCTCTGCAAAATAACCTCCAATTGGAGATTTTCGACGTATGGGGAATAGACTTTATGGGTCCTTTCTCTGCATCCGTGTTGGCACTCCTTAGCGTCACGTTTTAGCAACGCTCAAGAGCGCGTAGATATATGTCGTTGTATGCAAAATTAATTCTGCAAGCGCATAGAATATATCTCGTTGTAGCACTTCACCTCGGGAGTAACCCCAGGGTATCGTATTTATATTTCCGCAGGGAAGCAGATGGTTAAAGTGTATTGAAGAATGAAATGATATATCTTGCCAGAAATATCAAGCCACAAACCCAGGGGCACAAACTCTAAGTTTGGATGGATAATGGTCAAATTAATGACCGGATAGAAGGTCTGAAAGACCAGCGACACACGGAGCACCTATTTCTAAAGAAAAGGAAAGACGTTGGGAGAGACCGGACCTAGACTCTTTCTAACTCAGAGCAAAAGGCACTCTAGCCTTAGCCTAGACCCTAGCTTAGATACCGGGAACAGAGCTCGCTTCGACGGCTAGAACGGGAGAACCTCAGAACGGGATGAGAGAGGGGGTTCTCCGGGCTCAGCACTACTGTTATGAATACACCCGAACGTGGTGGACTACGAAGGACGGACAGGGCTGTCACCACCTGCCGCCTACCACTGCAGTTCCGTGGGGTGCAACACACTTCCTAGTTAATCAACAAGCCAGACACCACGTCTGCACTCGATGATTAAGATTTCTCTTGAGGCCTGTCAAGAGAAATCCCCGTCTTCCCTAAGGCGTCTTACGGCCCGGTCAAGGCGAGCAAACCCGCGAGATAAAGCCCGGTAGAGCTAAACTAAACTCTACACTAAAACTAAAGGGGATAGGACTTTGCTCTAAAGAGAGCAAGATCTTTACTCTAAAAGAAGAGCAAGACAGAAAGACAAAAGATAAACTTAAGCTTTGAAATAAGAAAGTAATTGTATAAATAAACTCTTCAAAAGAAGGAAAGGATACAAGAGCTTTACCAGAACTCCGAAGACTCCGAAGATCCGAGCTAAGCTCGACTCGACTCTACTCCCAACTCTAATCCTAATCTAAGAAATGAAAAAAGATACTAGAGCTCCCTTCAAGTAGAGACTTGAGTGATGTGGTGTGTGTCTTGAATGGAAGAATGAGCAGCCTTTTGTAGCCTCCACGGGGTGGATGTCAGCTTAATCTTCACGCCACCATCCTGCTTAGCATCCACGCTGAAGAGGGTAGCTTGAAGCCACAGCAACAGGCCGGCCGGCCTGGTGTAGGCCGATCGGCCTACACCTGGCACGTCTGGCCACCGACTTCATCGTGGACGCTCCTGATTGCTCCCTGAGGTCGGTAATGGTTGCGTTCAGTTGAGGCTGTCCAAGAATCCGAGGTTGTGGGCCCTCTAGTCCATGTGTCTTGCACTCTAGGCCTTTCGGGTCCTTGGATCAAACCGACGTTGTTTGCACGGTGCTTGATCATCCTGGGTGTTTGCTTGAGCTTGTGGATCAGTGACGTGGCCAGTCCTGGCCAGGGGAGGCCGGTCGGCCTGGGCTAGGCCGGCCGGCCTGGCCTTGTGCCAGGTTTGGCCCCTGTTTCACCTGTTTTGTCCTGCAACCATAACTCATCCAAAACTTGTGGAATTTGTCAATAAAGATACTTTTATGTATGGAATATGGTATGATCATCCTCATTTTACCGAAATGTTGACGGTCACTATGAGGTTATAATGGCCGTCAACACGCCCCCAAGCTTAGACTCTTGCTCGTCCTCGAGCAAGGCTAAAACTCTAGGTTCGGTAGGTCAGGAGTTGCTTCAATGTGTATAACCTTAAAGTACCTTGTGCTTAAGCCAAAACTCAACGAATCACTTGAATAAGTTGGCATAAAAGAGAACTCATACCATGGTTCCACGTGGGGCTGCAGCGGTTCACGTCTTGGGCTATTGAGAGCTTGAACGGTCATCTCTGAAGTATTTCCTGCAACTTTTCAGGTTCCATCTCGGAGATATGAATTTTTCAAAAGATGGTTTATTCATTCCCCGATGGTACTCTCGAGTCACTCAAGGTGTTTAATCCTCACTCTTGGTCGGGATTGACCAATTTTTCCCTACACTAAGGCTGAAGTGGAGTTGTAGGTAGGGTAAGAGTGGCATACCTCGGTTACTTCTGTTGTCGAGTCGAAGAGTGGTCCGCGAGCGATGACACTCGTCAAATTCCGGTCTTTGGAATTCATGGGGTTTCAAATGGAGAGGGAGAAGGTGTGATGCTCAAAGGTCTTGGGACTCCTTATTCTCTCTCTCTCATATTTTTGAGATGTTTCTTTTCTTTCTTTTTTTTCAGATGGAGTATTTGTCTCCATTTTTTTTTCGAATACATCTCTTCTCTTACTTTGGTAACAGAGAGGGATTCAGCTTTGTATGGAGTAATTGAGGACCTTTGGGGTGAGCTTTGTGATGAGGTGAGTGTATGTCATCGACGGTGGACGTCAACCCCGGAGTGGGACTTTGACTAGTCGGACATTTTGAGGCTGAGGTGGATGGGAAGACCGGTAAATGTCAAGTGCCTTCTGCAAGCGGACTTCACCATTCGACAAGACTCAAAGCAACTCAAGATAGCATATGGTAGTTCAACAAATGTATAACTGTTTAGGCTTTGGATAGGACATTTTAAACCATCGAGGAAGATTCACCATATAACATTTTATAAAACTTCCGAGAGGTTCCTTACTAAGCATGCAGTTATACCTCGAAACAAACCATATCAAAACTCACAATAACTTAAACAAGGAACAAGTGCTCTTGCTCCCACAGTTTTATCATGGTGGATCCTTAAATGCCAACGAACTCAAATACTCAAGAGTAAAAGATTAAGCACGAGGCACTTAGAGGGCATAAACAGAGCAACTTTTCATCATTCCAGAGGTTCTCAACCATAATTCCATAAATAAAGACATCTTTTGGAGCTTTTATTATTATTATTTTACTTTATTTATTTATTATTTTTTTAGCATTATTTTATCATAGCAAGGCAAGGCAAGGCAACGGCAACGGCTTTCGAACATACCTGAGACTCCCCCAAGCTTCGATGAAGCTCACTGGTAATACTGGTTGGGGTCGTTGTGCATGTAGTCGAAGAAGCCGTGCATGTCAGTCTGGAGAGATGTGGTCATCCCCCAGTTCTGCTGTGTGAGATCGGTGTTGTGTGCAACTTCATCTCTAAGCTGCTGCTGTTGCAGAGTCATCGTCTCCAACCTGGTACTAAGATCAGCGATCCCCCGGGAGACCGGGTTTTCGTAGTCATACCTGGCGGATGCAGATGGTCCGACCTGCAGGCCGTATCCTGCCGTTCCTTGATGGTAGTCGAACGCCTCCTCAAAACTCATGTTGGCAGTGGGGTTCTCCGTCGGCTGCTGGTAGTCATACTCGGGCTGAGGTGCGGTAGAAGTTCCGGCTTCACTGTCATGCCTGGCTCGCCTGCCACGTGTTGCAGTGCCTGCAACACTGTGGCGAGCGGGTTCCTTCCTTCTAAGCTGCATGGTTAGACTTTTCGCTGATCTCAGCGACAAAGCCGGGCATGGAAGCTCGACTTCATCGATGAAACCAGGATAACACATGAAAAGAGTATGGCTAGGGCCCTCGCGCATCAAGTGACCCTGGATAAAATGGTCTAAACCAATGCAAGACTGATACTCTTGTGTAGCGGGAAGGAAAGTGACTTGAGCGCCCTGCAAAGCACCAACATGGGTGGCAATGCGGGTGACTAGCGAGGTTGTGTCAATTGTGGCTCGGCCAGTGACTAACCTCTGCCAGTCATCAAGCATGCTCATGACCGGTGAGAAACGAATTTTCTTGACCATGGCATAAAGGCACTCTAAATCAGGCAAGAGGCAAAGACGCAAATCAGCACGTGGGTGAACCACCATAGCGATCCACTTCGCCAGAAAACGAAGAGTGGGGTTTTGGATGGCAGTGATGCTATTTTTCCCCGAGGATGGCTCGCCTGTGATGCTATCCCACCATGCGGCACGGTTGTACCGGTGGTTAGTCACCAACAGGTTGGCATCAATGATGCATCTCTTGTTGAAACCAAGAGCCTCACTGAGTTGCTTCGGGGTCAAGGTAAAATCCTCGTTGAAAAACCGAAAGCAAATATTTGTCTCGTTGGGAAGAACTTCGATTTTCAAACTCATCAAAAACTCCATTGTGAGAAAGTGCGAACCTGTTTCCGGGACGGGGTAGAAGTTTTGCCATCCGGCATTGTTGAAAGCCCGTTCCATATCTCCTCCGAGACCGGTCTTGATCAGCAGCATGGGGTCGAAGTACTTGGCATGCGTGTAGTAGCGGTCCTGGAGCTTAACCAGCACCATTCTCTCTTCTTCGGACCGAGCAATGATGTGCTCGACCCGAGTCATGATTCGGATGCGGAGCCTGTTCCGAGGCACTTCTTCCTCCTGGGACTCTGTGTCTTGTTGAGTCGAGTCGACAGACATAGTGTCCTGGGAAACAGATGATCCCTGAGAGCGGCGGGAGCTCGAAGAGCTGAGCTTGGTCACGACTCCACGTGTCGTCTGACGTGCTCTTGTCCACATGATTTCCTGCAAAAGGTTAGTCTCACAATACCCGAAGGAAATCAGGGGTTAGACAATCAAAAGTTAGACGTTCTTGTGGGAGATTAATCACCACAACTCGGTTAGTCGTTCTTGTGGGGTAAAAACCACCACAAACGTTCTCGTTCAACTGACAGGGGTTCGTTCTCACAAGAATTCAAGAATGGATTTTAGCAGAATTTTCTTGTGGTTTAAACTCTAACCTCACTTAGAGATTTTCGAAATTCAGACGAGGGAGAAGGGAAGCGCTCAGGATGCATGCATACCTGTGCTTGGGGCGACTTCCTGAAGTGCTGGGCACCGGCTTTTATAGAGGTGCGGCAGGGGGAGGCCGGCCGGCCTGAGTGAGGCCGATCGGCCTGCACATGGCGCCGGTCGTGCCCATCCCGCTGTCGGTGGTCACGTTCCTATGCCTGGTGCTGCTGTTTGGTGAGGATGGGACGTCGACGGTGGAGGGAGGCCGGCCGGCCTGCCTGGGGCCGCTTGGCCTGGGGTCGTGCCCATTTTCCTCCATCCTTTTGTGTCGTGCTTGTGCACGATGCCTGCTGCTTTACTGCTATGATCTGGCCATAGGTGATGACAAGTGGGGCCGGCTGGCCTAGGTGGGGCCGGCCGGCCTGAAATTTGGCCGAAATTTTTTTTATATGCTACTCAATGCATAATGGAAATATGAATGCAAGCTTCGAAAATTAAACGTGCTGTGCTGAATGAAAATAGTTGAAATGAAAACCTATTCTATATGCAATGCAAGGATACGTACCATATACCTTATGGCGAGGGCTCGAGTTTTTCGTCCTGAGCGGAACTCTCCGAATCCTTGTTCGGGACTGCTTTTACCCGCCATTCCTTTCGGACGGGACGGGACTTGGATTCAACCTCCTTATCGTGCTTTGATTGCTCCTCCAGCGCTTTGGTTCTCGATATCCTTCGCCGTGCATGATAGCGGTCATGCCTCTTCTTTTCTTTGGTGGCGAAGGCTTCCACCATCTTCATGAGCGTTTCTACGCTCGGCATCTTGGACTTCCGGGGCATGACTTCTTCGACCATATTGACTTGATGGGGGATCTCCTTAGGACGAAAAGAGAAACTCTCGGTTCCTCCGTTGATCCTGAGTTGAATGGTCCCACGTCCCGTGTCGATGTTTGCATTCGCAGTGCTTAAGAACGGTCTCCCAAGAATGAGAGAGTTCGTTGCTCCGGCCTCCATGTCTAGGACGATAAAATCCACAGGGATAAAGAAATCCCTGATCTTGACCGGAACATTCTCTGCGACTCCATGGGGGTAGCGGATCGATTGATCCGCTAGCTGCAAACACATGGGTGTAGAGACAAGCGATATATGTTTAAGGTGGTCGAAGACTACCTTGGGCATTACGCTGACGCTCGCCCCCAAGTCACATAGGGCGTTGTCGAAATCATGGCCTCCAATTGAGCATGATATTGTGGGGCAGCCAGGATCTTTCTTCTTGAGGTGGGGCCCGAGTATAGTAGAGCTACATTCCTTGGTCAGCTGTACCGTCTCCCTTGTGGGTAAAGTCCGCTTGTTGCTGAGTATATCCTTGATATACTTGGCATACGTTGGGACCTGCAAAGCATCAAGTAGTGGTATATTGATGTATACCTTCTTGATTACCTCGACGAACTTGTCAAATTGTTCGTCGGCCACGGGTCTTCTCCTCCGTTCCGGGAACGGGAGGAAAGTGGGATCTCGGCTGTCGCTTGAGGCTTGTGGTGCCTCATTCCCCTCCTTTGAGACAGGGGTGGTTTCCTCGTCGTCTTCCTCTTCGGCGGCTGGCTCGGCTTGGCTAGCTTCCTTCTGTCGGGTACCTGCATCTTGTGGATTGTGTGGATCCCGCGTGGACTTGCCAGTCCGCGTGGTCACCGCACTAACATTTTCCTTGAAAGGAACCTCTGGTTGCCCGGGTAACTTTCCCGCATTTGGGTTAGGACAAGATGCAGCCAGCTGAGCCACTTGAGTTTCAATCATTTTATTGAAGCTCAGCTGGTTCTTAACGACAGAATTAAAAGCTTCTATCTGGGAGGCCATCGACTCCATAATTTATCATTAGCAAGAAATTTCTTGCTAATGCTATCGTTAATTTGTTTTTGGCCATACCAGATGTCCTTTAGCGACGGTTGAAAACCGTTGTTAGAGCCATTACCTTGCTGTTGGCCGAAGGGGAAATTAGGCTTGGAATTCCAACCTTGTTGAGGACGGAAGCCTGAATTGTTGTTATTCCCAATGAAGTAGGCTTCTTCTTGTGTCATCGGGCAAGTGTCGCCCGAGTGTCCTGCTTCTCCACACGTTTCACACGTGATTCTCTCCTCCATGATCTGATTCATCTCCTTGCCGGGAGATTCCATCTTCTTCAAGAGGAGGTCCATCTTAGCGGCCAGCATATCAACGGAGTCAATTTGATGTACTCCCTTGCGGGGAGCTTGTCTTTCTCCTATCCAGCTCTGGTGAGTGGATATCTTCTCGATTAGCGCCTTCGCTGCGTCTACATCCAACGAGAGGAAAGCTCCTCCCGCGGCTGCATCCAACATCTCTTGCGATCGACGACTCATGCTGTGGAAGAAATTCTGGGTAATCAGCCAATCTTCCACACCATGGTGGGGGCAGGCTGCAATATACTCTTGCAGTCGCTCCCAAGCTTCAGGAATTGTCTCTCCGTCTAGCTGCTGAAAGCTAGTGATTTTTCCTCGGAGGGCATTGGTCTTGCCCACCGGGAAGTACTTGGCTAGAAATGCGTCTGCGCAAGTCTGCCAGCGTCCTTCGAATGATGCCTTGTTGGCGTAAAACCACTCCTTTGCTTTCCCAAGCAAGGAGAATGGGAAAAGTTGAAGGCGGATGTTGTTGATCGGTGTGCCATTGGGGTTGATGGTGCTGCACACCTCCAGAAAATTCCGAAGGTGAGCGTTCGCATCCTCAATCGCCTTTCCGCAGAAAGGGCTGGCCTGAACCATGTTTACCAGGCCAGTCCTCAGCTCAAATGCACCTTCCTGTGCGTTCGACAGTCCCGGGAAGTTGCTGCTTGACGGGGCAGAGAACTCACGGAGCGTCTTCTTTGCCTGAGCCATGATCTCTGGAGACTCTGGGGCCGAAGAAAACGACGAATCTGAATCTGATTCGGACTCGGAGTCGGATGACGACTCGAATATGTTGCTTGAGCTGAGTGAAATCTGAGGAGGTACAACTCTCTTTCGCACTACTCTTCCAATGCGTTCTGGATTTGGATCAAAGTTTGATGGCAGGTTGAAACCAGTCATGCACTATCCTGCAAACACATCAAAAATAGACGAATGTTGCAGTGGTGAGGTCACTAAGGTTAGTGGTTTGGTAAATCTGTAAAGATAATCAAATGATTCAACAATAACTTTAGCCAATTGCTTCCCCGGCAACGGCGCCAGAAATGCTTGTTGGCACTCCTTAGCGTCACGTTTTAGCAACGCTCAAGAGCGCGTAGATATATGTCGTTGTATGCAAAATTAATTCTGCAAGCGCACAGAATATATCTCGTTGTAGCACTTCACCTCGGGAGTAACCCCAGGGTATCGTATTTATATTTCCGCAGGGAAGCAGATGGTTAAAGTGTATTGAAGAATGAAATGATATATCTTGCCGGAAATATCAAGCCACAAACCCAGGGGCACAAACTCTAAGTTTGGGTGGATAATGGTCAAATTAATGACCGGATAGAAGGTCTGAAAGACCAGCGACACACGGAGCACCTATTTCTAAAGAAAAGGAAAGACGTTGGGAGAGACCAGACCTAGACTCTTTCTAACTCAGAGCAAAAGGCACTCTAGCCTTAGCCTAGACCCTAGCTTAGATACCGGGAACAGAGCTCGCTTCGACGGCTAGAATGGGAGAACCTCAGAACGGGATGAGAGAGGGGGTTCTCCGGGCTCAGCACTACTGTTATGAATACACCCGAACGTGGTGGACTATGAAGGACGGACAGGGCTGTCACCACCTGCCGCCTACCACTGCAGTTCCGTGGGGTGCAACACACTTCCTAGTTAATCAACAAGCCAGACACCACGTCTGCACTCGATGATTAAGATTTCTCTTGAGGCCTGTCAAGAGAAATCCCCGTCTTCCCTAAGGCGTCTTACGGCCCGGTCAAGGCGAGCAAACCCGCGAGATAAAGCCCGGTAGAGCTAAACTAAACTCTACACTAAAACTAAAGGGGATAGGACTTTGCTCTAAAGAGAGCAAGATCTTTACTCTAAAAGAAGAGCAAGACAGAAAGACAAAAGATAAACTTAAGCTTTGAAATAAGAAAGTAATTGTATAAATAAACTCTTCAAAAGAAGGAAAGGATACAAGAGCTTTACCAGAACTCCGAAGACTCCGAAGATCCGAGCTAAGCTCGACTCGACTCTACTCCCAACTCTAATCCTAATCTAAGAAATGAAAAAAGATACTAGAGCTCCCTTCAAGTAGAGACTTGAGTGATGTGGTGTGTGTCTTGAATGGAAGAATGAGCAGCCTTTTGTAGCCTCCACGGGGTGGATGTCAGCTTAATCTTCACGCCACCATCCTGCTTAGCATCCACGCTGAAGAGGGTAGCTTGAAGCCACAGCAACAGGCCGGCCGGCCTGGTGTAGGCCGATCGGCCTACACCTGGCACGTCTGGCCACCGACTTCATCGTTTTGGAGTACCCCGAGTCGTGATAAGTGATGGAGGATCACACTTCATCGATAAGACATTCCGGAAGTGCCTAAACGACTTAGGAGTAAACCATCGAGTGGCTACACCTTATCACCCCCAGACCAACGGGCAAGCAGAAACATCAAACAAACAAATCAAGAACATTCTGCAAAAGACGGTCAATGCAATGGGAATAGGGTGGAAGCGAAAGCTACCGGAAGCACTATGGGCATATAGAACAGCATTCAAGACACCGATAGGGATGACTCCCTACCAACTGGTATACGGCAATACATGCCACTTACCAGTTGAGCTCGAATTCAAATCCCATTGGGCGATCAAGAGGTGGAATATGGATCTCCAGATAGTCGGACTCAAAAGAAGAATGCAAATGGTTGAACTGGATGAATGGAGGGAGAATGCCTACCACAACGCCAAGCTTTATAAAAAAAGAACAAAGAGATGGCACGACAAGCGCATCAAGGTCAAGCATTTCAAAGCGGGAGATCAGGTATTGCTCTTTAACTCCCGTATTCGTTTGTTTGGTCATGGTAAGTTTAGAAGTAAGTAGGAAGGTCCTTTTAAAGTCTTAGATGCCGCCGATCATGGCGCGATAACCCTCCAGGATAATGACGGAAATACTTTCAAGGCCAATGGCCAAAGGTTGAAAATATTTCTCGAATCCGAAATGCCGGGGCTCAAAGAGATGGACGTCTATGAGCTAACCGAGATACCTAGTCTAGGTCCAGGCGGGACCTAAAAATGACCCTTATCTAGGATAGATTTCCCTTTCTATTTTATTTTCCTTTTCCTTAAACTTTTTCTAGCCAAATCCTAAGAAATCTCTGGAAGAAGAGCAAGTGGAGCATACACAAAAATTTTCAGAGGCTCCCGAAACAGGGCCAGGCCAGCCGGCCCCCTTCAGGCCGATCGGCCCAGCCCGGGCTTGTCCTGAGATGCTCCTTGTTTGAAAAGGTCTCCCCGTTATCCCTTTCGAGAATCTGTGGGGTTTTGAAAAAGGAGCGTCGTTTTAAATCGAAAGGCTCCCCTCTCTTCTCCCCCCTCAGAACTCTCGAGCCTCCCTTCTCCAGAAACACTCCCACCTTTGAGAATCCAAGCCATGGCCTCCCAATCCAGCCACCAAGACTCAAACTCGGTGTCCCAAGATAGCCATTCTCCATCCAAGTCCTTGAAAGGGATGCCGAGCTCCTCCAACACCAGCAGCGTCAGGATCATCGAAAGGGCGGCGTTTGTCGAAGCCGTGGTCGCGAAGCCGGAGGCCCGGCGGCCCTCTGCCCAGGCCGATCGGCCTATGGCAGGCCGGCCGGCCTCCCCTCGCCGTAGTTTCGGCTCCCCTTTGGGCAGAGCCTCCCTCCTGAACCCCAAGGAGGAGGGCCAAGGGAGTTCACTGCTGAAGACGCCCCGAAGGCCAACTACGGGACTTTTGTCCCCAAAGAAGGCCATCAAGAAGCGCCTCATCGCCTCCCCGTCCAAGAAGGAGATCGTGCCGCTGTTCATCTCCACCTCGCCGGAGTACTCGCCACAGTACACTTCGAGAAGTCCTAGCCCTCCACGCCGGGATGGGCCAGGCATTGGGAAGGGGCTCTTCTTAGCCCCTAAGAAGCCCGATGAGGGGAGGAAGTGCTTCATGGTGCCTCCACCCATCCAAGGACCTCCCGGGCAGATGGAGTGGTCCGAGGAAGAAGAGGAGGAGGACGTGGAGGAGTTGAGGATGAAGCTCGCCGCGCTGCAGCTCAAGGTCAATAACATGGACGAGCGCGTGGCGGAGGCGGTGATCGGGCAGATGGAGGCCGATGACAAGATTGAGGTCCTTCGCAAGGCAATGGCCTCTAAGGTCAAGCGCCTCACGAAGGCGACCGGCAATGAGCACCTCTACCGCCCGAAGGAGGAGTAGATAGGCTAGAATAGGTTTAGATTTTTGGGTGCTTAGTTTGATTTCCCTTTGTTTAATTTCTTTCAAAATTTCCTTTGTATGCAGCACCCCCACATTTTTTTCCCTTGATTTGAATAAAATAAATTTATTTGAAAGAAGTGACTCATAAAAAAAATAATAATAATGGTTGGTGCACACTTGTGTGCCAACCAAACCCTCGGACTAAATTTCTGGTGAAGCACGCAGAAACTAAGATGCACAGAAGGTCTTCTGGCCTCTGGACGAAGCGGGACGCAACCTGGCACAATGCCTGGCCGGTCGGCCTAGGCCAGGCCAGCCGGCCTCCTGCTGCTGCACTTCGAGGAGATCCCGTGCCCGCTGCGTAATCCCGCGAATCACATACGCGAGGAACCTGAACCGGGGTGCCTGGCAACAAGGCTAGGCCGGCCGGCCTACACTGGGCCGATCAGCCTGGGCCTGTGGCCAACTCCGCCGGCTCGACTCCAGGACACGGTTTGCAACCCCTACCTTTGATCCTTGCATGATTTTGATTCATATGAAATTCCTGGCTAAATAATTTTAAAACTTGATCAAAATTCATGAAAGTGAACCCCTTTGCATGATATCTTGGATATACCTGTGATATTTCTTGAGAAATTATTTCATTGCCTTGGAACTTTTAAAGGAATGCCTGATCCTTGTTAATTGATTCTTATGATATGATGATTTGAGGAGTTGAACCTTCCGATTCGAGGTTTTGGAGATTGTTTTTTTGAAAATAAAACTTAAGGCTGCCCTTGTTATCATCAACTTGAAATGTCCTATCCAAAGCCATATAACAAATTCAAGTTGAAGTTTCCACATAGCTACCTTCTAAATTTTGAGCTTGCTCGAATTACTTGCCTTCATGTTCGTGATACCTTGTTCATCATGGCCATCCACGTACACGTGCATCAATAAAGTCCGAGTTGTCAAAGCTCTTCATCCCCTTGAAAAAAAAGAAGAAAATGAAGAAGGGAATGATACACTCCTTATCTTCAGTAAAAAAAAAAGAAAAGAAAGGGGAAAGATGAAAGATGCTAGAATGAGGACTCAAGCACCAAAATACACGTGCACTTGGCCAAGATTTATGAGTGGTATGAATGAATAAGACAAGCTTTTCGATCTTGCAAAATAAATAAAGAAGAGTGAGCAACACCGATCCCAAAAAGCTCCACCTTATAACAAAGAAATAGGAGAGGCTTGATTCTAAGCCAAGGTGAGGATCCAAACACTATGAGTGATCGAGAGATGTTGAGAAATAACAAGGGTATGCCTCGCTTTCTTTATAAAATTATCAAAAACTCCAAATACCATGAGGAAGAAGTGTTCGACCAATCAATGAGTTGTTCTAAGACTCAATTCATGAAGATGAGGGTGTTAGCCACCGGAATCCAAGGTATGAAAGAAAACTCAGAGATATGACTTGTGTATGCCTTGAGTTCATGACCCTGAGCTTGCTAAGTCCTGATGATTTAATTCATTCTTTGCTAAGGGACTAGCAAAGTTCAGGTAGGGGGGGGGGGGGGCGTGTTGGTGGTCGTTACGATACGATTTCGCCACCAACATTCCATCATATTTCAGGCTCATCTTGCTCACAACAAAGTAAAATTGGTTATTTCTAATGAGTTCCACAAGTTTTGTATAATTTGTGAGTGCAGGAGCAATCAAGCAAAAGATGAAGCAAATTGGGCACAGGGCCAGGCCGGCCGGCCTAGGCTAGGCCGACCGGCCCCCTTCCCCCTCTTCTGGCCATGTCATTGATCCACAAGGTTACTAACTTGTCAAGGATGAACATGAGCCATGGATTTGATGTCGATTTGATCAAAAGACCCGGAAGGCCTAGAGTGGATTAACATGGATTGAAGGGCCCACAACCTAGGATTCTTGGATAGCTTTAACCGAACGCAACAACTACCGACTTCAGGACATCATCTAGGCCGTCCCTGCAAAGGTCGGTGCCACATGGCACCAGGGCCAGGCCAGCCGGCCTAGATAAGGCTGACCGGCCTACCACCGTGACATCCACGCTTCCCCCTTCCCGTGGATGCTAAGCAGGAGGTGTGCGTGACAACTACGCCGGCTTCTACCCTTGGGAGGCTATAAAAGGCACCCTTCACCCCCATTCAAGAGACACCATCCAAATGAGAGAAGAGTAGCTTAGTGATTTTGCTCTCATCTTTAGAGTTAGAGTAGGGAGAGAGTGGATGAGTTGCTCGGGTGACAGCCGAGCTTTGTAGAGAGAGTCCGGGATTTCTTCCTCGGTCTTGTCTCAACATTTCCGCCCCCGAGGAATATATTCAAGAGTTATCTTCAGTAAGTCCTCGGTCTCTTGCCTTTAGTACCTCGCTAGTTTACAACTTACCTTTCAGCAAGTTATCTTATTTATTTGATCTACGGGTACCTGAGTCTGTGCGAGTGACATCGACTCTTGTTTGGGGTTTCCTCTATAGCCCTTCGCGTTGGGTGGAGGTCAGTGGCTGAAAGCTTAGGTGTGGTGCCTGTGCTGGCTAGCCACCTCAGGTTGTGTTGCACCCCACGGAACTGCAGTGGTAGGCGGCAGGTGGTGACAGTCCTGCCTGTCCTTTGTACTCCACCACGTTCGGGTGTACTCATAACAGTAGTGCTGAGCCCGGAAGAACCCCTTTCTCATCCCGTTCTGAGTTCTTCCCGTTCTAGTCGTCGAAACAGATCAGATTAGATATAGATAGTTTGTTTGGGGTAACGAGTAGCTAACTAAAGTCAAGCTCTCTACCCGCTTACCTTGTGCTTCCTGGTGGGTCCGGTTAGAAAAGTTCTAGGCTAGTCGCGTCCACCGTTCCTTGGATTCGATATCCAGGTTCTTACTCCCCTGGTGAAAGGCTACATCGTACTCCGTGCGCTTGTGGATTTAGTTAGGCTAAGGAGTGCCAACAGAGCCCTAGGGTGCATGCCCTACGGTACCAACTATGGAACTTCTGCATTTCACCTAGACATTCACGAAGAGCCCATCCGGGTAGCAAGTCTTTGCCATACTCAAATTTCTTCAGGCAATCTGGCAAATCTCCTATCTCATCGACCCCAACTATATGAACGAATGTCTTGTCTGAATGAGGCTTGGAAAACCCCGGTCCAGTTGGCACCGCTGCTTCCTTTCTCTTTATTTTTTTTGGAGTCATCTTCTTTTTTGTGCCGTTGTTGGCGATCATCCACCTGTTCACAACGTCAGGCTCTGTATTCTTGTATGCCATGATCACCCGTGGCACCGACCCCATAAACTGCTCAGGTCGTGGTGGCGAGTTTTGGACCTCCGCTGGCTCATATTGATGCACTGGTGATAGGGGTTGCTCCTCCTGCTGTACTAGTGGTGATGGGTTGGCCTCCTGTTGTACCACTGGACATGACGGGCTGCAGATAGTGGTGGCCACAATTTCTTGTTGTGGTGATGGGTTGGCCTCCTGTTGTACCTCTGGAAATGATGAGCTGCAGATAGTGGTGGCCACAAGTTCTTGTTGTGGTGATGGCAGGCGTGATAACGAAACCATTGGGACATTATCTGGGGACGATTGATGTAATGGCGACACTTCCTCTGGTGTGTTCTTACCATGAACTTGTGCTGGTGTCACCATCCTCTGGGAGCAAAGTGTGAGTGAGGGAGGATCTTCAAGTGGTGGAGCTTCCAGTATGATATCTCATTTATGCCATGGTGCATTCTTTCCAACGGCTTGTCCCAAGGTTTCAATGCCATCATCAAGGGCTAAGTCTAAGAAGTGATCTTCATGTCTTGGATCCGTAATTCTGATCACTTTTACCCATGCATATAATGGCGGCATAGGTTGTCCCTCCAAGCCAGGATTATTGCTCACCACCAACGCCACACCTTTGGCAGCCTCCTTTGACTTCCCACTTCTGCCTATCGGAATGTGCAATGAGCAAGGAGTGTCAACAGTTATAGCATCTACCGGATATGGTTCTGCTGATGTAGAGGCAACACTACTCGGACAAAGTTGTGAGGCAGTGGCCCCATTTCACGGTGGCATCATTGAGTTATTATTTAATGATGTTTGGCTGATCATTTGTCGTTGCTGCTGCTCCGCAAATGCCACCGCGAAATAGTAATTAAACCTTGCTTCCAATGCTTTCTCCGCTGCTTCTTTAATTTCATCCTTGTATCGATCGTGATGCCTGTACCTCTGCCTATCATTACTGAAACCATCCTTGAAGCTCAAGTGTTTCAACATGCCTCTGATCCGGCCTCCATGCTCTTTGGTGCCAAGGGCTTCGCTAAGCATATCCTTGTCCCTATTCGGCACAAATTTACCTTTGCGCTGTGCTTCAGCAAGTGCTAGAATCTTTGCTCCGACTACTTCGGTTTCAGGTTGTGGGAAGACCACTTTGTCACCATCCTTCTCTCCATCCCTCCCTGCACACCACTGGAAGGCGCGCTCGTCCACGCCTTCCCAAGGGTCCGGTAACCCAACTAATTTTGCCTCCTCTCTTCGCCGCTTCCACAAATCGGCCTTACCAACGTAACCACCCGGCCCAAGGCGAACATGATGCTGATTTCTTCGTGCAAGTTCTCTCTGCTTTTGACTTATGGCTAGCGCTTCCGGAGAGGTCTTTTGCCGTATGAACTCGGCCCACTGTGCATCGGTTATACTGTAACCCTCAGGCTTTGGCTTGCCCATCTGTACTAACTTGTTCAGGTCACACTTCCAGCGGCGAAAACATTCACCCAAATTTGATAAGGTGCAGGCCTGTACTTTCTCCATGTCGGTTCCACGAGGAAACTTGACTGATTTAGAAATGATCCGCCACATTTCAACTTTCTTTCCTTCAGGAACCTTTGTCCAGTCTGGGATCGTTGGGTCCACATGCACCTTTGTTCTGATCATTGCTCCCAGGGCATTTCGGAACTTTGCACGAACATAGGGAGGGTTCTTAGCCAGTCCTGATGGGCCTACTTCATCAACTATCCAGGTTCCTATGGGGTATTGGTTTCTACCTTGTTGGCCCCTTCTTTTCTTAGGCTCACTGTTTGTGGTGGTGCATTCAGCCTCTGGCGCAGATGAGTCGACCTCAAAGTCTTCTGCTAGCGAGGGGCTTACTCCACGTCGGCGGCGTCTCCTTTTTCTTACCGGAGAACGACGGACCTAGCACAATCAAAAGAGTATCGTAAGTACATATCATTTTGTCTATCCAATGAAAATGTACATGAAAGTAGAGTAGGACTCGTCGTTACCTCACTAACCGGATCGAAATTCGGGTCAAGGTCCGTCTCCGTATGGCCTTCACATGGTTCAGTGGGGTGTGGATCAATAGGGTCCATCCACACATCGTGTACCCAGGCGCCTTCTCCTACTTGCGGACCGTCTCCAATGTCGGCATCTTCCCCATTCTCTTCATCCCCGGAATCTTCTACTTCTTCATTATCATCTTCAAATACTTCATTAGGGTCGCAAAGGGTTTGGGACCCAATGACGTCCTAGTCAAACCCATTGTCATCATCATGATTGGATGATGATGGCTCATCCATCATCTTGATTACATGTTACATGTGAAGAAAAAACATTGTATATCATGTGCATAAAATAAAACTTGACTGATCTGGATTAGTTGAACCTAATTTCCTTCATACCAAGTAATCAAACACATGAAAAAAGGTATTTCAGCAGATTCAGCTCTCATGGGCATTACATTGAACACCTAAGGCGCGCGAACAAAGTGCTCACCTTTACCACCAGCGGGCTGGGGCCAGCCGAAGCACGGAGGGCCGGGGCAGCGTCATCCTCGCGGTGTGCGTGAAGGGCTTGCGCTCCGGCACGAGCGGCGGCAGAGCGTAGAGGAGACGGTGGTGGTGCCAGAGGCGGGGGCATGGACATGGAGGGGGACGGCGGAGGAGGCAGCGGGCTGGCGCGGCGGCGCCGGCTTGACTCGCAGGGGCCGGTACGCGCCGCCGGAGGAACGAGTGCGCCCCGGGCGAAGAGGCCACGCACTGGCAGATAAGGACCCGCAGGGGCGGCACGGCCGGAGAGCGAATGGAGGACGACGGCGGTGCGTGGCCGGAGCACGGAGGTGACGGCGGCGCGGTCGGAGCGCGGGAGGCAGCAAAAATTTGGGCAGCCTGTCGGCGTCCCGCGCTCTGTCCGAAAATTTTGGCCAAGTCCAAAACGCTCAAGCTTATATAGATACTTCATTTCTAGGGGCGGGTGGTCACCATTACCAGGGGCGGCTGACTCACCCGCCCTTGGAAAGTTTTCCGGCTGTTACACAGGATGAACGGGTGTTCAAACGGTGCTGCGAAACGTAGCAGCACCGGATGAAACTGTGTCTTACAGCCACATTACAAGTTAAGCACCATTCCATCCGGTGATGCTTCCTTGTATGCAGAGCGGATGAAAATGTATAACAATCATACATATATAGCACAACCTTGAATACATAGCACAACCTTGAATACAAACACAGGCCATGATACAAGCTCATTAACAATCATACATAGCACAACCTTGAATACAAACACATCATACATATATAGCAAACCAAGTTCGTAGATTCATTACAAGTTCCACGATAATTAACATTTAATGACAAAGGTTATCACCCACCACTGGGCCCCGAAACAACATACCAGCAACATCATATATAGCATAACAAGTTCATAGATTTATTACAAGTTCCACGATAATTTACATTTACCGACAAAAGATATCACCCACCACATTGGCCAGCAATCACTCTAGGGGGTGTCTCACAGAGTCATCCTGCTGACGGCGTAACACACAGCGTCGTCGAAGGACCGCGTCCAGAGGTCAAACTCGTGACGGATGCGGCACTATGGGCTGCAGAAGAGGGTGACCATAGTCCCATCCGGCCAACGCCTGCACCGTGTCCATGTGCACACGTGAGGATCCTGTGGCATCAACACTGGTAGTGGCTCGGGGTGACAAAGAGCCCTGAAATGGTACGCAACGTAGGAGAGTTCCTGTTGGACCACCCCGCTCAACGCCGGCAGGCCACGGTTCCACCACCTACCGTATGAGTTATCCGGGCCGCCGCTGATGTGATGGACCACCGTCAATGCTTCGGGATCTGCTGGGTTCAGCCGATACCGGAGCATCGCCAAGAAGTAAGCCGCGGGGTTGTCCCCAGCAGCAGCAGCCTGGATGACGAGCTGCAACCCTTCGGCGTAACCCTGCCGAATCACCATCCTCACAATCCCCTCATAGAATAGGGCCTCCGGATGATTCATGTCACACAAGCGAAGCAAATTGCATGCCCTCAAAGTGCACCACATATACCTGTAGTGGTAACAAAATTGCCAGAAGGATAGGCGCAGGAGGACGACGGGGGAGTCGCAGATACGCCGGAAAGTGGGGGAGAACAAATGAAGGCGCAAGTACTCGCGGACGGCAAATTCTTCACCTTCAGAAAACACCGAGAGACAGATGATGTGGGTGAGCACATCATTAGGCAGTCGATCGATGAAGAAGGAAGCCGTCACCGGAACAACAACCGCCACATCCAGTCTTCTGCGTGATGACGAGGCCTCGGCGTGCTCCATCGTGGCGCCGAAGGGGAGCGGGAGTGCGAGCGGCCCGAGAAGAGCGGCGGCAGTGCGGGGATCGAGGTGCGTGATAGAGCAATGCGCCGTCGGCCAAGAAATGACGGCGGGGGCGAGCGGCGACGCGAGTGCGGGCGGTGGGCTATGAGAGTGCGGTTCGAGGCGGGAGGGCGATGCGCCGGCCGGGGATGAGACGGCAGGGAGGGCGCGAGCAGCGGGATGAGCGCGGGCGGCGGAACGAGAGCGCGAGCGCGGCAGGCTGTGAGTGCGTGGCTCGAGGCGGGAGGGTGCGAGCGGCGGGGATGAGGGGAGGGTGCGCACGGCGGGGCGAGCGCGGGTGGCGGAACAGGAGCGCAAGCGCGTGGCTCGAAGCGGGAGGGCAATCGATGCGCGCGCCGGCCGGCGGGGATGAGACGACGGGGAGCGTGGTGGTGCACGGCCGCGGGGGTCGGATGAGGCAATAGGAAAACCGCCGCCGCCCTTTTAATCAATGGAGTGGAGTCCCATTGCCACTGGCCAGGAAAGCCCCCGGCATTGGGAAGCGCAACCATCTCCCTGCCAAGAAAACTGCCGCCGTGTGACGATAGGTACCATGTGAATAGGGTTTCATACGGTGAGTGTAGCAATTCAGCCACCGTATAAAACCGTGCAACTTTTATATTCATATTTCATATTCTCGAGCTTATTTGTGCTATGTGTTTCATACTCTCAAGCTTATTTGTGCTATGAGCCTCGGTGAGTATAGCAATTCAGCCACCGTATGAAATCGTGCAACTTTTATATTCATATTTTATATTTCATATTAATGCATCTTAGTGGGGCAGTGATGATGTGGCTTCATGAGATTTGAGAGAAATCGTTAGTGGGGATTAGTTATATAAGTTATATAGATTACTTTGAACTCTGCTTCCAAACCATAAACCCCCAAATCTAATAAAAATATCAAGTCATTGGCAATCCCATAAAACATTAAACTATATATAGCACACAAGCAGGACCCATCAACTGAAAAACGGGACCCACTAACTCACAAGCTGGACCCACCAGCTCACAAGCGGGACTCACCAACTGACAAATAGGACCTACCAAATCAAAAACTCACTAAATCTAATGAAATTTTAAATTGAATTGATCATTTTGTCTTTTATTTGCATCAAAACCAAAAATTAATGTAACATGGTTCATCAATGTGTTAGGTATGGAGAGAAGTCATTGAATTTCTAAAACATGCAATTCTAAGATTTCAAATTTGTCCCATAAAACATTGTTGGCACTCCTTAGCCTAACTAAAATCCGCAAGCGCACGGAGTACGATGTAGCCTTTCACCAGGGGAGTAAGAACCTGGATATCGAATCCAAGGAACGGTAGATGCGACTAGCCTAGAACTTTTCTACCCGGACCCACCAGGGAGCACAAGGTAAGCGGGTAGAGATGTTGAATTTAGTTAGCTACTCGTTACCCCAGACAAACTATCTATATCTAATCTGATCTGTTTCGACGGCTAGAACGGGAAGAACTCAGAACGGGATGAGAGAGGGGTTCTTCCGGGCTCAGCACTACTGTTATGAGTACACCCGAACGTGGTGGAGTACAAAGGACGGACATGACTGTCACCACCTGCCGCCTACCACTGCAGTTCCGTGGGGTGCAACACAACCTGAGGTGGCTAGCCAGCACAGGCACCACGCCTAAGCTTTCAGCCACTGACCTCCACCCAACGCGAAGGGCTATAGAGGGAACCCCAAACAAGAGTCGCTGTCACTCGCGCAGACTCAGGTACCCGCAGATCAAATAGATAAGATAACTTACTGAAAGTAAGTTGTAGACTAGCGAGGTACTAAAGGCAAGAGACCGAGGACTTACTGAAGATAAATCTTGAATATATTCCTCGGGGGCGGAAATGTTGAGACGAGACCGAGGAAGAAATCCCGGACTCTCTCTACAAAGCTCGGCTGTCACCCGAGCAACTCACCCACTCTCTCCCTACTCTAACTCTAACGATGAGAGCGAAATCACTAAGCTACTCTTCTCTCCTTTGGATGGTGTGTGTTGAATGGGGGTGAAGGGTGCCTTTTATAGCCTCCCAAGGCTAGAAGCAGGCGTAGTTGTCATGCACACCTCCTGCTTAGCATCCACGCGAAGGGGGAAGCGTGGATGTCATGGTGGTAGGCCGGTCGGCCTCATCTAGGCCGGCCGGCCTGGTCCTGGTGCCATGTGGCACCGACCTTTGCAGGGACGGTCTGGATGATGTCCTGAAGTCGGTAGTTGTTGCGTTCGGTTAAAGCTGTCCAAGAATCCTAGGTTGTGGGCCCTTCAATCCATGTTAATCCCACTCTAGGTCTTCCGGGTCTTTTGATCAAACCGACATCAAGTTAGTGACCTTGTGGAGCAATGACATGGCCAAAAGAGGGGGAAGGGGGCCGGTCGGCCTAGCCTAGGCCGGCCGGCCTGGCCCTGTGCCCCATTTGCTTCATCTTTTGCTTGATTGCTCCTGCACTCACAAATTGTACAAAATTTGTGGAACTCATTAGAAATAACCAGTTTTACTTTGTTGTGAGCAAGATGAGCCTGAAATATGACGGAATGTTGGTGGCGAAATCGTATCGTAACGACCACCAACACGCCCCCCTACCTGAACTTTGCTAGTCCCTTAGCAAAGAATGAATTAAATCATCAGGACCTAGCAAGCTCAGGGTCATGATCTCAAGGCATACACAAGTCATATTTCTGAGTTTTCTTTCATACCTTGGATTCCGGTGGCTAACACCCTCATCTTCATCAATTGAGTCTTAGAACAACTCATTGATTGGTCGAACACTTCCTCTTCATGGCATTTGGAGTTTTTGATAATTTTATAAAGAAAGCGAGGCATACCCTTGTTATTTCTCAACATCTCTTGATCACTCATAGTGTTTGGATCCTCACCTTGGCTTAGAATCAAGCCTCTCCTATTTCTATGTTATCAGGTGGAGCTTTTTGGGATCGGTGTTGCTCACTCTTCTTTATTTATTTTGCAAGATCGAAAAGCTTGTCCTATTCATTCATACCACTCATAAATCTTGGCCAAGTGCATGTGTACTTTGATGTCGGAGTCCTCGTTCAAGCATCTTTCATCTTTTCCCTTTCTCTTTCTTCTTCTTCTTTTTTTTTTTACTGAAGATAAGGAGTGTATCATTTCCTTCTTCATTTTCTTCTTCTCTCTCTTTTTTCCGGGGGGATGAAGAGCTTTTGACAACTTGGACTTTATTGATGCACATGTACGTTGATGGCCATGATGAACAAGATAGCACGAACGTGAAGGCAAGCAATTCGAGCAAGCTCAAAATTTAGAAGATGGCTATGTAGAAATTTCAACTCGAATTTGATATTGGGCTTTGGATAGGACATTTCAAGTTGATGATAACAAGGGTTGCCTTAAGTTTTATTTTGAAAAACAATCTCCAACACCTCGAATCAGAAGGTTCAACTTCTCAAATCATCATATCATAAGAATCAATTAATGAGAATCAGGCAATCCTATTAAAGTTCCAAGGCAATGAAATACTTTCTCAAGAAATATCACAAGTATATCCAAGGTGTCATGCGCAGGGGTTCATTTTCATGAATTTTGATCAAGTTTTAAAATTATTTAGCCAGGAATTTCATATGAATCAAAATCATGCAAGGATCATAGGTAGGGGTTGCAAACCGTGTCCTGGAGTCGAGCCGGCGGAGTTGGCCACAGGCCCAGGCCGATTGGCCCAGAGTAGGCCGGCCGGCCTGGCCTTGTTGCCAGGCAACCCGGTTCAGGTTCCTCGTGTATGTGATTCGCGAGATTATGCAGCGGGCACGGGATCTCCTCGAAGTACAGCAGTAGGGGGCCGGTCAGCCTGGCCTAGGCCGGCCGGCCTGGCATTGTGCCAGGTTGCGTCCCGCTTTGTCCAGTGACCAGTAAACTTCCTGTGCATCTTAGTTTCTGCGTGCTTCACTGGAAATTTAGTCCGAGGGTTTGGTTGGCACACAAGTGTGCACCAACCATTATATTTTTATTTTTTTTATTTTTTTATGAGTCACTTCTTTCAAATAAATTTATTTTATTCAATTCAAGGAAACCAAATATGGGGGTGCTGCATACAAAGGGAATTTGGAAAGAAATTAAACAAAGGGAAATCAAACTAAGCACCCAAAACCTAAACCTATCCTAGCCTATCTACTCCTCCTTCGGGCGGTAGAGGTGCTCATTGCCGGTCGCCTTTGCGAGGCGCTGGACCTTGGAGGCCATTGCCTTGCGAAGGACCTCAATCTTGTCATCGGCCTCCATCTGCCCGATCACCGTCTCGGCCACGCGCGTGTCCATGTTATTGACATTGAGCTGCAGCGTGGCGAGCTTCCTCCTCAGCTCCTCCACGTCCTCCTCCTCCTCTTCCTCGGACCACTCCATCTGTCTGGGAGGTCCTTGCTTCTTAGGTGCTAGGAAGAGCCCCTTCCCGATGCCTGGCCCATTCCGGCGTGGAGGGCTAGGACTTCTCGGAGTGTACTGCGGCGAGTACTCTGGCGAGGTGGAGATGAACAGCGGCACGATCTCCTTCTTGGGCGGGGAGGCGACGAGGCGCTTCCTGATGGCCTTCTTTGGGGACAAAAGTCCCGTAGTTGGCCTTCGGGGCGTCTTCGGCAGTGAACTCCCTTGGCCCTCCTCCTTGGGATTCAGGAGGGAGGCTCTGCCCAAAGGCGAGCCAGAGTGGCGACGAGGGGAGGCCGGCCGGCCTGCCATAGGCCGATTCGCCTGGGCAGAGGGCCGCCGGGCCTCCGGCTGCGCGACCACGGCTTCGACGAATGCCGCCCTCTCGACACTACGCCAAAATGTTGCTTCTATGACGTCGGGGTTTCGTCATTAAAAAAGCGTTTTTCGTCATTAAAAATGATCAATGACGAAAAAATGACGGAATCGGGTTCGTCATTAAGCGACCGTCATATATGTACTTCCATGACGAACTGACCGATTTCGTCATTGAAGTGATTGCTTCAATGACGAAATCTGTTGTGTCATAGAACTGTTCTATGACGACAGCTAAATTTCGTCATTGAAGCAAAAAATCCACGCGGTGCCGTCATCCCCGTTTGCTGACGTGGCACCGTCAACTGGAGCCGTGAACTCTGTTAGCTGACGTGTTTCCTCTCCACGCTGGCATGTGACAGTGGCCGCAGCGTGGCGAGTGACGTGGCTTGCAGTCGTGGTGTCATCCTAGGCTTCCACGCGTCGCGATTTCATTCGCCACGTGTTGACTGTTCATTGGCGCACGCGTCACTCTTCCCGTCGTAAACGTGCCGTCAATTGATTGGTCCACGTGTCCATTTTCTATTTGTCCACGTGTCGTTCCCCTATTTGTCCACGTGTCGCGTTTTGGTGCGTCCACGTACCCCTTTCGTCGACACACGTGGCGTAGTATTATTGGATTACGTGGACCAATTCGAAACAGGACACGTGTCTTGTTTTTATTTGCCCACGTTTCACGTTTTGATTCGCCCACGCGTCGAATCTCTATCAGGCCACGTGCCGTCTATTTATTCGTCAACGTGCCGTGGTTCCATTTGTCCACGTTTCGTCTTTTTATTCGTCCACGTGTCGCTCCATGGTGAGGCCACATCATGGGCTTTACCGGCCCATTAATCACATTATTATACCAGCAATTATAAATCGTTTACAGAAAATTCAGTACAATTACATCGAGCCCAACAAGTGTCAAAAATGATACAAAGTTCACCACAAGATCAAAGTTTGGATCCACACAACAGAATGCAAGTGTATCAACAACAGTTCAACAGATATAGGATCATGCCAGAGAAGAGGTACCAGTTTGGCTAGACTGAAAGAGCTTCATGAGGAGCAGCTGGCTCTCTTCACTCCTCTTCTTCAGTTCTTTGATTGTATCAAGGAGAACTGCTGAACTTTCTTTATCAGCGGCAAGTTCTTGCTGAAGCGATTCTTCACTGCTCGAGGGAGCCGGCAGCGGTTCTAGGAAGCCTACAAAATCCAAATATGAACTATACATAAGTGCACTGGTATTACACATGATGGCAACGAATGTGTCAGAGAAAGTTAACCGCACGAGTACAGTTCAGATCCACACAACTCAATGCAAGTGTGTCAACAAACGTTTCCATAGGCATAGGATCAGGGCTGTAAACAGTTACCAGATGAGTCGTGGCTCAAGATCTTGATAAGGATTGTGTTGGCATCTGCTTGTTGCTTCTTCAGCTCCTCAAACTGCATCTGCGTCCTTGCTAAGGATTCCTCTGCTGCTTGAGTCTTCTTCTTGAGAAGTTGCACTTGTTCATGGAGGAGAGCTGAACCTTGCTGATGAGAAGCTATTGAAGGCTGCAAACTCCAATGACCAGCTATTAGTGCACTGATTATATTAATCCATTTGGGAACAAAGGCAGTTATAGAACTGAGTTGATGAGCATGGCAACCAACATAAATTGAAATCTATACATCAAGGGAATAAAAAAATTCCCGGATAGACAAACAAGCATGTATAGGGCGTTACACTTGCTTCACTAGCTGTGTCACTCATTTTGTGATGGCAGTTGGTAGTATAGCAGATATTGAAGGCTTCTACTGCATCCTTGTTCTTGTCCTGAAACTGATGTACGAAAACAGTGGTTAGGCAGACAGCAAAATAACAATTGAGAAGAAATACAAATTGGTTTCAAGTATAATAAGCATTAGAAAATGCAATCATGTCAACCAGTAGAAATAAGTGGTAAACACTAGGTGCAAGGTGTCGTTGGTTAGTTAGAAGACTGTTGACACTTACATAGGAATGCAATGTTTTAACCTGGCAGCGAGATCCTTCTGCTCGAACGCAGCTGAGTTTACAGCGGTTGTACTTGTTCTGATCAGAAATTGCCTGCAAGAGATGTATGTGTTAGCATCCACCACTAGTACATATTGCAAAGTAGAACGAGAAATAAACATTGCAATTATATATTGGAAAATGTGATACGACAAAAATTACCTTGTACTTTGCAGATGACCATCTGTCTACAAGTCTACACCACTGTACATCGGACATGTACGAGACAGGTGATGTTGTCCGGACCTCATCAGCAGGGATGCCAACAAAGTAGTGCTGCTTCAACTTATACTGCCTTTGCCGTATCCCTGACCTCATTACAAGATGTTGTCCTACAATCAGTCACTGGACGGGCATGTTTATTTTAAGGCTAAATTAGATCAATAGCACTAAAAGATCTAATGTATAGACATAAAGCATCAAAAGAATCCAAGTATAGATTTATAGTTACAGCCATAGACCACTCAGTTTGCTTCAGTTATCATGATCATTACTATTTTTACTACCAATATAGTATTACAGAGGTAGAGAAAAACTGATAAAATGTCAACAAAGCAAACAGCCACCAAACATGACCACAAGGATGGCAAAGCATCCGCTCAATATCACGAAAACGGCGGCAAAGCATCCGCCCAGACGAAGGTGGCAAGGCATCCACCTAACCAAGCACGACCATGGCGGCGGCAAAGTGATCACCTAAGCAAGACCATGACCTCATAAGCTAGACAATTCTAGTACAGACAGAGAGCGAGCGAGTAAACTCATACCTCTAGGACGGTCGATCTAGCAGATTCGGTGCGGCGTTACTCGGCCGTAGCCGTCGGGGAAGCAGATCCGGTAGAGCCAGTAGCCGTCGTGGAAGCAGATGCAGGGGGGAGGGAGTGGCCGACGAGGAAGTAGATCCGGTATAGCCAGTAGCAGTCGGGGAAGCAGATGCAGGGTGGGGAGGGAGTGGCCGACGAGGAAGCAGATCCGGTGCTGAGGAAGTCGCCGACGGGAACCAGATCCGCTCAGGTGTGCTTATCGTCATCAGTGGAGGGAGTCACCAATGAGGAAGCAGCTCTGGTGTGGATGCAGTGGACGACGGGGAACCATGGTGGCCCGGGTGTGCTTTACCGTCGTCGGCGGAGGGGAAAGCCTGTGCAAAAGTGGATGGGGAAGGCGACAGGCAGAGGCGGATCTGAGCCGAGCAAGAGAGAAGGGGCAAGGGATATGGAAGGGGCGCAGGTTGGATTGCCAAAAATGCCCTTGTTGGACAATGTAACGTAGACACTTATGCATGAGGGTACAAGGGACATTTCACATGAATTTTTTTGGCTTCCGCGGCTTTAGGGCCCCTGAAAATATTCGAACTATCGCCCTCGACTGACCCAAGGACCCCACACGTCGAGATGCTACATGATGAAAGATGACTATTTCTTTATTTTTCATTTTTGGTTGGGTTGCTCACCGTGCCTATTTCTCTTTTGAATCTCGGATTTGTGAATGAATTATACTTTCTCCCTCAGGCAATATCCAAATCACATGATTCTTTTTGGAAAAGGCGTATAAAATCAAGCTTGACTGATTCATCACACTCTAATCAAAAGCAACAGTATGCATCACATACATATGTAACCACTTGCGCTCATCACGTGGGTAAATAAAATCTAACTTCTACTTCAACGCATACCCAACTGCCATTGGCACAAATACCATAGCTAGGATACCAACAAACATCATAGCTTGGGTCAATTTCTCTACCTTTGCTTTCAATTCATTGTTGTGAAGCACGACAGCACCTATTGCAGAGCACTCAGCAGCAGGAATCTGATCGATGGACTGGACTTCTTGAATCTCATATTCTTCCGGAACAAACACACGGATCACCTTGGCTGCCACCAAATCTTTGAAGTATTCCTTCTGCCACCGGTAGTAATCACACTTATTCGCCACCTAATTGAATAAGAAACCCAAACTTAAACAAAGCCGAAATCAAAAAGGAACAAAAAATACAAATCAAAGCTGAAAGCACTCACCCAAGATACAAATCGAGGGCATTTGACATAGACCCGACCATTGTTCTTGTTCTCCTTCTTCGTTCGGGCCTCAAAAACCCGAGCTCTCTTGCATGACGGGCAAATTATCATGGGCAAGCCAGTCTCCGTGCCAACAAGCTCTGACATTTGGTTTCTTAGGGCAGATGACTCTCCTCCTTGCGACATTGCTCCGGCGACCAGGGGAAGAAGGAAGAGAAGTAAAGGCTCTGGCTCGGCTTGGGATCCAGGTTTGGGGATGGCCTAAACGATAAGGCAGGGGCAGTAAAGTCCTTTTGCGTGCCAATCTGGGTGACACGTCAACAACCGTGGCATAAACGTGTGGACCGTGTGGTGGTGCCTCAGCTGAAAGGAAGCCGAAATTTCTAAAATATCCCTCCCTCAGCATCTGCCGCAGCCGTCGCCGCTCCCCTTCCCCATGCTGCCGTCGGCGCCGGTGAAGCGAGCCCGCGGTCGACCTCCGAAGGCAAAGGCGACCGCGACGGCTTCGCCACTGGTGAAGCGATCCCGTGGTCCACCTACCAAGGCCATGGCTCCCTCGATGGACTCGCCGACGCCTAAGCGCCCCCGCGGCAAGGCACCGAAGAAGCCGCAATCCGATGCGAAGAAGAAGGCCGGCAAGTGGGTTTCGCCGAAGAAGCAGAAGATCGAGCATAGCGACGATGACTCCTCAGACTCCAGCGATAACTCCAGCAACAACCACTACTACCACATATGTGATGACTGCAACAAAAATGACACATCCGACTCCTACGACGAAGTGGAGTTTCTGCGAAGGTCATTGCATTCCGCAAACGATGACCTGTATGCCACACGCAAGACGCTGGGGAAGGCGAATTTGAAGATTGCTGATGTTGAACGTCAACTGGGTAAGGCAAAGAAAAGGATCAAGGCGCTTGAACATGCACATCAGTAATGTGCTGCAGATGATGTTCTTTTGGATAGTCTAGTAGTATGTCATTATCAGTAACTGCTGCAGTTCTTGTGGTGTTGCAGGGAGTCGTGTGTCGTTGTTTAATGAACTGGTTATGTTAGCGTGATGTATCTATGGTGACCATCTCATTGTAGTTTTCTGTGTTTGAATCCCGTGGCACTTGCAAAAGAAATGGTTAAATTTGTTATCCAGATCGATGTGTCCTTAGCAAGTGTCGATAAGATCATAGGGGCGTCACTGACAAATAAGACCAATGATACGATCCACTGAATCTTCCGCGAACCGAATCATCTGGTTGCACATTGCTTCACTCTCACGATGCTTTTAGTATCACAAGGATGAAACATAGGAGCACGTTAATTTGAAGATATTTATGAAATTTAATCTCACGTGGCAAAGATTGAATTTCCATGACCTGGATAAACATTACTAATCTAGTCAATCCGTGGATCTTTGTCTACAATGGGAGGTTTTAAGCACGTTAAATACATCTTTGTCTACAACTATCCTTTGCAACATTTGGTTAATGCTGCGAGGCTTTGACCGCTAAATGAAAACCTGGATTTTGGCACATGTCATCGTAATTAAGTATCTTGTTAGGATCCATTGTATTATAAATATACATGTGTCCCTATTTGTTTATACTCCATATTTGGAATACATATATTCAATATATGTCTTTCAGTATATCTATCGCATTAGATCGACATGAACGATTCGGTCCTGGAACATGCCAATGCGACAGTTGCGGCAATTATTCGGAACACGAACGTTGGGAGCGTCGGTTCAGCCGGCCATTCCACGTAACTTTCTGGAGTAGCCGGTTGCCAAAACTTCCTCTGAGAAGACGGAGGAACTTCTTGAGCCATCCTCCACTTTCACCAGAACGATGAGTCCTTACCAAGTGTCGATAAGATCATACGATGCACTGAAACTGCCGCGAACCGGATCAACCGGTAGCCCACCGCATTAGACCGACACGAACGAAATGTCAAGCACCGTTTCATGCGGTCCCGAAACATGCCAATGTGGCTATTGCAGCAATTCTTCGGCACATGAACGTTGGGAGCGTCAGATGCACAGTTCTCGTAGCTTCCCTTCCAAGCCGGTCGCCATAACTTCCCCTGAGAAGACGGAAGAACTACTCATAGACCACCTTTATAACAAGAGGAAATAATCATTCGCTTTCGCCGCCGCCCCCTCTTCTGCCCCGTTCCTCGCTGCCGCCCCCTCTTCCGCCCGTTCCTCTCCGCCGCCCCCTCTTCCGCTCCGTTCCTCGCCGCCGCAGTTGTCCCCGCCTCCAGTCGGCATTCGCCCGTGCGCCGTCCGCGCTTCATCATCCAGTGGTAAGCTCACATCCTACTCTTCTCCATCTCAAATGTGCTTCCTAATCTGTGTTCATAACAAATCGTTGTGGCTTGTGTTTCTCTCTGTAGGGTGTATGGTGTTGGTGGTCATTACGATACGGTTTCACCACCAACATTCCGTCACATTTCAGGCTCATCTTGCTCATCCCAAAGTGAAATTGGTTATTTCTAATGAGTTCCACAAGTTTTGTATAATTTGTGAGCGCAGGAGCAAGCAAGCAAAAGATGAAGCACTTTGGGCACAAAGCCAGGCCGGCCGGCCTATGCTAGGCCGATCGGCCCCCTTCTGTGGCCTCTTGCCACGTCACTGATCCAGGAGATCACAAACACAACACTAATGATCCTGAGATGTGCGATCAACGTCGGTTCGATCCAAGGACCTGAAAGGCCTAAGCTACACTTGCATGGATTGAAGGGCCCACCAACATTGGATTCTCGGACAGCTTTGATCCGAAGCAACTGTTACCGACCTCAGGGATCAATCCAGAGCGTCCCTGAAGAAGGCGGTGCCACGGGGCAGCCAGACTAGGCCAATCGGCCTGGCCTAGGCTGGCTGGCCTGCCCTAGAGGCTGGCACGTGTCCCCCTTCGCGTGACAGTTAAGCAAGAGCTTAGCTTGAGCTTGACGCCAGCAACCGCCCTTGAAGACTATAAAAGGGACCCCCCTTCACCTTGAGAAGACACACCATCCAAGGGAGAGAAGAGTAGCTTAGTGGTTTTGCTCTCATCTTTAGAGTTAGAGTAGGGAGAGAGTGGGTGAGTTGCTCGGGTGACAGCCGAGCTTTGTAGAGAGAGTCCGGGATTTCTTCCTCTGTCTCGTCTCAACATTTCCGCCCCCGAGGAATATATTCAAGAGTTATCTTCAGTAAGTCCTCGGTCTCTTGCCTTTAGTACCTCGCTAGTTTACAACTTACTTTCAGCAAGTTATCTTATTTATTTTGATCTACGGGTACCTGAGTCTGCGCGAGTGACAGCGACTCTTGTTTGGGGTTTCCTCTATAGCCCTTCGCGTTGGGTGGAGGTCAGTGGCTGAAAGCTTAGGCGTGGTGCCTGTGCTGGCTAGTCACCTCAGGTTGTGTTGCACCCCACGAAACTGTAGTGGTAGGCGGCAGGTGGTGACAGCCCTATCCGTCCTTTGTACTCCACCACGTTTGGGTGTACTCATAACAGTAGTGCTGAGCCCGGAAGAACCCCTCTCTCATCCCGTTCTGAGTTCTTCCCGTTCTAGCCGTCGAAGCAGATCAGATTAGATATATATAGTTTGTCTGGGGTAATGAGTAGCTAACTAAAGTCAAGCTCTCTACCTGTTTACCCTTTTGCTCCCTGGTGGATCCGGTTAGAAAAGTTCTAGGCTAGTCGCGTCTACCGTTCCTTGGATTCGATATCCAGGTTTTTATTCCCCTGGTGAAAGGCTACAGCGGTCTCCGTGCGCTTGCGGATTTAGTTAGGCTAAGGAGTGCCAACAAGCTTTTCTGGCGCCGTTGCCGGGGAACGGTAGCAACACTAGTGTAGGATCTTTTTAGCCGTACACTTTTACCCCCATAACCATCTACCACATGGAGTTTTCTCCTAGTTACCCGACGGTTCCATCTAGCGAGTATTTGGAACCGCCTTCATCTTGCCACCCCATACCACCTCATGGCTTCGAGATCCGTCCCAATCTCGTTGCCATGGTTTGTGCACAATCTTTCAGTGGAACGAAGGACGAAAGTCCCTATGCTCACTTGCAGGTTATTGAAGAGAATTGCTCTCTTCTTATTATACCCAGCGTCAACCAAGACACCATACGATGGAAACTTTTCCCATTTTCTCTGATGGGGAATGCAAAATCTTGGTACGACCAGACTACAGGGGGATCTAGCGGAGATTGGATCAAGTTGAAGGACGAGTTTTGTCTATTCTTTTACCCTGTCTCCAAGATCTTGAAGCTCAGAGTTGAGCTGATGACATATCAGCAAGGCGATGAGTCTCTTGGAGCCACGTGGGAGTGGTTCATAAAATAGGCCAACTCAGGGCCACCGCATAACATTCCAGAGGAAATGCTTATGCAGCATTTTGTTGGTGGATTGAAGCCAGAGAGTGCACAGTTCTTGAACATCACCTCCGCAGGGTCAGTGCTATACAAGACAGTGGATGACGTACGAGAGATCTTGGAAAAAAGTTCTCAACTCTACTGAGTACACTGGCGTTTTTGACGACCCACCAACACCACCAACAACCCCCACAGACAAACAGCCACATCTCGCCCTCACATTCGATCCGCCTCCTCCGATCATAGAGGAAGTGCTCGAACACCCCAAGTCCTCAGACCAAGAAATTATTCTTGACGAGCTGCCGCACTTCATTCCCGAGCTTTTTACAGAAGAAGAGTACTTGGAGATCGGCAATACATCACGTATGCCCATGGAACAAGTGTGCGCAAGTTCAAGGTCTAAGGCGTTCATTCCAGAAGCCGTACCGCAGATCGAGGGTTTATCTGCGATCATGAGCAAGGAATGGATGGAGGAAATTGAAAGTTGTGAAGATATCATCCAAACCACCCGCAACTTCAGAGTACTCCATTGCGCTATTGAGGGAACTGACTCTCAGGAAGTTGCCTACGACCCGAAGGTCGGGAGTAATATCATATCAAGTGCACTCGCAGCACGAGTGCAACCAGACGAACCCCGGTCCTTCTCCCGTAAGCACCTCAAGTGGATCGATGGCCAAATGATGGAATGCAAAGGAATCATCCGTGTTGTGCCCGTACACATGGGACGCAACAGGATTTTCCTTGACTTCCACATTTTTGATGTCCCTAGAGGTGACAACTTCTTCCTGATTGGACAGCCAATAGAGCACCTTGCCAACCCGAACCATGATCGAGCAACGATACAGTTCAAGGTTGGTAAAGAGATCATCCTGGTCAGCCTTGTGCGATAAGTGAACACTATCGTAGAGGCCTGATCCAAGACAGACCCAGTGGAAGAAGTAGTTAGCTCGGCTCAAGAAGAGCAAGCTCAGTCATCACAGGCTGAAGATGCTAACCATTTCATCCAAGAGGCAGAAACGGACGGCTTTATGAAACTCAACGAGGAAGAAAAGCCACAACACCCCCCTCCTGAGTTGAAGCCGCTGCCTCCTGGACTCAGATACGCTTTTCTCCACAACGACCGACGCTCGCCAGTCGTCATTAGTGACAAACTAACAGAGAATGAGACTCGACAGCTTATCACAGTCCTAGAGAAACACCGGTCTGTCTTCGGGTATTCTCTACAGGACTTGAAGGGGATCAACCCCAGTTTATGTACCCATCACATACCTATGGAGCCGGACCATACGCCGTCTAGAGAACATCAAAGATAGCTGAATGATGCGATGAGGGAGGTAGTCAAGAAAGCAATGTTGAAGCTTCTGCACGCGGGTATAATCTACCCCGTGCAAGACAGTGAATGGGTCAGCCCACTTCAAGTTGTGCCGAAGAAGGGTGGAATGATAGTCATCCAGAACGAGAAGAACGAGCTTATTCCGTAGAGGACCGTTACTGGATGGAGGATGTGCATCGATTACAGGAAGCTTAACAAAGCTACCCGTAAAGATCACTTTCCTCTCCCCTTCATCGACGAGATGCTTGAGCAGTTGGCAAACCACTCATTTTTCTGCTTCCTTGACGGATACTCTGGTTATCATCAATCCCGATGACCAGAGCAAGACTACCTTCACCTGCCCCTATGGAACATTCACCTATCGGCGGATGTCTTTCGGCCTATGCAACGCACCTGCTTCATTTCAGCGGTGTATGATGGCGATATTCTCTGACTTGATCGAGAAGATCATGGAAGTATTCATGGACGATTTTACCGTCTATGGTAAAACCTTCGACAACTATCTCGAGCACTTGGAAAGGGTCCTCGAGAGGTGCGAAGAGCATCACCTCATCCTAAATTGGGAGAAGTGCCACTTCATGGTCAGAGAAGGAATTGTGCTAGGAGACAAGGTGTCAGAAAGAGGAATAGAAGTTGACAAGGCAAAAATAGAAGTTATTGAGCAACTACCACCCCCGACGAATGTCAAGGGTGTTCGAAGTTTTCTAGGCCATGCTGGCTTTTACCGAAGATTCATCAAAGATTTCTCTCGGGTAGCCAGACCTCTTACAAGCCTTCTAGCTAAAGAAGCACCCTTCAACTTCGACGATGATTGCCTTCTCGCCTTCTACACCCTCAAGAAGGCACTTATCTCAGCTCCTCATACAACCGCCCGACTGGAATCTTCCATTCGAGATCATGTGCGACGCTAGCGACTATGCAGTCGGGGCAGTGCTCGGTCAATGCAAGGATAAACAGCATTACGCTATATCTTATGCAAGTAAGACATTGACCGGAGCTCAGTTAAACTACGCGACAACGGAGAAGGAACTCCTGGCAGTGGTGTTTGCCATGGACAAGTTCAGATCTTACTTGGTTCGTGCCAAGGTGGTAGTATACACAGACCATACTGCACTGAAGTACCTCGTGACCAAGACAGATGCTAAGCCACGACTCATCCGTTGGATTCTGCTCCTTCAAGAGTTTGATTTAGAAATACGAGACAAGAAGGGGACAGATAATTGTGTGGCAGATCATCTCTCAAGAATGCAAGTTCAAGGGTCGGATCTTCCGATCAATGATTATCTCTGAGATGATACTCTCCTCAAGGTCACCACATCCAGTCCATGGTATGCAAATTTGGTAAACTTCATGGTGACTGGGTATGTGCCTCTAGGAGAAGACAAGAAAATGCTAATCTACCTCAGCAGATTTCACCTATGGGATGACCCCTATCTGTTCAAGGTTTGTGCTGACAGATTACTCCGACGATGCATCCCTCACGAGGAAACACACAAGATCCTTGATCGCTGCCATTCATCACCGTACGGTGGACACTACGGAGTTTTCCGAACCCATGCAAAGGTCTGGCAGAGTGGATTCTTCTGGCCGACCATGTATGGAGACGCTAAGGAATTCGTACGGAGATGTGCCACGTGTCAGAAACATGGGAATATCAATGCCTGTGATGCTATGCCACTGCAAAATAACCTCCAATTGGAGATTTTCGACGTGTGGGGAATAGACTTTATGGGTCCTTTCCCAGCATCCGAGCAGTGTGAGTATATCCTGGTGGCAGTCGACTATGTTTCCAAATGGGTGGAGGCACTTCCGTGCACGGCAGCCGACTCGAAGAATTCAAGGAAGATGTTCGAAGAGATCATCTTTCCCCATTTTGGAGTACCCCGAGTCGTGATCAGTGATGGAGGATCACACTTCATCGACAAGACGTTCCGGAAGTGCCTAAGTGATTTAGGAGTGAACCACTGAGTGGCTACACCTTATCACCCCCAGACCAGCGGGCAAGCAGAAACATCAAACAAGCAAATCAAGAACATTCTGCAAAAGACGGTCAATGCAATGGGAATGGGGTGGAAGCAAAAGCTACCGAAAGCACTATGGGCATATAGAACAGCATTCAAGACACCGATAGGGATGACTCCCTACCAACTGGTATATGGCAAGACATGCCACTTACCGGTTGAGCTAGAATTCAAGTCCCATTGGGCGATCAAGAGGTGGAATATGGATCTCCAGACAGCCGGACTAAAAAGAAGAATACAATTGGCTGAACTGGATGAATTGAGGGAGAAGGCCTACCACAACGCCAAGCTTTATACAGAAAGAACAAAGAGATGGCATGACAAGTGCATCAAGATCAAGCATTTCAAAGCGGGAGATCAGGTATTGCTCTTTAACTCCCGTATTCGCTTGTTTGGTCATGGTAAGCTTAGAAGTAAGTGGGAAGGTCCTTTTAAAGTTTTAGATGCCGCCGATCATGGCGCGATAACCCTCCAGGATAATGACGGAAATACTTTCAAGGCCAATGTCCAAATTGAAAATATTTCTCAAATCCGAAATGCCGGAGCTCAAAGAGATGGACGTCTACGAGCTAACCGAGATACCTAGTCCAGATCCGGGCGGGACCTAAAAATGGCCCTTATCTAGGATAGATTTCCCTTTTCTATTTCATTTTTTTTCTTTCCCTTAAACTTTTTCTAGCCAAATCCTAAAGAAATCCTGGTAGAAGAGCAAAGGGGGCATACATGAAAAATTTCAGAGGCCCCCGAGATAGAGCCAGGCCGGCCGGCCTCACCCAGGCCGATCGGCCCAGCCCTGGCTCGTCTCAGGACGCTCCTTGTTTGAATTGGTCCCCCCATCATCCTTTCCAAGAATTTGGGAGATTTTGAAAAGAGGAGCGCTGTTATAAATCGAAAGGCCCCCTCTCTTCTTCTTCCTCAGAACTCTCGAGCCTCCCTTCTCCAGAAACTCTCCCCCCTTTGAGAATTCGTGCCATGGCCTCTCAGTCCAGCCACCAAGACTCCAATTTGGTCTCCCATGACAGCCACTCCCCATCCAAGTCCTTGAAAGGGACACCCAGCTCCTCCAACACCAGCAGCGTCAGGATCATCGAGAGGGCAGCGTTCGTCGAAGCCGTCGTCGCGCAGCCGGAGGCCCGACGGCCCTCTGCCCAGGCCGATCGGCCTATGGCAGGCCGGCCTCCCCGCATCGCCTCTCTGGCTCGCCTTTGGGCAGAGCCTCCCTCCGTGATCCCAAGGAGGAGGGCCAGGGGAGTTCACTGCCGAAGATGCCCCGAAGGCCAACTACGGGACTTTTGTCCCCAAAGAAGGCCATCGGGAAGCGCCTCGTCGCCTCTCCATCCAAGAAGGAGATCGTGCCGCTGTTCATCTCCACCTCGCCGGAGTACTCACCGCAGTACACTCCGGGAAGTCCTAGCCCTCCACGCCGGGAAGGGCCAGGCATTGGGAAGGGGCTCTTCTTAGCCCCTAAGAAGCCCGACGAGGGGAGGAAGCGCTTCATGATGCCCCCTCCGATCCAACGACCTCCGGGGCAGATGGAGTGGTCCGAGGAAGAGGAGGAGGAGGACGTGGAGGAGCTGAGGAGGAAGCTCGCCGCGCCGCAGCTCAAGGTTAACAATATGGACGAGCGCGTGGCGGAGACAGTGATCGGGCAGATGGAGGCCGACGACAAGATTGAGGTTCTTCGCAAGGCAATGGCCTCTAAGGTCAAGCGTCTCGCGAAGGCCACCGGCAATGAACACCTCTATCGCCCAAAGGAGGAGTAGTTTAGGCTAGAATTAGTTTAGTTCTTGGGTGCTTAGTTTAAATTTCCTTTTGATTTATTTTATTCAAATTTCCCTTTGTATTCAGCACCCCCATGTTTGTTACTTTCATATTGAATAAATAAATTTATTTATTTGAAAGAAGTGACTCATTAAAAAAAAAGTGAATGGTTGGTGCACACTTGTGTGCCAACCAACCCCTCGGACTAATATTCCACTGAAGCACGCAGAAACACTGATGTACAGGAGGTCTACTGGTCACTGGCCAAGGCAGGACACGACCTGGCACAATGCCAGGCCGGCCAGCCTAGGCCAGGCCGGCCGGCCCCCTACTGCTACCACTCGACGAGATCCTGTGCCCACTGCGTAATCTCGCGAATCACATAAACGAGGAACCTGAACCGGGACGCCTGGCGACAAGGCCAGGCCGGCCGGCCTATATTGGGCCGATCGGCCTGGGCCTGTGGCCAATTTCGCTGACTCGACTCCAGGACACGGTTTGCAACCCCTACATTTGATCCTTTCATGATTTTGATCCAAATAAAATTCCTGGCTAAATAATTTTAAAATTTGATCAAAACTCATGAAAGTGAACCCCTGGGCATGACACCTTGGATATACTTTTAGTAGGATTGCCTGATTCTCGTTAATTGATTCTTATGATATGATGATTTGAGAAGTTGAGCCTTCCGATTCGACGTTTTGGAGATTGTTTTTGAAAATAAAACTTAAGGCAACCCTTGTTATCATCAACTTGAAATATCCTATCCAAAGCCATATAACAAATTCAAGTTGAAGTGTCCACATAGCTACCTTCTAAGTTTTGAGCTTGCTCGAATTACTTGCCTTCACGTTCATGCTGTCTTATTCATCATGGCCATCCACGTACACGAGCATCAATAAAGTCCAAATTGTCGAAAGCTCTTCATCCCCCTGAAAAGAAAAAAAAAGAAGAGAAGAAAAAAAATGAAGAAAGGAATGATACACTCCTTATCTTCAGAGAAAAAAAAGAAAGAGAAAGGGGAAAGATGAAAGATGCTTGAACAAGGACTCCAACATCAAAGTAAACATGCACTTGGCCAAGATGTATGAGTAGTATGAATGATTAGACAAGCTCTTCGATCTTGCAAAATAAATAAAGAAGAGTGAGCAACATCTCAAAAGCTCCACCTTATAACGTAGAGAGGCTTGATTCTAAGCCCAGGTGAGGATCCAAACACTATGAGTGATCGAGAGATGTTGAGAAATAACAAGGGAATGCCTCGCTTTCTTTATAAAATTATCAAAAACTCCAAATACCAAGAGGAAGAAATGCTCGACCAATCAATGAGTTGTTCTAAGACTCAATTGATGAAGATGAGGGTGTTAGCCACTGGAATCCAAGGTATGAAAGAAAACTCAGAGATATGACTTGTGTATACCTTGAGCTCATGACCCTGATCTTGCTGAGTCCCGGTGATTTAATTCATTCTTTGCTAAGGGACTAGCAAAGTTCAGGTAGGGGGGCGTGTTGGTGGTCGTTACGATACGGTTTCACCACCAACATTTCAGGCTCATCTTGCTCATAACAAAGTGAAATTGGTTATTTCTAACGAGTTCCACAAGTTTTGTATAATTTGTGAGCACAGGAGCAAGCAAGCAAAAGATGAAGCACTTTGGGCACAAAGCCAGGCCGGCCGGCCTATGCTAGGCCGATCGGCCCCCTTCTGTGGCCTCTTGCCACGTCACTGATCTAGGAGATCACAAACACAACACTAATGATCCTGAGACGTGTGATCAACGTCGGTTTGATCCAAGGACCCGAAAGGCCTAAGCTACACTTGCATGGATTGAAGGGCCCACCAACATTGGATTCTCGGACAGCTTTGATCCGAAGCAACTGTTACCGACCTCAGGGATCAATCCAGAGCGTCCCTGAAGAAGGCGGTGCCACGGGGCAGCCAGACCAGGCCGATCGGCCTGGCCTAGGCCGGCCGGCCTGCCCCAGAGGCCGGCACGTGTCCCCCTTCGCATGACAGTTAAGCAAGAGCTTAGCTTGAGCTTGATGCCGGCAATCGCCCTTGAAGACTATAAAAGGGACCCCCCTTCACCTTGAGAAGACACACCATCCAAGGGAGAGAAGAGTAGCTTAGTGGTTTTGCTCTCATCTTTAGAGTTAGAGTAGGGAGAGAGTGGGTGAGTTGTTTGGGTGACAGCCGAGCTTTCTAGAGAGAGTCCGGGATTTCTTCCTCGGTCTCGTCTCAACATTTCCGCCCCCGAGGAATATATTCAAGAGTTATCTTCAGTAAGTCCTCGGTCTCTTGCCTTTAGTACCTCGCTAGTTTACAACTTACTTTCAGCATGTTATCTTATTTATTTTGATCTGCGGGTACCTGAGTTTGCGCGAGTGACAGCGACTCTTGTTTGGGGTTTCCTCTATAGCCCTTCGCGTTGGGTGGAGGTCAGTGGCTGAAAGCTTAGGCGTGGTGCCTGTGCTGGCTAGTCACCTCAGGTTGTGTTGCACCCCACGGAACTGCAGTGGTAGGCGGCAGGTGGTGACAGCCCTGTCCGTCCTTTGTACTCCACCACGTTCGGGTGTACTCATAACAGTAGTGCTGAGCCCGGAAGAACCCCTCTCTCATCCCGTTCTGAGTTCTTCCCGTTCTAGCCATCGAAGCAGATCAGATTAGATATGGATAGTTTGTCTGGGGTAACGAGTAACTAACTAAAGTCAAGCTCTCTACCCGTTTACCCTTTTGCTCCCTGGTGGGTCCGGTTAGAAAAGTTCTAGGCTAGTCGCGTCTACCGTTCCTTGGATTCGATATCCAAGTTTTTATTCCCCTGGTGAAAGGCTACAGTGGTCTCCGTGCGCTTGCGGATTTAGTTAGGCTAAGGAGTGCCAACATATGGCGAGTCGTGCTGGTGGGCATGGAGGCAGTACCGGGCGTGGCCGTGGGGGTGGCCGTCAGTTCAGTTCCAACATGGCACCAATGGCTCGTCAACCAGGCATTCACTTCCCAGTGGTTGTGTTGAGTGGTTGCCCACCGGTGACCGATCCTCGGGACCAATACACAACATAGTAGTGTTCTTGTCTTCTCTTGTTAATTTTGTTGATTATTCTGAATCTGCACATATGCATGTTTTCTAATTTTTGCCCACCGGTAACCGAGAACCATGGGAGCAATACCCAACATATAGTAGTTTCCTTGTCTTCTCTGATTGGTTTTTATGGTACTACACAGATGCATGTTTTCTAATTTTGGCTCACATAATTTAGGCAATCAATCCTATTATATGGCTGAGAGATGTTGTTCATGAGCTAGGTGGAACTCCTCCTTTGGTGCAATCATCCGTCCGTGGTGAAAGAAATCGATTCTTTGTCAAATTAAATATATCTTTTGAGATAAGTCCACGAGGTATTCCTCGCAGGACGGTGTCTGTTGTGGCAAGCGGTCAAGAAGCACCGTTTAGGTGTACTTTCGAAAAAACAACTGTTGTTGCCTGCTTACAACAGCTTCAGGAACATGGGTACATTGTGCCAGACTTGTCCTATTTTTGAATAAAGGCACTAGAGGAGGGAAGTCAAGATGTGGCTGTTACTACTGAGAGGCTTTGTGAGCTCAATGAAGATAACATGGTACGCAACATGCCAATTCTTCATTGATTTCTTTAATCTGTTACAATTTGGTATACGTTTGTAATGTTTTAGCATGCCATTCTTCCCTACAGGAACATCCGTTTACGGACACCATTGCGGCAGTAAGCTTTCGTGCAATCCTGATTCAAGCCACGGACGAGCTGGAGTATGATTTTGGTGAGCACTCGGAATTCACTGTAGATAACAAATGGCAATCTCATATCTCTTCCTACACGACAGACGATGACAACACTCCATTGTTCATCATTTATGGCAAAGCATCTGATCGTCGAAATGTAGCGAGGGAGTGCTCTAATCCGTGCTTTAGTTTATATTGATGAAGTGCTGGGCTTTAGGATTGGAGATGTTAACTATGCTCGATATCTGTTTAGGCGTCGCGACTTACAAATTAGGTAGAAAGGAAGTACCCCAGATCCGTGTGTCGTTGTTTAATGAACTGGTTATGCTATCGTGATGTAGCTTTAGGTTTGTTTTTTATTTGTATATTAAATGTCAGAGCACTTGTAAGATATCCCCCTCTGATGCTATCGTTATGTAGCTATGGTGCTGAGCCTTAATGTAGTTATGGTTTAATTTGTACACCAGATTGAGTAAATTTCATCCGGTCCATGTGTTATGCGTAAGGCCGTATCATACCGACGTGCGTGTCGCAACTGGTGGCCAAGAGCAGCCCATTCATCGGATCCGATCAAACTCCGTCTCCCTCGGTCCCACTTGTCATATGACTCGTATAGCTTGCCCATTCCCGTAGCAGATCAGCTAGTCCCGCACCCCTCCCGCATCTGCACCACCCACCACTCTGCTCCTTTCCGGCGGCGCCGCGGCGCCCCTAGTCGCTATTCCGCGCCGCCCTTCGGAACGCGGTGCAGGACTCGGTCAACGCCATCACCGTTCGTCGGCGTCTCCGGGAGGACATGGACACAATCGGAGGCCGCCGCCGCGAAACCCTAATTTAGGGTTTCATTCACCAGATTTGCCCGCCCTCTCCGGCACGCTGACTACAGAGTTGCAGTGGGTGCTGTTCGTGATTGTGCTTCCTAGGCCCTCAGCTCTTTCTTCTTCAACCGTTTCGTCCAGTGGTGAGCTCGTCCTCCGTTCCACTTTCTTGTCCTGTACATCGAAATGCTATGTGATAAGCCAAAATTTGTTAGCAACAATTCTGCTTGATGTCGCAATTGGACTGCATACATTGTGTTCATTCGAAATAATAGTTGTTTTGATGTTCACAGATCGAATTAGGTTAAAAGTCAGTTAAAATTATTGAATAGTTGTTGTATTGATGTTTACTTATTTTTGGCTATGCATATGGATCGGTGAGCCCGTCCTCCGTTCCCCTTTCTTGTCCTGTACATCGAAATGCTATGTGATAAGCCAAAATTTGTTAGCAACAATTCTGCTTGATGTCGCAATTGGACTGCATACATTGTGTTCATTCGAAATAATAGTTGTTTTGATGTTCACAGATCAAATTAGGTTAAAAGTCAGTTAAAATTATTGAATAATTGTTGTATTGATGTTTACTTATTTTTGGCTATGCATATGGATCGGTGAGCCCGTCCTCCGTTCCCCTTTCTTGTCTTGTACATCGAAATGCTATGTGATAAGCCAAAATTTGTTAGCAACAATTTTGCTTTATGTTTACTTATTTTTGGCTATACATATGGATCATGTTTATGCTTATGTCCACTGTCTATAGTATACCACTCACTCCATCCACAAAAGAATGCAGTTTTAGAGTATTAAGCAATATCATGCTCTCGCTCACTCTAATAACCTCGACCTATTCCAATGCTGATGGGTCGCAATCAAAAGGATAAAGCAAATGGGAATGTTGTTGAACAGGTGAAGAAGAAGAAGAGGACTCGCATGGAGCGGGATGCTTATATTGCTACGATGGCGCCGGACACCAATGGTCAACCACAAAGAGGGAATCGGATTGGTTCACAGGAGGATCAGATTGGTTCACAGGAGGGTCAGATAGGTACTCGCCGGTCAGGCCGTGTATGTCGTCCTCCATCTCGCACCCGGCCACAAAAAGAGACACAGATAGCATCACGGCCCAGCCGAAGTTCTGGTCCTCGGACTCAGGGATCTCACTCAAAAAGGCCAGGAGGTTGTAATTTGACAGAGCCTCTGAGGGAGAGGCGGGCCATGTTGTCAAACAGCGACGATGAGGATCCACCGTTGGTTCGAGGCCCTCGTCGACACACTGGACAAGAAGTGTTTCTATGTGACGTGAGATTCCTGGCTGCTAAACAATTAAGGAAGATGCGGATGGTACGGTGGGAACAATGGTTTCCCCACAAGCCAGATGACAATGTGGATCCTCGGTTTTGGACACTACTGTAGGAGAACTTCTACCATGCTTATGATGATTGTGGCATACATCTGAGTGAGTATAAGATGTTGGACTGGGATTCATTGAGAGTGGCTGCGGGCGGTGTTGACATCAGGCCTTACTTTGACAAGTTCCCAGGCTTAGTCTCTTTGGTCAGTGAGAGGAACCTGTACATTTCAGAGTGGGTTCGAGTGGTGTACTCAACGTTGTGGATCAGTGAAAATAGAGACAGCATTTCTTTCATGTTTGAGGGGAAGCCTGAAGTAGCAGGTCGAGAATTTCTAGCTCGTTGCTTTGGAGTTGAGCTGGTTGAAAGTCGCGTGCTTCATAATTTGGCTTGGAGTAAGATTCCTTTGGACGCAGACCCTCCATGTCAGACTTTGTCCGTCAGAGTGGCCCAGTGATGACCAGGTTCGTGACTTGTTTGTTCAGCCGTTCCTTTCGGGCACCCCTCGCACACCTGACAGGTTGACACCAGTGGCATTAACAATACACAACGCCTTGAGGAAATCCCTTCTTTACCGAAAGGGTAATGGCGAGGCGATCACCGGACTGCAGCAGTGGCTACTTGTCTCCATTGTGAATGGGGAGCAATTTGACCTGGTCGACTTCATGGTTTGTGAGATGGAGGATGCCATCATGGATGGCATGACTGTTGCCCGACTGCAGCCATTCGCACATTGGATCTGTTGGATGCTAGCACACCTGTACAATTGTAAGCACATGGAATTTCTCAAGGATAAGGGAAAGAAGTTCAAATGTTACAGGCCTACTAAGCCAAATGATAGACGCAGGGGTTCTCGTCAGTTTCACCAGGTAGTGGATGAGTTACAGTCCGGGAGGTTCACCAGGTAGTGGATGAGTTACAGCTCCGGGAGATAGAAGAGTCAGCGATGGACGCCGCTCGAGAGGTGGAGGAGGAGGATGCATTGATGGCAGCAGAGGGAATGCTCGCGGACAATAATGAGTCGTCACACTCTTCCGATGACGATGACGAGATCGTGTCTACCATGAGAGTCGTACGCAGCGGGGAACATTACCCTGCGGTTGGATCATCTAAGGCACTTGATCCCACCTTACCACCTGTTTCTTCTGACGGTCAGCTTTAGGATTGTGCTAACGCAGATCCGGTGCTGAGGATATTGTTAGAGGGGCATCGTAGTCAGCAGGAGGCAAACAAGCAGATGTTTGGCCAAGTTGCGTTTGCAATGGATGTTTTGAGGACCCTGCAGGAGAGTTCAAAGCGCCAGCATGAGCATATGATTCGCGAGCAGGCGGCTATGAGGGATGATCAGAAGTCTGCGTTGCTGGCATTACAACAGCAGGAGAAACGCATTGATCATATGTTTGGGATCCTTGATCCTGTCTCCAATCAACTGGGACTTCCTCCGCCTGCTCCCTTCTTACTTGAGCCGTCTCCTGTGGAGGAGGTTCCGCCAGCTACACCCACTAGATTTTTGACATGGGTTCCACCAGAGTTGCCCGATGAGCAGCAGGGAACCATCAATGATACGCTCTCTCAGGTTCTGGAAATTCAAGGCACCACCAATGATACGCCCTCTCAGGAACCGGCCATCGAATGCTCCAACGTCCCTGATGCTTTGGTTGAGTCCACTGAGTCCATCTCCATGCCCGAGGTCACTTGCTCTGGACTGAAGGCAACTACAGCGGAAGCGTCGTCTCCATCATGTCCACCCCAGCACCAGGACTAGACTTGTCTAGTTGTACGCTTTGTGTTTCAATGTACCGTACATTGTGCCCGATGCTCAAAACTTCAGACGTGTATTTGACTAATAACCTGCAGTCTTTAATTTCTATTGCTTCGCTTATATTTTTAAATTTTCTGTTGCCGTCTCCTCGTCGGCCCTGATCCATCGGGGTCGATCGTGCATTGTGCGACCGGATGATTCGGTTCAGCGCAGTTTGCACGGATCCAATGAACATTGTAATATGCGACCGGATGATTCGGTCTAACGCAGTATGCGCGGAGCGTATGAAAATGTTGTTTTTGGCCGTGACGATGTCAAGATTCATGTAGATGGCAGAAAACTGACTGAACATACACATCAGAATTTGATACTTCAAGCATATTTTTTATACATCACTACAAACTTGATTAGACATATTACAAACACCGTTGTACCAATACTGCTTCCTAAAGAAAGTTCTGCGACACATGTTTATTGTTGCGCAATACGAATATGTCGATAAAAATTCACACGCTTGAAGAAAGCTTCGCACTCATGGCGAATCCTACACTCCTCGCTGCAAAACGAGACCCACTCCACCCATCCATAGGGTCTGCCGCACCTGCTTCCTACGCAACGAAGATCGCCGCGTGCAACTGGCTTTGCCACTGGTACTAAAAAACGAGGCACCAGATCACAAACTTGCCGACGGCAGTCCAGACATACCTCGTTCTTCAATGTAAAAGTTGTTTCACCTCCGCCGCCCGCCGCCGCATCGTCCTCGATCTTCCTCAGCAGCCGCAACGCCTCTTCGTCGTTGTCGGCGCCTCTGTTGCGCCGGTATAGGCACATGGCGTGTGCGTAGGCCGCCAGATTATGGCCATCCTTGGCGGCGCGGTCCAGCCTGTCGAGGGGCGCCCGTAGCGCCCCACCGTTCTCCTTGAACACGACGCGCAGGCCTTTGTGTAAGCAGGCCTCCGTGTGATCAACATCAGCCAGCTTGTCCACGAGGCTGTCCAAGTGCGCTCTCAGGTTGTCGACTACCGGTGGCGTGACGGGCACACACCACATCGCCCTTTCCAGTGGTATGGACCTGGCGACGTTCTTGTCTCGGCACACCATGTCCATTCTCTTGCACGTCGTTCACAGGCTGCGGAGGTCTTCCATTGGGTCCGCAGAGGACGCGGCGAGGCGGCCAGCAATGAGAACAGCCAACTCAAATGGGAGCTCCTCCAGCGATGGCCTCGCCGGTGCCATACTGAATGGTTCCACGAACGCGGCAACGGAGTGGAGGAGCGGGTGGGCGGTGAGCGGCAGTGGCGAGGCAGAGCGGGGGATTTTAATGGCGAGTTCTTCAAACGGATCAGTTATGTGCATTAGGAATCGGAAGTTATCGCGGCGGCGCCTCCTCGGAGAAGTGAGGCGTCTCCTTGCCTTCCGTAACTGTGTGCCCCATGTGCGACCGTATGATTCGGTTGCACGCAGTTTGCACGGATCCAGTGAATACGTCATGAGGTTTTAGGAGGTATAAGAATTCGAATCACATCAAAATCTGATATTTGAAGCACATATTTGTGCATTACTACAAACATAAATAGATAGAATACAAATTGACATAAAAATGATCTATTTATGTCAAGATCATTTTTGATGTTTTACTGCAAACAGAAATAGACATAGATTACAAACACCATTGTCATATGCGACCGGACGATTCGGTCTGACGCATTATGCGCGGATCGTATGAATATGTCATTTTTTGCCCTGACGATGTCAACATTCATGTGGATGGCAGAAAACTGACTGAATATACACATCACAATCTGATACTTCAAGCATAGTTTTATGCATCACTACAAACATAAATAGACATATTACAAACACCATTCTACCAGTACTGCTTCCTAAACACAATGACTACGATAGATACATACATACATATCATCCGATAATCGACAGGGGATCGAATGTTGCTGTCCCTCGATCGAGAACACTGGTGGGGAGTCTCAGATCCTGCCGACGACGAACTTCATTCTTTCATTGAAGTTCCGCGTCCAGAGTTCAAACTCATGACGGATGCGGCACCGCGCACTGCAGTACCGGATAATGGAGGTCCCCTCCCCCCAGTGCCTGCATTTCTCCCAGATGCAAACGTGAGGATCATGGACGAGTAGCTCCGGTACATTGAGCAGAGTCCAAGAATTGTACGAAATGTCGTAGAGTTCCTGCCGAACACCCTGGCGTGCCGACCACATCCGCCCGCCACTCTCCCACCTTCCATCAACGGACGATGGGCCGCCGCTGATTCCATGGATCCACTCCAGCGCTTGGGGGTCCGCTGGGTCCCTACGGTACCGTAGCATTGCCAGGAAGTAGCGAGCCCAGGAATCCCCCGCGCCAGCGGCCTCTTCGACGTCCTCCTAGCCCGGCAGCGCAATGCGGATGCTTGACCATCATCTTCATCCCCAGGTAGAATACTGCCTCTGGATGACGATACTCATGGAGGCACAGCTCGAGGAGAGAGCACTTTTTAGCCCAACGATGCCACTTATGCCACCAATCAGCAAGCCGGCGGCGGTCGTCGCGGAAATACTCACGGACCTCACGGTAAGACAGGAGCAGGATTACCTCTTTCTGGTCGGTGATTTCCCTGAACAAGCGACAGGTATACCAGTAAGCCAAGGTACACACGGACGGCCTCTGTTCCATCACTAGCATTCTTGATGCAGTGAATGATGATCTCCTCGGACGTTTCTTTTGGCAGGATTGCTAACAGGCCGCGGATCATCGCAGCATAAGCCATTCTTCTATGCGACGAAGAGAGCTCCATCGAGCGCAAGTGGAAGCGAAAGCGACGGCGGCGAGCGGCGTTGCAGAGACGGAGCAGGGGATTTTTCGGGAACTTCTTGGAAAATCAATCCCAATGGGGGACGGGAAGTTATAGGACGCTGGCGTCTTCTAGGGGAAGTGAGGCGTCTCCTCAATGCGCCTCTTGGGAAGGGGCGGGCGGGCTGGGGATCAGGCGGATGGGTGTTGCGGGCCGCCAGCGGCGGTGGCGGCGCGGACGCTGGGGATAGGGTTTTCTTGACAAAATCGATCCCCAATCTTGGATGGAATGGGATCTAGAATGCCTCGGAGGCTTCTCTATGAAGGAAACCTTAAGCGGCGGCCATGGGCGGCAACAGTTACCGGCTCCTCGGCGTGCGCCGACCGGCCGGCCATGAGCGAGCTGGAACAGTTGCAAATTTTGTCAACCTTAAAACTGTTCGTCACACAACATTCGTCTCGTGACCGTATCCGTACCAACCGTGCGCCAACGTGGGCACACGCTTTAGTTGCCACTGCTGGCGGCTGAAAGAGGCCAACAGCTGACATGCTGCAATGGGCCCGTGGGAGGCGAAGACGGATGCCCAGTTCAGGCTCTGATCGCTCCACGCTGATGGGCTCGTGCACTTGGCCCATTCGGTTCCATACGGTGGCTGTGTCACTGCCATGTGGGGACCACCTGTCAGCTTCATCCCCTTCTTCGCGTCGTCTTCTTCCTGCCGCCGGTGAAGGCCGCGACCGCTGCGTCTCGTCCGGACGGACGAGACGCCCCCCATGCCGCGATGCTCTATGAAACATGTTCCCTCGCCATCGTATCGCTGCCTCGTCCGAATTCAGAAGTATCCGGCCCGGGAAAGATCTCCGACGCGCACGCCGCCGTCCGGTACCTTCATGAATCCAGCGGAGCTCTACCATGGCCCCTCTCTCCGTCTCCTCCTCAGATGCGCCACGGTGCCTAAACCCTCGTCGCTTGCCTGGCCCCGTGGGGTAGTGCGCCGGTGCGGATCTCCGGCCGGGCCGGCGCGCGAGCGGACCGTCGGAGCGGGCGTGAGCACCACCGGTGCCTGGTCGGGGTTGCTGGTGGACGGCCGGGCCGGAGGACCAACGCGCACGTCCGCCGCCAGGTCCCACAACACCGGTGGACCCGGACCAACAACACCGGTGGACCTGGACACGTGGACCGCCAAGTCCGGTGGACCCGGTAGACGGGGACCGTCAAACACATCCGTCCAGTGGACCCCGCGTTGACAAGTATGACTCGAAGTGAAAGATAACGAAGAGCAGTCGTCACCGATGCTATGGCCGAGGGCTCTTTTCTTCAATGACGACACGCCCTGTGCTTCAATGACGAAATTTGCCCTCGCGTCATGGTTGCAAAGGGGCGTTTGACGGACGCCGGAGTTCTGTGACGAACACTAAAATTTTGTCATTGATGTGGTTGCTTCAATGACGGAATTTTGAAATGTCAAGACCGTTTCGTCATAGATGCAACATTTTGGCGTAGTGCGATGATCCTGATGCTGCTGGTGTTGGAGGAGCTGGGCATCCCTTTCAAGGACTTGGGAGACCGAGTTGGAGTCTTGGTGGCTGGACTGAGAGGCCATGGCACGAATTCTCAGAGGGGGGAGAGTTTCTGGAGAAGGGAGGCTCGAGAGTTCTGATGGGGAAGAAGAGAGGGGAGCCTTTCGATTTAAAACGACACTCCTCTTTCAAAACCCCACAGATTCTCGGAAGGGATAACGGGGAGACTCTTTCAAACGAAGAGCATCCCGGGACGAGCCCAAGTTGGGCCGATCGGCCTGAAGGGGGCCGGCCGGCCTGGCCCTGTCCCGGAAGCCTCTGAAATTTTTCGTGCATGCTCCACTCGTTCTTCTTCCAGAAATTTCTTAGGATTTGGCTAGGAAAAGTTTAAGGAAAAGGAAAATAAAATAGAAAGGGAAATCTATCCTAGATAAGGGTCATTTTTAGGTCCCGCCCGGACCTGGACTTGCTATCTCGGTTAGCTCGTAGACGTCCATGTCTTTGAGCCCTGGCATTTCGGATTCGAGAAATATTTTCAACCTTTGGCCATTGGCCTTGAAAGTATTTCCGTCATTATCCTGGAGGGTTATCGCGCCATGATCAGCGGCATCTAAGACTTTAAAAGGACCTTCCCACTTACTTCTAAGCTTACCATGACCAAACAAGTGAATATGGGAGTTAAAGAGCAATACCTGATCTCCCGCTTTGAAATGCTTGATCTTGATGCGCTTGTCATGCCATCTCTTTGTTCTTTCTTTATAAAGCTTGGCGTTGTGGTAGGCCTTCTCCCTCCATTCATCCAGTTCAGCCAATTGCATTCTTCTTTTGAGTCCGGCTGTCTGGAGATCCATATTCCACCTCTTGATCGCCCAATGGGATTTGAATTCGAGCTCAACTGGTAAGTGGCATGTCTTGACGTATACCAGTTGGTAGGGAGTCATCCCTATCGGTGTCTTGAATGCTGTTCTATATGCCCATAGTGCTTTCGGTAGCTTTCACTTCCACCCTGTTCCCATTGCATTGACCGTCTTTTGCAGAATGTTCTTGATTTGTTTGTTTGATGTTTCTGCTTGCCCGCGGGTCTGGGGGTGATAAGGTGTAGCCACTCGATGGTTTAGTCCTAAGTCGCTTAGGCACTTCCGGAACGTCTTATCGATGAAGTATGATCCTCCATCACTGATCACAACTCGGGGCACTCCAAAACGGGGAAAGATGACTTCTTCGAACATCTTTCTTGAATTCTTCGAGTCGGCTGCCGTGCAAGGAAGTGCCTCCACCCATTTGGAAACATAGTCGACTGCCACCAGGATATATTCGCACTGCTCGGATGCAGGGAACGGACCCATAAAGTCTATCCCCCACACGTTAAAAATCTCCAATTGGAGGTTGTTTTGCAGTGGCATAGCATCACGGGCGTTGATATTCCCGTGTTTCTGACACCTGGCACATCTCCATACGAATTCCGTAGCATCTCCATACATAGTCGGCCAGAAGAATCCACTTTGCCAGACCTTTGCATGGGTTCGGAAAATTCCGTAGTGTCCTCCGTACGGTGATGAGTGGCAGCGATCAAGGATCTTGTGTGTTTCCTCATGAGGGATGCATTGTCAGAGCAATCCATCAGCACAAACCTTGAACAGATAGGGGTCATCCCATAGGTGAAATCTGCTGAGGTAGATTAGCTTTTTCTTGTCTTCTCCTGGAGGCACATACCCAGTCACCATGAAATTTACCAAATTTGCATACCATGGACTGGATGTGGTGACCTTGAGGAGAGTATCATCTCTGAGATAATCATTGATCGGAAGGTCCGACCCTTGAACTTGCATTCTTGAGAGAGGATCTGCCACACAATTATCTGTCCCCTTCTTGTCTCGTATTTCTAAATCAAACTCTTGAAGGAGCAGAATCCAACGGATGAGTCGTGGCTTAGCATCTTTCTTGGTCAAGAGGTACTTCAGTGCAGCATGGTCTGTGTATACTATCACCTTAGCACCAACCAAGTAAGATCTGAACTTGTCCATGGCAAACACCACTGCCAGGAGTTCCTTCTCTGTTGTTGCGTAATTCAACTGAGCTCCGGCCAATGTCTTGCTTCCATAAGATATGGCGTAATGCTGCTTATCCTTGCATTGATCGAGCACTGCCCCAACTGCGTAGTCGCTAGCGTCGCACATTATCTCGAATGGAAGATTCCAATCGGGTGGTTGTATGATGGGAGCTGAGATAAGTGCCTTCTTGAGGGTGTAGAAGGCGAGAAGGCAATCGTCGTCGAAGTTGAAGGGTACTTCTTTAGCCAGAAGGCTTGTAAGAGGTCTGGCTACCCGAGAGGAATCTTTGATGAATCTTCGGTAAAAGCCAGCATGGCCCAGAAAACTTCGCACACCCTTGCCATTCGTCGGGGGTGGTAGTTGCTCGATAACTTCTATTTTTGCCTTGTCAACTTCTATTCCTCTTTCTGACACCTTGTGTCCCAGCACTATCCCTTCTCTGACCATGAAGTGGCACTTCTTCCAATTTAGGATGAGGTGATGCTCTTTGCACCTCTCGAGGACCCTTTCCAAGTTCTCGAGACAGTCGTCGAAGGTTTTACCATAGACGGTAAAATCGTCCATGAATACTTCCATGATCTTTTCGATCAAGTCAGAGAATATCGCCATCATACACCGCTGAAATGAAGCAGGTGCGTTGCATAGGCCGAAAGACATTCGCCGATAGGCGAACGTTCCGTAGGGGCAGGTGAAGGTAGTCTTGCTCCGTCATGGAAGCAGAAAAATGAGTGGTTTGCCAACCGCTCAAGCATCTCGTCAATGAAGGGGAGAGGAAAGTGATCTTTACGGGTTGCTTTGTTAAGCTTCCTGTAATCGATGCACATCCTCCATCCAGTAACGGTCCTTTGAGGAATAAGTTCATTCTTCTCATTCTGGATAACTGTCATTCCGCCCTTCTTTGGCACCACTTGAACTGGGCTGACCCACTCACTGTCTTGCACGGGGTAAATTATACCCGCGTGCAGAAGCTTCAACACTTCTTTCTTGACTACCTCCCTCATCGTATCATTCAGCCGTCTTTGATGTTCTCTAGACGGCGTATGGTCTGGCTCCATGGGTATGCGATGGGTGCATAAACTGGGGTTGATCCCCTTCAAGTCCTGTAGAGAATACCCGAAGACAGACCGGTGTTTCTCTAGGACTACGGTAAGCTGCCGAGTCTCATTCTCTGTCAGTTTGTCACTGATGACGACTGGCGAGCGTCGGTCGTTGTGGAGGAAAGCGTATCTGAGTCCAGGAGGCAGCGGCTTCAACTCAGGAGGGGGGTGTTGTGGCTTTTCTTCCTCGTTGAGTTTCATAAAGCTGTCCGTTTCTGCCTCTCGGATGAAATGGTTAGCATCTTCAGCCTGTGATGACTGAGCTTGCTCTTCTTGAGCTGAGCTAATAGCTTCTTCCACTGGGTTTGTCTCGGATCGAGCCTCTGCAATGGTGTTAACTGCATGCACAAGGCTGATCGGGATGATCTCTTTACCAACTTTAAACTGTATCATTGCTCGATCGTGGTTCGGGTTGGCAAGGTGCTCTATTGGCTGTCCAATCAGGAAGAAGTTGTCTCCTCTAGGGACATCGAAAATGTGGAAGTCTAGGAAAATCCTGTTGCGTCCCATGTGTACGGGCACAACACGGATGATTCCTTTGCATTCCATCATTTGGTCGTCGATCCACTTGAGGTACTTACGGGAGAAGGACCGGGGTTCGTCTGGTTGCACTCGTGCTGCGAATGCACTTGATATAATGTTACCCCCGACCTTCGGATCGTAGGCAACTTCCTGAGTGTCAGTTCCCTCAATAGCGCAATGGAGTACTCTGAAGTTATGGGTGGTTCAGATGATATCTTCGCAACTTTCAATTTCCTCCGTCCATTCCTTGCTCATGATCGCAGATAAACCCTCGATCTGCAGTACAGCTTCTGGAATGAATGCCTTAGACCTTGAACTTGCACACACTTGTTCCATAGGCATACGTGACATATTACCGATCTCCAAGTACTCTTCTTCTGTAAAGAGCTCGGGAATAAAGTGCGGCAGATCGTCAAGAATAGTTTCTTGGTCTCAGGACTTGTGTTCGAGCACTTCCTCTATGATCGGAGGAGGCGGATCGAATGTGAGGGCGAGGAGTGGCTGTTTGTCTGTGGGAGTTGTTGGTGGGTCATCGAAAATGCCAGTGTACTCGGTAGAGTTGAGAACCTTTTCCAAGATCTCTCGTACCTCATCCACTGTCTTGTATAGTACTGACCCTGCGGAAATGATGTTCAAGAACTGTGCACTTTCCGGCTTCAATCCACCAGCAAAATGCTGCATAAGCACTTCCTCTGGAATGTTTTGCGGTGGCCCTGAGTTGGCCAATTTTATGAACCGCTCCCACATAGCTCCAAGTGACTCATCGCCTTGCTGATATGTCATCAGCTCAACTCTAAGCTTCAAGATCTTGGAGACAGGGTAAAAGATAGACAAAATTCGTCCTTCAATTTGATCCAATCTCTGCTAAATGTCCTTGCAGTCTAGTCGTACCAAGATTTTGCATTTCCCATCAGAAAAAATGGGAAAAGTTTCCATCATATGGTGTCTTGGTTTACGCCAGGTATAATAAGAAGAGAGCAATTCTCTTCGAAAACCTGCAAGTGAGCATAGGGACTTTCGTCTTTCGTTCCACTGAAAGACTGTGCACGAACCATGTCAACGAGACTGGGACGGATCTCGAAGCCATGAGGTGGTATGGGGTGGCAAGATGAAGGCGGTTCCAAAAACTCGCTAGATGGAACCGTCGGATAACTAGGAGAAAACTCCATGTGGTAGATGGTTAAGGTGGTAAAGTGTACGGCTAAAAAGATCCTACACTAGTGTTGCTTCCGTCCCCCGGCAACGGCGCCAGAAAAGCTTGTTGGCACTCCTTAGCCTAACTAAAATCCGCAAGCGCACGGAGTACGATGTAGCCTTTCACCAGGGGAGTAAGAACCTGGATATCGAATCCAAGGAACGGTAGACGCGACTAGCCTAGAACTTTTCTAACCGGACCCACCAGGGAGCACAAGGTAAGCGGGTAGAGAGCTTGACTTTAGTTAGCTACTCGTTACCCCAGACAAACTATCTATATCTAATCTGATCTGTTTCGATGGCTAGAACAGGAAGAACTCAGAACGGGATGAGTGAGGGGTTCTTCCGGGCTCAGCACTACTGTTATGAGTACACCCGAACGTGGTGAAGTACAAAGGACGGACACGACTGTCACCACCTGCCGCCTACCACTGCAGTTCCATGGGGTGCAACACAACCTGAGGTGGCTAGCCAGCACAGGCACCACGCCGAAGCTTTCAGCCACTGACCCCCACCCAACGCGAAGAGCTATAGAGGAAACCCCAAACAAGAGTCGCTGTCACTCGCGCAGACTCAGGTACCCGCAGATCAAATAGATAAGATAACTTGCTGAAAGTAAGTTGTGAACTAGCGAGGTACTAAAGGCAAGAGACCGAGGACTTACTGAAGATAACTCTTGAATATATTCCTCGGGGGCGGAAATGTTGAGACGAGACCGAGGAAGAAATCATGGACTCTCTCTACAAAGCTCGGCTGTCACCCGAGCAACTCACCCACTCTCTCCCTACTCTAACTCTAAAGATGAGAGCAAAATCACTAAGCTACTCTTCTCTCCTTTGGATGGTGTGTCTTGAATGGGGGTGAATGTTGAGACGAGACCGAGGAAGAAATCATGGACTCTCTCTACAAAGCTCGGCTGTCACCCGAGCAACTCACCCACTCTCTCCCTACTCTAACTCTAAAGATGAGAGCAAAATCACTAAGCTACTCTTCTCTCCTTTGGATGGTGTGTCTTGAATGGGGGTGAAGGGTGCCTTTTATAGCCTCCCAAGGGTAGAAGCAGGCGTAGTTGTCACGCACACCTCCTGCTTAGCATCCACGCGAAGGGGGAAGCTTGGATGTCATGGTGGTAGGCCGGTCGGCCTCATCTAGGTCGGCCGGCCTGGTCCTGGTGCCATGTGGCACCGACCTTTGCAGGGACGGCCTGGATGATGTCTTGAAGTCGGTAGTTGTTGCGTTCGGTTAAAGCTGTCCAAGAATCCTAGGTTGTGGGCCCTTCAATCCATGTTAATCCCACTCTAGGCCTTTCGGGTCTTTTGATCAAACCGACATCAAATCCACGGCTCATGTTCATCCTTGATAAGTTAGTGACCTTGTGGAGCAATGACATGGCCAGAAGAGGGGGAAGAGGGCCGGTCGGCCTAGCCTAGGCTGGCCGGCCTAGCCCTGTGCCCCATTTGCTTCATCGTTTGCTTGATTGTTCCTGCACTCACAAATTGTACAAAACTTGTGGAACTCATTAGAAATAACCAGTTTTACTTTGAGCAAGATGAGCCTGAAATATAACGGAATGTTGGTGGCGAAATCGTATCGTAACGACCACCAACAAACATGCAACTATATAGCTCGAAGGATGAGGAGATTGAGCAGAAGACACGACTTCAGGGTGCGGGTGGTCCCGTGGCTCCTCAGTGGAATACATAGAGCTATAGTGGTTCATTGGTTTGTGTGACAAATCTTAGGTCCATCTCATGGGTGTTTCATGGTCATTTATTAGACTCTCATGTTAGCACTTTTGACAATGTGGCAGTGTTTGATGAAGAGTGAGATGAAAAATATAAAACATATGGCTTCCACGTATATTAGCTCTATTAGTTGGACTATGTTTTTCAAATCATAAACTCACTAAATCTAATGAATTGGTAATTTTATCTTTTATTTGTATGAAAACCAAAAATCAATGTAACATGAGACATCAATGTGTTAGGTATGGAGAGAAGTCATTGAATTTGTAAAACTAATATGTACTATCATGTTTACAAAAATGTTTGCATTTAATATTGAATTCAATAAATATAATCTTAGATTAGATTATATTTGTTTTTATTTTAGTTAGATACATCAATGAAGAAATTAGCATTGGGTCACGTTAAGGTTTGGAGAAAACCCAAGGTGCACCGGATGAACACGGTTTAGACAGATCAGTTTCATTCATGGTTGACCAGATAAATATGTCTGTTTTGGTGTCCCCAAAACAACACAGCATCATCCGGTGCTGCACATGGTGGACGTCACCGGATAAAGCTCGTGACCTAACATTCTTTCTATTCACGTAAAAACAATAGACCATATGAATCAGCTTTCATCCGGTCCGCACCATCATGAGGGCACCGGATAAAACTTTTTGCATCCCAGCCCCTCCGTAACGTCTATATATAGCACACAAGCGGGACCCATCGTCTGAAAAAGGGACCCACCAAATCACAAGCAGGACCCCCCAGGTGCACTCGCTCGCCTCGTCGTCTCCGGCCGTCGCACAAGATTTTAGTCAAACATTGGGAATATAAATCACGAATACTCCCTCCGTACCAAAAAACATGCAATTCCAAGATTTCAAATTTGTCCCATAAAACATTCAACTATATATAGCACACAAGCGGGACCCATCATCTGAAAAACAGGACCCACCAACTCACAAGCAAGACCCCCAGCTCACAAACGGGGCCCACCAACTAACAAAAGGGACCCACGTAGGGTTCTAGTGGGACATTGAGTAGGGGACAGAGGGGGGGAGGGGTCCTCTGGTAGGCTCGAAGGACGAGGAGATTGAGCGGAAAACACGGCTTCAGGGTGCGGGTGGTCCCGTGGCTCCTCAGTGGAATACATAGAGCTATAGTGGTTCATTGGTTTGTGTGAAAAATCTTAGGTCAATCTCAATGGGAGTTTCATGGTCATTTATTAGACTCTCATGTCAGCACTTTTGACGATGTGGCAGTGTTTGATGAAGAGTGAGATGAAAAATATAAAACATATTGCTTCCACGTATATTGGCTCTATTAGTTGGACTATGTTTTTCAAATCATAAACTCACTAAATCTAATGAATTGATAATTTTATCTTTTATTTGTATGAAATCCAAAAATCAATGTAACATGAGACATCAATGTGTTAGGTACGGAGAGAAGTCATTGAATTTGTAAAACTAATATGTACTATCATGTTTACAAAATTGTTTGGATTTAATATTGAATTCAAGAAATATAATCTTAGATTATTTTATATTTGTTTTAATTTTGGTTAGATACATCAACGAAGAAATTAGTATTGGGCCGCGTTAAGGTTTGGAGAAAACCCAAGGTGCACCGGATGAACACGCTTTAGAAAGATCAGATTCAGTCATGGATGACCGGATAAAAATGTATGTTTTGGCGTCCCCAAAACAACACAGCATCATTCGGTGCTACACATGGTGGACGTCACCGGATGAAGCTTGTGACCTAACAGTGCCTCTATTCAAGTGAAAACAGCGAACCGGATTAGTAGGGTTTCATCCGGTGGTCTCCTCGGTGGCAGGACCGGATAAACTTGTAATGGCGTCCCGACTCCTCCCCAACTTTTATATTTTGGTGGAATACATAGAGCTATAGTGGTTCATTGGTCAGTCTGAATGGAAGTTTTATGGGCCTTAATTAGACTGTCACGTCAGCACTTTTGACGATATGACAGTGTTTGATGAAGAGTGAGATGAAAAATATAAAATATATGGCTTTCACCTATATTGGCTCTATTACTTGGACTATGTTTCCAAATCATAAACTCACTAAATCTAATGAATTGATAATTTTATCATTTATTTGTATCAAAACCAAAAAACAATGTAACATGGCACATCAATGTGTTAGGTATGGAGACAAGTCATTGAATTTGTAAAACTAATATTACTATCATGTTTACAAAATTGTTTGCATTTAATATTGAATTCGATCAACATAATCTTAGATTAAATTATGTTTGTTTTTATTCTGGTTAGATACATCAATGAAGAAATTAGCATTGGGGCCGTTAAGGTTTGGAGAAAACACAAGGTGCACCGGATGAATGGTGGACATCACCGGATAAAATGGTGACATAACAGTCCCTCAATTGACAAATATACACCGGACCGGATGTATGGGCATTCATCCGGTCCTCTCCAAGGTGACCACACCGGATAGAAGGTGTTGCGTCCCGGCCCCCTCCCCAACGGTTATATTTTGGTGGACCCCGCATGCCAGCCCATCTCCTTCCTCCATCTCGCCCGCGCCCGCGCCCGTAAGCCGTTGCCGCACGCGATCGCCTCGCCGTCTCCGGTCGTTGCCGGCCAATCGCCGCCATCGACGTTCAGCTATTCCTTCCTGTCCCTGCTCCGCGCACCTCCTCACCGCCGTTGCGCACTGCTGCCTCACGGGGGCGCGCGGAACCGCTGCCTAGGGTTTCCACTGCCGGCGGCCTTCGATTTGCCGGCCACCGCCAGTCAACGCCGCCATATCCCAGCCGTGCGCGACGCCAGCAACCTTCTTCGTCGCCCATGGCCATCTCCCTCGTCGATTTTGTCTGCAGTGGCGAGAAACTTCAAACCCGCCCAAATGAGATTCAATTTGAATGAAATTTGTTAAAATTTCACTGTTTAAAGCACAATATTTGTAGTTTAGGGGCATATGTTTCACAAGAATATCATGTGCACGGAATGCTCACCTGTATATCTCAAATTCCACTATAAAGTGGCTTTAGTGTTTCATGTTTAGGATATTTTGTTCAATAATTAGGATTGTTTTCATATTAATATCGTGTCCACGACTCAAATGTTACTTGTTTAGTTCAAAATCGAAGTGGTTGAGCAGGTCATGGTCGTCGCTTATCTTAGGTGTTTTCGGTTCACTTCCACCTCTTGTCAAGCACCTAAGGACACTCCTAGCATTCTTTGTTTTTTTGTCCTTGAGCATGTTAGATCTTTAGATGTAAAATTTGCTGTCCCTTAATCAATATCATGTTTTTGCTTACGACATATCGTTTCCAATGATAGTTTATTTTCTATTTATTATATATCATATCTTGTCATTTTGTAATCTTCTACCATATCTATTGCAGATGGCCGGGGAGAAGAAAAGGGCAGGGAAGGAGATTGTGGTTCCGAAGAGGAAGAAGAGTCGAATGGAGAAGGAGTGGGAGCGTGTACTTCAGGTTCCGGACACAGGGGCAGCCACAATAGGGTATCAGCATTCGAGAGCGATAGACAGAGTAGTCGTCTACGTTGTGCCGCTCAGGACGCCATCATCACACAGAAACCCAGACACCGACACAGACACCACCACCTCAGCGCTCGGGTCCATGTGTTCGTGGTGGTGGCATTTGAAGGCCTGGCAGGAATAGTGCAGGGGAGGGTTCACGGCAGCAGGAGGTTGTGCAGCCAGAGATTGAGGAGCAGGAGGAGCAGGAGGAGGAGGCACAGGCAGACTCAGATATTGGCATGGAGATATCAGCCGCACGACGGGTCAGACGTGCACAGACACCACCAGAGCCAGGAGAGTTGCTTCTTGACTTGAGGCGGATTTCTTCCAAGAGGGTGCAGAAGTACAGGAATGTTGAACTCCATGACTGGTTCCCTGAGCGTAGACAGACGTACACTGACCCTCGGTTTATGACACGACTACAGGAGAGTTTCTATACCTCGTACATGAGGAGGCGGTTTCCGATCGCAGAGCACAAGATGTTGGATTGGCCTTCACTGAGAAGGGCTGCAGGGGGAGAACCTATACAGCCCCACTTTGCGTACATGCCTAGGGTCGAGGCCTTGGTCACGGACTACAGGCTTTGGGTTGAGGAGTGGATGAGAGTCTTCTTTGCCACACTCTACATTGACGAGCAAAGGACCTTCATTCAGTTCATGTTCAATAATGAGGTTTGGCAGATCTCCAGGGAATCAATGGCAAGGTCCTTTGGTCTAGAGCTTGGAGGTACAGTGCTGCACTACGTCACTTACGGTGAGGAAATTACTCCTCTCCGCCGTCCTCGTGCTACGACATTCTCCACAGACGAGCAGAATGCCGAGACGATCACTGCCTTGCAGCAGTGGCACCTTCTTCACATCATGAATCATGAGCAGTTTGATATCGTAGATCTGATTTTCTGTGAGTGGGAGGATGCTATCTTTGATGCGATGTCAGCCCAGCGGCAACAGCCATATGCTCACCTGATTAGCTGGTTGATCGCCGACCTCAAAGATGGGAAATGGAAGGATGAGCTTTACTCAGCGAGGGGTCAGTTTGGCACATATTTGGCTACTCGGCCTAATGACAAGCGCCGATGCCCTAGAGCGATGTTGGCAGCAGAGGAGAGGTTGCAGCAGCAGGTAATCGCAGAGGCAGCTATGACTGAACTTGAGCGTAAGCGGGACACACTAGCTACAGTTGAGGCTCAGCTCCCGAGCTACTTTGATAGTGACAGTGATGACTCGGACGAGGACGCAGACTTCATGCCTTACATTCCAGAGCGTCGTACTCACGACGACGAGTCAGGTCCGTCCAGAGCAGTTCCAACGCAGGAGTCATCTCCTCCACCACTTCCTGTGACACCACCACCTCGAGTGAGTGAGGCACACACTACTCAGCTAGATGCTCTTGCTGCTATAGTACAGTCCCTGGCCGATCAGCAGCGTCGCTCTGAGGCTGAGCATGCACATCATAGAGAGACACAGATGATCATGATGGAACAGATGCACCACCAGCAAGAGCAGTTTAGTGCACAGCTTCTTCAGTAGCAGCAGATTAATTCACAGATATTCGGTTACATTACTGGGGCCATAGGACATTTGTACAACCAAATAGGTGTCGAGCCACTTCTTCAGGCCCCTATGCCACAACAGCTCCAGTACGTGCCACTCACTACACCTCCTCCAGCCGGTGGTTTCCTGGAGACACCTTTGCCTTCTGTTCCGATGACAGCACCTGAAGCGACTCGGGTGTTATCAGTTCCAACACCGGTGTTATCAGTTCCAGTACCAATGTCTCAGCATATGCGTGCCTCCCTTGAGCAGCTCAGTCAGGGTCAGGTTGGCTCCACTATAGTGTCTACTTCGATTGCCACAGCTCCACTCGGTAGCGAGACGACACCTGAGGAGACTCTCTCGACCCCGAGGCACAATTTGCTAGATACTGAGGAGATTAGGCAGCAGGCAGAGCTTCAGGGTGCAGAAGGTTCCATGACAGGCTCACAAACTGAGGAAATTGAGCAGGACATAGAGTGTGATGCTGTGGGTGCGGGTGCGAGTGCGGAGGACGAGGATATTGAGAAGAGCACAGAGCTTGTGGGTGCGGGTGTTACCGTGGCACGCTCAGAGGCCGAGGAGATTGAGGAGACAGAGGTTGATGGTGCGGGTGTTACCGTGGCACGCTCAGAGGCAGAGGAGACACAACTTGAGGGTGCAGGTGGTCCCGTGCCACACTCAGAGATTGACCAGGCCGACTCCACTCTCGTATCAATTAATGAGCAGATTCAGGCACAGATGGATCGTGATGGTACAGGTGGTTTTGTGGTTGGCTCAGAGGTTTCTCCTCTTTTCACATCTTCTGAGGATGGCACTGCAGTCTCTACTCCTAGTACCCTGACACCAGATGTCCTCGTGATTGCACAGCGATCTTCGTTCGCTTCTGGCTCCTCCACCGATGGCACCTCTAACCGTGCTGATGCGCCTCGGGACTTCCTGATTAGGGGTTTTCTGTTGGGTAAGGGGAAAGGGGGAGATAAATAGGGAGCAGAGATGGGTGATGCTTGGGTGAGAGTGTTTTATCTTTTGTAGTTTCTCATACATGGACATGTCATTTGGATTTTTGTATGCCCTCGTGATGGTCATTTGTACCTAAGTGCACTCTCGTTTTATTTCAGTTAATGCATTCTTGTAGTTATCTCTCGTTGTATATATTTTTGAGTATGTAATATTGTTTTGCGCATTCATTTTGTGTACCTAAGCTCACAAGGCACCAAACATATATTACAAGCCAAAGAAACGACCAAGGACTCAAAGAAGTGTGAATGAGATTAGTTTGAAACGAAACTGTGTACAACAATATCCGGTACGCCGTATTTTAATCGAACAAGAAAAACATATGTTCAGGCGATTTCACAAAAACAGCATTACACATTCGTCCGCTCAAAGCACTTTAACCCAAGCGAATGAAAGGGTGCTTGTGCGTGAAGTTGGTGAAGGATGACCACCAGATGATTGGACGTTCGAGCGGTCCCGTCGATAGTGGCGCCACCGGATGAATATGTGCAGCCCACATGTCCACAACAAGTGCCGAGATGAATGAACATTTATCCGGTGCTATGTTGTCTGGGATCCCCGTATAAACATGTGGGTTGTGTAGCGCTGCGTCCTTCACGCATAGATCACACAGGATGGACAGATCTTCATCCGATCGTCTCTGTTTCTTGCGCACCGGATGAAGCTGTGGTAGATTGTTCCTGCGCGCATCACACCAGATGTAGTGCAATTCATCCACAGCAGTCTGTTGTATCGGGACTGTTTAAAGCTGTGCCAAAGGAAAGTCACACACAACAACTGCTGCTATCACCGAGTGAATAACAATTCACCCGGTGCTATGTTCTCTGTTTTCACCGTATAAAAATGTGGGCTGTGTAGCGCTGCAACCTTCCTCTTAGATCACACAGGATGGACAGTGATTCATCCGCTCCTTGCATTTGCTTGAGGACCGGATGATACCGTGGTCGATTGACAATGCGCACGTTGCACCAGATGAAGAGCAATTCATACGGAGCACTCTGTTCTATTAGGACCGTTTAAAACGGTGCGAAAGGAATGTGACACACAACAACTGCCATTATCACCGAATGAACGACCATTCGTTCTGTGGACTTTACTCGGGCAGCGCCGTATAAAGCTGTGCTTTTGTAAACGTTGCACAAATCTGTGAGCATATAAATTTTTGTTTCAAATTTCAATTTTGAATATAAGTTAATATAGTAATGCGAAGAAGTACCCGTTCATACATTCTGAGGCAATCGATTGTTTACAATACACATGCATACAAAAGTCAATTTATTTCAATAGTAATATTTTAATATCTAGCCATTGACAATTCTTGGTTCTCCATCATTGCGTGCCCAAGGCATTTCTCCCTTTTTTATGCTTGCTTCTACATGTTGTATCTTATGTGGTAGATCTTGGAAGAGGTTCATTTCTTCGAACTGATTGTATTGTTCAACGTCCTCAACACCGTCAACTCCAATAATATTTTGTTTTCCAGGGATCACAATGTGCTTCTGTTTTTTAGAAGGGTCGATTACATAAAAAACTTGTGCAACATGTGAAGCAAGTATCCAAGGGTCATCTTTGTAGCCAATATTCTGGAGGTCAACAATTGTTAGTCCAAAGTTGTCCACCTCAACACCTCTTGGGTGCTTGACCCATCTACACCGAAATACGGGGAACCGTATATTATCACCATAGTCTAGTTCCCATATATCATCTATGATGCCATAATATGTAATGGTTTGGCCACTATTTCCGTCTAGGGCTTGTGTTCGAACACCACTATTTTGAGACACAATTTTGTTGTCTTTTTTGGCAGTATAAAATATGTAGCCATTAATATCATAACCTTGCCATGATGTCACCTGAGCGGATGGTCCTGATGCCAATCTTTTTATTGTTCTTTCTTCTATGGTTTCCCCATCTGGTATGTCCTGTTCCATCAACCATTCGACGAATCGACGCTTGTGCTCCTTCATGATCCAATCGGGTGAGAGGCCATGACTTTCTGCTCTGACAACATCCAGGTGTCTTTGGATGAATGGTTCCATTAGTGTGAGGCATTGCATGACACTGTAATGTGCAAGTTTTATATCATTCATGTTCTTGTCGATGAATGTTTTCCTCCCCGCTGTGCTGATACCATCCAATCTTCCCTGATGAAGTGATTGTGGTAAACCAATTCCCAAGTTATCTTTCAGATAAGCCAGGCAACACTCGATGACTTCTTCTGTACTGTAACCCTCTATCATGCTTCCTTCAGGGTTTGCACGATTAAGTATGTATCGGTTCAGGATTGACAAGAAACGCTCGTATGCCCACATTTCGTGTAAGTATAGTGGACCCAGTGTCCTTATCTGATCTACTATGTGAATCATGAGGTGTTCTGTGACATCAAAAAAGTGTGGAGGAAAGCACATCTCAAGCTGCACCATGGTCTCCCTCATAAAATCCTACAGTTCGTCCAATTCATCTTTGGCAATCACCTTCTGAGAAACTTTGTCAAAGAAGTAACACAACCGAGTGATCACCATCTTTACGTATACTGGCTTGATTGCCCTGATTGCAATTGCAAGGAACACAGTTAGCATAACATGGCAATCATGACAATTGTATCCAGTAAATGATAGTTCTTTGACCGACACTAGTTTCTTGATGTTAGATGAGTAACGACTCGGCACTCTGATACCCCGTAAAGACTCACATACTCCCCTCTTCTCGGCCAATGTTAAGTTGTAGCTAGCCGGGGGAAGTTCATATCTTCCATTCCCCACATCTATAGGGTGAAGATCATCTCTAATGTTCATAGCTACCAAGTCCTGGCGCGCCTTCAAGTTATCCCTTGTATCCAGTAAGAGCCCAATAATGTTTCTGAACACGTTCTTCTTCATGTGCATACCATCTATGGCATGGCGGACCTCTAGGTCCTCCCAATACGATAAGTACTTGAAGAAAATTGACTGCTTCTTAAACGGCACACCAACCTTGGGTGCCTTCTCTCTATTTTTCATCTTTCCATCTTTTGTCATCTTCCCATATTCAACCTCGATGTCCTTGACCATCTGAAAGACCGTGTGTCCGTTTGGTTTTGCAGGAGCAGGACCTATCACAGCATTGCCTCCAAAAAATTGATGGAACTTCTTACCTTGGTACTTGTGTCCTTCCTCTAAGAAGCGTCGGTACCTAAGGTAAACTCCCTTTCTAGTCCCATCAAGGTATTGCCAAGCGGTTTCGTCGTCCAAGCATACTGTGCATGCCATCTTTCCATTGACCTGCCCTGAAAGCACAGACAATGCCTGGTAATCGTTGATGGTAACGAAGATCATGGCTCTTAGGATGAATTCTTGCTTTCTAAAACCATCCATTATCTTGATACCATTGTTCCATAAATTTGCCATCTCTTCCAACAGAGGTTGAAGAAAAACATCAATATCTATGCCTGGATGCTTTGGGCCCTCTATTAGTATGCATAGGAAAAGGAACTTTCGCTTCTGGCACAACCATGTTGGTAGGTTGAACAAGCTCATAACGACTGGCCATGTGCTGTGTGTGCTCTTCCTTTCACCAAATGGATTCATTCCATCTGTACTCAAAGCAAACCGAACATTTCTTGGATCCTTTGCAAAATTCTTATGCTTGTCGTCGAATTTCTGCCATTGGCTTGCACCGGCTGGATGGCGAATATTTCCGTCTCCCTTGATGCACTTTTCAGAATCCCACCAGCGCATAAGTTCCGCGTCGTTTGGGTTTGAGAACAGACGCCTCAAGCGATCAGCCACAGGGAGGTACCAAACAACCATGGCGGGAATCTTTCTCTGCTTCCCGTCATCAACACCTACACAAGTGTCAGGTTCCTCATTGCAAGCAACACCCTTCCTCTTTCTTTTATTTTTATTGATTTGAACATTCTCCTCGTCCCCACAATAGCTAGCATTGTTTTTGTACCGTTTTGCATCACATACCGGGCATTTGTCCAAATTTTTGAATGCTTCCCCGTGGTACAAGATACAATGATTTGGACAAGCATGAATTCTTTCCACACCCATTGTGAAGGGACTGATAAGCTTCTTTGCTCGGTAAGTGTTCTCCGGTACTTTATTAGGCTTTGGAAGCAACCATGCTAAGATACGCAGGAGTTCATTGAAACTAATGTCGGACCAACCATATTTAGCCTTTAGAATCAACAACTCGAGTATGAAGCGAAGCAAGGTCCAATGCCTAGGACAACCCTTTGCACACTCGTACACAGTTTCCTGAGCTGCCTTTTTCAATGCCTCAACATTTTGTGTGCCTTTCGCACTGCCAACTAATAGTTCCACTTTGGTATGATGCAACAAGTGGCCCAAGAAATCGCTGTCCTCTAATTCATCACAACTACTGCCATCACCAGCTTCATCCCCAACAATGTCCTCTACACCATCATCCCCACCAATGTCCTCACCTCCACTGACTCCATCACCACCACTTCCAAAGTCAAGACCATCATCCATTTCGTCATCCTCTAAACCATAATCTTCATCATAACCCTGGAAATATCTATTCATGGCTTCAGCGTCTAGGCTAATGTCTTGTAACAGGTCCACAATGTCAGTATCCTTCTCACCATGGTATGTCCATAATGTGTAATCCTTCACGAAACCATTCACCATCACATGTGATCAGATTGTAACCAAGTCATTGAAAACACGATGGTTCTGACAGATTTTGCACGGGCAACGTATATCGTTTGTCCTCTCATCCCTTGCATTATTCTCTGCGACTCTAAGAAACTTGTCAAGCTCTACACGAAAAGAAGTACCGTGCCTCGATATTTTACATCTTCTAACCTTAAAAAAATAATTAAACACGTAGATCCATCAAAAATAAAAATTAGACACATCCATGACAAAAAATATTAGACATTAGATGATGTTAAAGTTGAAAATGCAAGAAACAAATGCACGCTTGTTGTTAAAAACACAAATATCTCCTCCATGGCTTTAGCAATTTCCTCATACATGAATGAGGCTTGAAAGTCAAAATTGAAGCAAATAAATGGAAGAATCATCTTCCCCTACTTTACTAACCTTGTTACATACTCAAGGTTGAGCCAAATTGGGGTCCAAATTGGCCATGTACTACCATGAAGATCTAGATCTAGGTAGAGGTAACACAAACCCTAATTGAGTCTAATTAATGCAATAAGCTCAAAAATAGTCATAGGATAAGTATCAACTTACCTCCTAATGAGGGGATTGTTCCCCACCTTTTTTTGGAAAATTTGGGCAGCACCTCCCTCTCTTTTTAGGGTTTTGAGTGCACTTGGTCGGGTTAGGGAAGAAAGGCTCAGTTTTGTACAGTACAGGAGTTTTAGGGGCGGGTCATAGGGCGACCCGCCCCTGCAATTGTATTTTCAGGGGCGGGGCATGGGGTGACCCGTCCCTGGAAAGTGTACCATCTTTAGGGACGGGTGATCCCACGGTCCGCCCCTGCTAATGTCCGTTTTCAGGAGCGGACGATGCGGTCACCCGCCCTTGAAGATGATAGCCGTTTCGAGGGGCGGTTGACCCCATGCCCCGCCCCTGGAAACCGTTCTCTAGGGGCGGCCCTTAGCTACAGTACCGCGTGCCCTTTTGTAGGGGCGCGTCGCCTTTTAGTCCGCCCCTAAAAAGAAACACCTGGCTCCTACAAATGTTTTCTGTAGTAGTGAAGGTACCGATGCCGAGGATAGCATCAGTATCCGAATTGCAATTCCCCAGACTATCGGTCGAGGCAAGGACGAATGGAGCTGTGGTGCTACCTCCATTTCTGAACCTGATGAGCAGCACGGTGGTGCATCACAATCACAACACCCATCATCCTTGAACCTGCTGATATGGAGCTGAAGATGTCTACATCCGGGTTGTCCGACTAGCCTAATCTAGCTCGGAGGACGCCTTTTGTTTTTGGGACTATCATAGTTACCTAATCTTCTCTTCAATCTTCGGTTGTCATCAGAAAGGGCAGAGGAAATTAGAAAAGGATGTCCAAAGATCAGCCAACACAAGCACAAAGAAGTTGCACTGTAACTTACTAGACTACTAGTCAGCCACGCACACTAAAAAGTGAAAACAAAAGGCAAAGGGAAACAATGTATTGTATTTCTTGTCATATTTCTCCTATCACCTTAGCTTTATGTTGACACAAAGGCTTGGCAAAGTTGTTGCTAAAAGATGAAGAAGTACTGTATCAATATGTATAAACAATTTTTATACAATTTAAAATTTATTTTATTTGGCATGTCTTTCATATGATATAACAATTTTATAGATTATTTGACTTTCTATGGATTTAAACATCTCGTTTAACATATTTTTAAAATACGTGCTTGGCATGTGCACCTCCACTATATTATATTCGTACATTTTATTTGTGAGAATTTGAACTGATTAATGATTTCAAATTTGTTTCTTTTTAAATTAGGATTTTTTTAATTTTATTTTTATTTTATAATACGTGGTTGTGGCACGTGCCACCCTACTAGCAGGGACGGAGCCACATTATGATTACTGGGTGCACCAGCACCCAGAAAATTTTGAAAATCTCTTATAGTTTATCATGTTTCACCATATAAAATTGAACAACATGCATGTCGGTGTTTCGTACCACCGGTAAGTAAATTTATTTGTTTGCGTGTGGGGATCCTGATGGTTAGCGACTCAAGCACAAGGATGTATACTGGTTCAGGCAACTTGCCCTACGTCTAGTGGGAGAGTCTACTCGCGTTGCTCGCTCTTTTGTTCGTAGTAGGGGTTACAAACGGGAGAGGGAGAGAAGAGTTCTCTGGCCTCCAGGGGGTACCTGAGCTTGAGTTGGAAGTGTTCGAGAGAGAGATGAGAGAGCCCTGGCCTCCCCTTTTATATTTGAAGGGGAGGCCCTTTTACAGGGGGTCGGATGGAAAAAGGATGAATCCCCCGAGGGGGTTAAAGTAAAACAGGTCTGAACCTGGCCTAGTGTCTAATCCCGTAGGTTACGCGTGCTCCTGTTTGTTGTCAGAGGGGCAGCCGTCCCTCTATCATTTTTGTCTGTCAATCCGCCGTCCGCCCATGCCATGTGAGGTGGTGATGGTGGACAGGGTATAGGGAACCGCCCGTTTACCTCCTGGGTAAAGAGGGTGTCCTCCTCGCGTTGCCCTCTTTTATCCGTCGGTCTTCCGTATGCCCCCGACGGTCTCCTAGTCGCTGGTCCCTTGGCCAAGCATCATATATTTACGTGCGCTGCCCTTGTCTCATTGCCATGCGTGCAGATGGCAGTCCTGCCCGTTACGTGCCCATGCCTTTCTTACGGCAGGCTTACCGTGGCGGCCAAGTTGGCTTATTTTCTTTGGCCTTATGATGGGTTCTGGTACAGTATGCCAGTCCCAAAGCACAATTTTTGGTGGATCTCTATCTGTCCCGCCTGCCTCTGGGTCCCACAAGGGCCAGGCGAGGCGGGGGTCAAAGATTCCCTTTGGGTCGGGCGACACGACCTTGATCCTGATCTGGCCATCCGTTCTCCCGACCTTGAGGTCGGGCGAGGCGGATGTCCCTGACCCGGGCACCTGCCTCCCACTCTTCCATCGGGGTCGGGCGAGGCGAACCCTTTTCTTGTTCTGGGCCTTCATTTCCCCCGACCGAGCTGGGCCGGTCATGGTATATTTGTTGGGTTGCTTTTTCCTCGTGGGTCAGGCCCAGTTTCGTATAAGCTTATGCTTTATTTATACGTAGATCTCTTGCCTTGGGGGGCCCTGGTATTGCCCCCTGACAGTAGCCCCCGAGCCCCTGGGGGAGTTTCGTGAACTCGTCTGGGGGCTTTATTTCTCAAGATTGTGTTCGTTTCGATGGCTTTTTTGGGTGTTTTGTGTGGCGTTGTCCTGCTTGAGGCCTCGCCTTTTGCCCTTTTTCTGTTGATTTCCTCCCATGCACCTTTTCCCAAGAGAAGGTGATGAGTCAGGACTGCCTCGTGCTTTTTCCTCGTTCGGTCGTGGCACGACGCCCGTTAATCTTCTAGCGGGTCACTCGAGTGAAATCTGGCTGCCCATTTGTTAGGGCTCCGATGGACCCGCTGGGGGTCAAACTTCAACAAAATCCGTGCTGTCCTGCCTCATTCCGGTTATCGGGATCATTTGCTCGACCCCAAGGGCTGGTTGTCTCCTCTCGAAGAGGTTTCCTCATGAGTCACATCAGCCTCGACTCGAGCACGTCGCGTGGGCCCCATGTTCTATCGTACACATGGGAAATTGACCGCTAGTGGGACGCCCTCTGCTTCGTCCCTCACTTTATATTTACCCAGGCGGCCATCGTGACCCGTTCGTGGGCTGGCCTTCTGAACCCGAGGTGGTTTTGAGCCGCTTGGGGCATCTATGGCCCAGGACGGCTTTCCTTACCTTGATGCGACCCGAGGAGGCCAACCGTCCGGTTCCAAGCGCGCCTTTTTAGGTGCATGTGGCGGTCGTGGTGGGCCCCTCTGGGCGACGTGGGCTGAGTCTTCGGTTGTGTCCCATTTGAGGGGGTGGGAGGGGGCGTTAATGCTCCTTCCCGTTCGTCCTGCGGCAAATAAATAAGGGGTGGTGAGGCTTGGGATGTTCCTCTCTTTCTCTTTCTCTCACCTGCCTTTCCTTGTGCTCAGCGCCTTGCGCCTAACTGCCCTTGCTTTCTGTGGCAGAACCGCTCAAATTAATCCGGCTTAAGTGCGCTAACCTTCCATTGGTCGTCACGCAATTAAATCGGAGTAACCTGGCAGTCTGTCGGGTCGAGCCCGATACAACCACGGACAGTTACCTCGATCGAAACAAGCCGTACAAATACCCACTCGAAGGTGGGTCCCAGAGATTACAACAATCCACGAGTATTAAATAGGTCCCACTTGAGGTAATTTATTACAAACCGAGTTCAAATGCATAAAGTAACAATTGTCTCAGAGTTTTGAAAAGCAGCGGAAATAAACTATTTTTTCGAAAGCGGTAGCAACGTCACGTGAAGCCATCGTGACGTCACTCAGAAGCATCCTCGTCCCAAACAACAGTCCAACTAGGAGGAAGGGTGGTTGGCCAGGTAAGACCTGCAACCATCTCCTCAAGGGTACGACCTGAAAAACAATTCAACAAGCAAGGCTGAGTATACTAATACTCAGCAAGACTTAACCGTCGGGTGACATCTACATCACCAACTTCTAGACATGCAAGGCTTTTTGGCTGGTGGGTTTGTTTTACCAAAGAGCGACTAAGAGTGGGTCCTTGCTTTCAATCTTTTAGCCTCAAGTTCTAGTTCAATTTAATCTTTCTAGGTAAGCAGCCTATTCTAACCAAGCAAGTGGAGCAAGCAATTAAGCAATCAGCAAGTTTATCATCATCAGATTTCACTTTCATTACTCGGTGCGGCAAGAGATCAAGTAGTCTCATTAGCTGCGAGAAACAGACAGTTCGAACCGATTTTAACCTTGCAAGGTGGATACTAAACACACGGAAAAGCATCAACCCCGAGGGTCGACGCTAACCAGGCCGTTCCCATGTCATCCTGGTTTGTTAATCCGAGCCTACTCCCCTTGGACACAAGCCTTAGCCGGACATACATCGCGGTCGTAACCGGCCGGCCTCGGTCTTGAGCCACGTGTCAGCGACAGGGGGATAAATCCCAGGGAAAGCAGGGCGAGGCCACTCCCCATTCCGAACAGGTACTAAACTTACCGGTCCCATGCCCAAACAAGTGCTTAGTGCTTTCAAACACTTGACCAACATCGCCGGCACACTTCGACCTTAGCAACTTTTTATAAACAGACGGGGCATCTACATGACCAAAAATCCCCGTCCGTCATCCTTATGGTTCCAACATAAGTAGAGCAGTTGATTCCTATATCTCGTGAGTGACAGGAAATCACTCGACTTTTACCGTGTCCTTAAAGCATGGCAACTATCGACCTATCATACTAGCATTGTAAAGCATAGGTACCTAGGATCATGCAACTAAGGTTTCAATCCAACTCCTGAAACGTAAATGCACAAACATAAACTTAACAAAACATAGTTGCATGTATTTAAAACATGGGGTATGCTCCGGGGCTTGCCTTAATCCTGAGCTAGGTTAGTATTGACTCTTCCAAACTTGGTTCGGGTCTTGACTTGCTTACGACGACGTTCGACTTCTCCTCGTGTCGTCTTTCTTCTTGCATCGGGATCGGCTTGTAGCTTTCGTCGGCGAGAGTCGCACCTACACGAGATGCACATGCAATTAAGAACATGATCTTATATCGAGTCATCACAATTGCATAATGATAGACCCGGGTGTATTGAGTGACACATTCAATTAGATTATTTTTTTGTCTGATCTTCCCTTTCTTTAATTAAGTTTGTAGTTACTCATTAAAGTACTTGGGGTTTGTTGATGGTGATTGTGTACACATCTATTATTATTTAACTTTGATTTCACCACAAAACAGCAAGGGTGTGTGTGTGATGTGTTTAGTTTATTTAATAATTTAAAGAAGTGACTTATTCTTATTTCATCCTTTTTAAGCAATGAAACTTCCATAAATTATTCTGGTAGTTTGGAGCTTCAATTAAATGTGAGAAAATTACAGTATGTTCTTGGTTGGTTATTTGATTTACTGACCAAAAACCAACTCAAAAGGATAAGCACATCAACTATGATAAATCATACAAGTTTAACATACTAAAATCAAGATTAATCCTTAGAAAATCACACTAACAGAAATTAATCCTAGCAAAATTACCAGAGCTACACCTAGCTAATACAAGCTACCATGCCAAACATTAGCTTAAAAAGATCAAAGGATCTCCTTAGAAAATTAGTTTTATAAACAGTTATCAATTTCGGCCAAGTATGATATTAAATATAAAACTGCATGTTAGCAACGTCAAACTAAGCCCTACTATTTACCAGACATGCATCAAGTTATCTCAGAGCTGCTGCAAAAAGATTGAGCTCAGAAGCTGCACAGATTAATTATTAAAATGTTGAACTAAACATGCACAGTCTGGCTAAACAATTAATAACTCAAAATCTAGTGTGTAACTTTGTGCCAGCTTTTTAGCAGCCTAAACTTTTCATCAGTTACAACATATCCAAAAATTAGCACAAACAAGGTAGCAGATTTCAAACTATGCACAAATTTAAGTTTGAACAGATTTGAATCTAATTTGAAAACTACACAGAAAACACCGATACAAGCTTTCTTGAAAAGGTAGGGCACAGCACCAGGAGTACAACAAAATTGGGTTTGCATTTTTATGATTTTTCTACGATTATTAACCGATTTTAGAAGTTGGCAGATTTTGCTCGAAAACTGAAACTCGAGTTTCACAGCTAGGTCCCCGGAACTTTGCAGAAAGGACCCTAGAAAGAAAACCACGATTGCAATGTGGTCCCTGGGTGCGCCGGCAGTGCTCCGGCGTCGATTCCGGCGAGGGGCGGCCGGGATTTGGTCGGAGAAGGGCACGGGGAGGTTGAGGGACTCACCCACGACCGATTTGATGCATCACTTGAGGTAGGAGATGGCCGGAAGGAGGGTTTCCGTGGAGGAGTGGATCCCCGGTGGTCTCTGCTCGGTCTCCGGCGACTGGTGGCGGCGCTGGTGACTGGCTGAGGGTCTGGGGAGGTGGAGTGGAGCTTGGTGGATGCGCTAGTGACCACGGACGGCGACGAGGACGAGTGGAGGGTGGAGCTCCGTGGGTGGCCGGTCGTTTGAACGGCAAGCAGAGGGGCGGCAGCCATTGCTGGCCTCGGCACGGGAGCAGAGCGGACAGTGAGCTCGGGTTGGGGCTTTAGGCGGGGGAGGACGTCGCTTAGAGGGGAAGGTTTCGACGCCCATTGGGCAAGACGGCAGTGGCTTGCGGCGAGGGCCAGCGCGGCTGGACGACAGTGGCAGGGCGCGCTGTGGTGTCGGCCTGTCGGGTGTCGCGGCGACGCTCCTGTCGGAGGAAGGAGGAGCAGCGCTGGGACTGGAGGGCGTCGCGGGCTCGTTCGGGGGCCGGTCGGCGCGTGCCATGGGGAGGAAGGCAGCGCGCGCGCAGGGGCGCCGGTCTGCGGCAGCCACTTAGCGGGCGGCGGCGTCTGGTCGAGGGCTGGTCGGGAGCAAGGCGAGGGATAGCGCCAGGTTGTGCAGGCCCATCGCCCTAAGTGTCTGGTCGGCTTCGGCGTTCGTGGCAGGCGGCGGGCGCCACGTGGCAGGCGAACGCGAGCGTGAACGCGAGTGCCGGTGCGAGTTCGTCAATTCGTCGAACACCTGCCGAGCGTCACTTCAAACAGCTTGTTCTCCAAAATTTTGAACTAAAGTTCAAAATCTCCAAATACGAAAGTCGTGTCCCTCAGTACCCTCTACAACTATCGTAAAGGGCGACCACAGAAAAAGTGTATAGATTCGAGGGAAAACGGAGGAGAAGCACCGGTGAACTTCGGTGTCGGACGGCGGTGAACTTTTGAGCCTGACTGACTTTGACTGGATTTCTGGGGCTGATGCACTCAAAAACTCTCCAAGGCCATATTGAAAAAGTTGTGTCCCATAAAAAGATGAACAACTTTCATATTGGCACATTTTTGAGTTCTTAAGTGAAAATTTGAATTCAAGCCATGCCAACCGAGAAAGGTTAAAAGTTCACCGAGGAACTTTGTGATTTCATGCGTGAAATCTTAAGTGAAAAAATCTTGGTGGGGTTAGCCTAAGCCTCATTAAGCTAAAACGAGGGGTTTAGCAGATGCTTAGGTTGATTAAATACCTAGATTGTCACAGCCTACCCCCCTTAAACAGAATCTCGCCCCGAGATTCGGGTGATTAAAATTAGATTTGCAAAGAAGGGAGACCGATGCTACACACCGAAACCAAAGAGAACACGCTAGGGTTCTTCAAGATTCAAAGCCTAGAAAGATCACCGGTACATTGGCCCTCTCATACAACATCAACGTCGCTCATGAGGGAGTGGACGATGAATATAAACATGGAAAGCTAAGAGCATCAACATCTGGAGCGCAAAACAGACATACAACGCTACCAGAGTCCAGCAATCTAAATCACACATCCCCTGAGAAAGAGCCATGGTTGGCAGCAAGGAAACGAATCCTTCTTAGCTTGCCAATCTTCAATCTTGTGGACTCCTCTTGTAGGCTTCTGCTTGGACTTCTGCTGCGGTCGGAGAGTCAGGTGAATGAGCTTCAAGTGGTTGGAGAGCGCGGCTCTTTCTTGTGGCACCTAAGGGAGGTGAAGGAGGAGTTTGGGCTGAGGGGTGGAGCAAGCGGTGGGGATGGACGGCTTGCGCGCTAGAGTGGCAGCAAGAGGGAGCATGTATGGTGAGTTGTGTAGCTCGAGCGGAGGCCGGCTTGGATGAAAAGAGTCGGGTGGTGGTGCTTTTATCGATCGTCGGAAGGGGTGCGGCTGTCGGTGGTGTGCACGATAGCTTGCACACGCTAGTAGGGGCCGACGGGGTGATGATGCGGTGGCTGCGCGTGGCACGGTAGTGGCCGGCATCGAGATGCCTTTGCGAAGTGACGGCGACTGCAGTGGCGTGTGCGTGGGCGGCGATCAGCAGCGGTGGAAGAAAGGTGGCAGGGTGATGGAACGGCACAAGGTAGGCGGCGCACGGATACAGAGGAGGTCAAACGGGTCCTCGCGACTTCACTGCGGTGATGAGGAAAACGAGGAGACATGGACAATACTATGGACAGAGGAGACCATGTAGATGAGAAAACATTTTAAGGTAAACTCATGGATAACAAGTGATGGTTGTACGAAAAGATAGGTCTAAGTGGAATTCTTCAGAACATCCCTGCTCAGGGTTTACTTTATTAATGATGCCAGTTGAAGATGTACAAGACATGATGCATAGCCAATGGTGCATATGATTTATGCCCATGATGAGGTGCGTGTAACATGATGCGCATGCATATGAGCGGACGGTGCATAGGCTTATGAAGAGATGGTGCACATGCATATGCTTGGATGCACGTTAGCATGCCTTACGTTACCCATTAAACGCGTTATTAGTTAGGAGAGATTACCAGGATAAGGGCACATATTCAGGTTGCGGCACAGAGGTTCTGGTGAAGTTGCATTCATTTACCGAGATACCAGTGCGCTCCTAGTAGGAATTTATGCGGCCGTCGCACACACAAAAACCTTAGGTTCCGTCACGGCACCATAGGTTAGGGACTACTTCTTCACGAGAGAAGGAAGGGACAGCAACCCGAATATCAAAGAAGACTGGGTGGAAGGAATCAGCGTCAAGTTAGGTTTCGCACGATGTCAGTATGCAACAGATCATGAGGTGCAGTCACATAATGCAATGAGGTGCTCATGCATACCAAACCATGGGACACAGGTGACAAATGTTGCAACAATGCTCATGTATGTCTAACCGATGCTTGTTGGACAACAGGGGTGAGACAAGGTTTATAAGTTGAAATCAAGGGATCTATCAATGTGGGAAAGATGTCACATTGGAGGTAGAACCAAGATTTATCAAGGCACGGTTGGATCGGTTATGAATCGAACGGAAAGGGGTGTAATGGCAAGGAAGAATCCACTAGCCATTGCAAAAAGGAGTGAGTACATCTAACTGATCGAAGGGTGTAGATGTACTTGAGGTGCACGACGAGAACTTACTTTTGTTGCTTAGGGAGGTTGAGTAGGGAGCCATCCGATGAGTAGAAACTCGTGAAAGGGATGGTAACAGACATCTAGTTAACTAGAGGGGCTACGACACATAAACATCTACGGTCAACCATTCTAAAAGCCTTGGGCAGCACTGCACGTTTCATAACCCTTAAGTTAGCGTCCAAAAGAACCAAATCCTGCCAGATGCACTTGATCAGGTGAGATATTCCTTATCGTAGCAATTCCAACTCAATCCAACAATAGGGCCTTCGAAACCCAACTTCTTCTCATGGTCGTTGCTCAGAACCAACATTAGAATTGGCGTGTTGCTCCCATCCTTCGCAATATAATTCACTTAATTGCCGCATGATTCTTAAACTCGTTTACAAGGTAAACAAGGGATTCATGCGTGAAGGCAATAAGAATCAATCGCAGGAAATTTTTTCTTTTTCAACAGCAAGGTAGTTGCGAAGAAAAATTCATAACTCCTTGGTCAGACGCACAAAAATCGTGAATTTTTGCCAGCAGCTAGGAAATTCTGCGGGCTACAACTTTCGTTTATAACTCCAAGTCAGATTTGGACTCTAGCTAGGGCGAAAAATTCAACGCTCGTGTCTCTGTCTGTGCTGTTTTCAGGACGGCCGAGGGTTACCAATTTGGGCATAACTCAAGTTTTACTTAACCAAAACCCTTGAAATCTTTACAGCAGCTTAGTTGTTAAGTTATGAACAACTTTTATTTAAGGTGTCCAGCCATCTGAGATATTTTTATGACCCGAAAAAAATTCGGACCAGCAAGAAACATAGTTTTTGACAGATTTTCAGGAGTTTGTGAGATTTACGATTTTTATTTCCTTTTTGCCTCAAGTTGCCTTAACAATTTTTAAGGTGGTTAACATGATGCAAAAGAACTAAAAAGCGTCCTCAAAAATATCAAGAAACCTTGGTGTACGTAGTTAGTTGCCGGTGGCGAGGCACAATATACGTCTCTCCCTATAATAGCTAGTCGTCACTCAGACCATCGTAACCTTAACGAACGGAGTCAGTGTACCTGCAAGAAAATCATGAACCTTCCGTGCCAGCACGCCACGGAAGCGTCCCCATTCATTACCGTTCATTTATAAAAATGGCATCCATGCGTTCAACACTGCATGGACAGTGCATCTAGTCTAGGCCGTATGCTCACTTTGAATAGAGCACACAACCCTTCGCATAACTCGTGATGCGGCATCATGCACATGTCTCGAACATGGCGAACCACCAGGATGATAGGCTCATTTGAATTAGAACCATACCATCAAGACCTTGCTCACATATAAAACATGTGGCGACTCATACACAACCGTAATGATAGGTTCCTTGGAATGGAGATCCTATCACCCTTCGTGCACGCGAGGCACGGAAACCAGCGCACGTATAAAACACGTGGGCAAGGGTGTGCTGGGCAAGTCAGTCAGATATACCATATTTAGCAAGCCACCTGAAACAACCCGAAATTCCCTCTAGGGCTTCACGGTCTAGTTAATCCTTAGCGATCCAACGAGTTTTCACAAAAGCACTAGTTGGTCAAGTTTTATTGTAAAACAAGTGTAACGGGACCGTGCGAACCTCTGGTGCACAACTTTTCGCTCTGATACCAGCTGTAGCAGAACCGCTCAAATTAATCCAGCTTAAGTGCGCTAACCTTCCATTGGTCGTCACGCAATTAAATCGGAGTAACCTGGCAGTCTGTCGGGTCGAGCCCGATACAACCACGAACAGTTACCTCGATCGAAACAAGCCGTACAAATACCCACTCGAAGGTGGGTCCCAGAGATTACAACAATCCACGAGTATTAAATAGGTCCCACTTGAGGTAATTTATTACAAACCGAGTTCAAATGCATAAAGTAACAATTGTCTCAGAGTTTTGAAAAGCAGCGGAAATAATCTATTTATTCGAAAGCGGTAGCAACGTCACGTGAAGCCGTCGTGACGTCACTCAGAAGCATCCTCGTCCCAAACAACAGTCCAACTAGGAGGAAGGGTGGTTGGCCAGGTAAGACCTGCAACCATCTCCTCAAGGGTACGACCTGAAAAACAATTCAACAAGCAAGGCTGAGTATACTAATACTCAGCAAGACTTAACCGTCGGGTGACATCTACATTACCAACTTCTAGACATGCAAGGCTTTTTGGCTGGTGGGTTTGTTTTACCAAAGAGCGACTAAGAGTGGGTCCTTGCTTTCAATCTTTTAGCCTCAAGTTCTAGTTCAATTTAATCTTTCTAGGTAAGCAGCCTATTCTAACCAAGCAAGTGGAGCAAGCAATTAAGCAATCAGCAAGTTTATCATCATCAGATTCCACTTTCATTACTCGGTGCGGCAAGAGATCAAGTAGTCTCATTAGCTGCGAGAAACAGACAGTTCGAACCAATTTTAACCTTGCAAGGTGGATATTAAACACACAGAAAAGCATCAACCCCGAGGGTCGACGCTAACCAGGCCGTTCCCATGTCATCCTGGTTTGTTAATCCGAGCCTACTCCACTTGGACACAAGCCTTAGCCGGACATACATCGCGGTCGTAACCGGCCGGCCTCGGTCTTGAGCCACGTGTCAGCGACAGGGGGATAAATCCCAGGGAAAGCAGGGCGAGGCCACTCCCCATTCCGAACAGGTACTAAACTTACCGGTCCCATGCCCAAACAAGTGCTTAGTGCTTTCAAACACTTGACCAACATCGCCGGCACACTTCGACCTTAGCAACTTTTTATAAACAGACGGGGCATCTACATGACCAAAAATCCCCGTCCGTCATCCTTATGGTTCCAACATAAGTAGAGCAGTTGATTCCTATATCTCGCGAGTGACAGGAAATCACTCGACTTTTACCGTGTCCTTAAAGCATGGCAACTATCGACCTATCATACTAGCATTGTAAAGCATAGGTACCTAGGATCATGCAACTAAGGTTTCAATCCAACTCCTGAAACGTAAATGCACAAACATAAACTTAACAAAACATAGTTGCATGTATTTAAAACATGGGGTATGCTTCGGGGCTTACCTTAATCCTGAGCTAGGTTAGTATTGACTCTTCCGAACTTGGTTCGGGTCTTATCTTGCTTACGACGATGTTCGACTTCTCCTCGTGTCGTCTTTCTTCTTGCATCGGGATCGGCTTGTAGCTTTCGTCGGCGAGAGTCGCACCTACACGAGATGCACATGCAATTAAGAACATGATCTTATATCGAGTCATCACAATTGCATAATGATAGACCCGGGTGTATTGAGTGACACATCCAATTAGATTATTTTTTTGTCTGATCTTCCCTTTCTTTAATTAAGTTTGTAGTTACTCATTAAAGTACTTGGGGTTTGTTGATGGTGATTGTGTACACATCTATTATTATTTAACTTTGATTTCACCACAAAACAGCAAGGGTGTGTGTGTGATGTGTTTAGTTTATTTAATAATTTAAAGAAGTGACTTATTCTTATTTCATCCTTTTTAAGCAATGAAACTTCCATAAATTATTCTGGTAGTTTGGAGCTTCAATTAAATGTGAGAAAATTACAGTATGTTCTTGGTGGGTTATTTGATTTACTGACCAAAAACCAACTCAAAAGGATAAGCACATCAACTATGATAAATCATACAAGTTTAACATACTAAAATCAAGATTAATCCTTAGAAAATCACACTAACAGAAATTAATCCTAGCAAAATTACCAGAGCTACACCTAGCTAATACAAGCTACCATGCCAAACATTAGCTTAAAAAGATCAAAGGATCTCCTTAGAAAATTAGTTTTATAAACAGTTATCAATTTCGGCCAAGTATGATATTAAATATAAAACATCATGTTAGCAACATCAAACCAAGCCCTACTATTTACCAGACATGCATCAAGTTATCACAGAGCTGCTGCAAAACGATTGAGCTCAGAAGCTGCACAGATTAATTATTAAAAATGTTGAACTAAACATGCACAGTCTGGCTAAACAATTAATAACTCAAAATCTAGTGTGTAACTTTGTGCCAGCTTTTTGCAGCAGCCTAAACTTTTCATCAGTTACAACATATCCAAAACTTTACACAAACAAGGTAGTAGATTTCAAACTATGCACAAATTTAAGTTTGAACAGATTTGAATCTAATTTGAAAACTACACAGAAAACGCCTATACAAGCTTTCTAGAAAAGGTAGGGCACCGCAGCAGGAGTACAACAAAATTTGGTTTGCATTTTTATGATTTTTCTACGATGTTTAATCGATTTTAGAAGTTGGCAGATTTTGCTCGAAAACTGAAACTCGAGTTTCACAGCTAGGTCCCCGGAACTTTGCAGAAAGGACCCTAGAAAGAAAACCACGATTGCAATGTGGTCCCTGGGTGCGCCAGCAGTGCTCCGGCGTCAATTCCGGCGAGGGGCGGCCGGGATTTGGTCGGAGAAGGGCACGGGGAGGTTGAGGGACTCACCCACGACCGATTTGATGCATCACTTGAGGTAGGAGATGGCCGGAAGGAGGGTTTCCGTGGAGAAGTGGATCCCCGGTGGTCTCTGCTCGGTCTCCGGCGACGGTGGCAGCGCTGGTGACTGGCTGAGGGTCTGGGGAGGTGGAGTGGAGCTTGGTGGATGCGTTGGTGACCACGGACGGCGACGAGGACGAGTGGAGGGTGGAGCTCCGTGGGTGGCCGGTCGTTTGAACGGCAAGCAGAGGGGCGGCAGCCATTGCTGGCCTCGGCACGGGAGCAGAGTGGACAGTGAGCTCGGGTTGGGGCTTTAGGCGGGGGAGGACGTCGCTTAGAGGGGAAGGTTTCGACGCCCATTGGGCAAGACGGCAGTGGCTTGCGGCGAGGGCCAGCGCGGCTGGACTGACACTGGCAGGGCGCGCTGTGGTGTCGGCCTGTCGGGTGTCGCGGCGACGCTCCTGTCGGAGGAAGGAGGAGCAGCGCTGGGACTGGAGGGCGTCGCGGGCTCGGTCGGGGGCCGGTCGGCGCGTGCCATGGGGAGGAAGGCAGCGCGCGCGCAGGGGCGCCGGTCGGCGGCAGCCACTTAGCGGGCGGCGGCGTCTGGTCGAGGGCTGGTCGGGAGCAAGGCGAGGGACAGCGCCAGGGTGTGCAGGCCCATCGCCCTAAGTGTCTGGTCGGCTTCGGCGTTCGTGGCAGGCGGCGGGCGCCACGTGGCAGGCGAACGCGAGCGTGAACGCGAGTGCCGGTGCGAGTTCGTCAATTCGTCGAACACCTGCCGAGCGTCACTTCAAACAGCTTGTTCTCCAAAATTTTGAACTAAAGTTCAAAATCTCCAAATACGAAAGTCGTGTCCCTCAGTACCCTCTACAACTTTCGTAAAGGGCGACCATAGAAAAAGTATATAGATTCGAGGGAAAACGGAGGAGAAGCACCGGTGAACTTCGGTGTCGGACGGCGGTGAACTTTTGAGCCTGACTGACTTTGACTGGATTTCTGGGGCTGATGCACTCAAAAACTCTCCAAGGCCATATTGAAAAAGTTGTGTCCCATAAAAAGATGAACAACTTTCATATTGGCACATTTTTGAGTTCTTAAGTGAAAATTTGAATTCAAGCCATGCCAACCGAGAAAGGTTAAAAGTTCACCGAGGAACTTTGTGATTTCATGCGTGAAACCTTAAGTGAAAAAAATCTTGGTGGGGTTAGCTTAAGCCTCATTAAGCTAAAACGAGGGGTTTAGCAGATGCTTAGGTTGATTAAATACCTAGATTGTCACACTTACGCTCCGTCATCCTTCGATCTTCGCCGTACTTCTTCGTTACCGTTGCTGCTGATGGATCCGTCAAGACTTCGCGGGGGTGGCTCCTCGCGGGGTGCGTCCTCATGCCGCAGGCGTGGAGCGTGTCCTCGCCCAGCGCAAGGTACGGCCCCGCCCCGTCTCCATGAAGCAGTTCCTCCCTTTTCCCCATGGATCGCGCAGTTGATTCGTTCGTGGGATCCCTCGGCGGCCACCCCCATGCGGATGCGGGAGCTGGTCAGTAAGGGCCTGATTCGCCCTTCGATCGACTTTAAGGAGTGGCTCATCCCGCGGAGCGAACGGGAGTAGGCGCCTCCGCCCGGGTATGTGGTGGCGTTGGTCCCCTTCTTCGAGCGCGGCTTCTGGATTCCCCCTCATTGGTTCTTGAGGGGGCTTCTCTTCGAGTACGGGATTGAGCTCCATCACCTCAACCTGAACGACTTTAGTTCATTTTGGGTTTCGTCGCATTGTGCGAGGGATTCCTGGGAATCGAGCCACACTGGGACCACTTCCGCTATTATTTTCGTGTGCAGCTGATTCTTTGGGATAAGAAGAAATCCCCGGTGGGATGCGCCGGCATCTGCCTCCGCTCGGGTCGAGGGAAAGATTTCATCGATTTTGCCTTCCCTATGTCTAACAAGCGGTGGCACGATCAGGGTCTACCTCCGCAATTCCCCCGAGATGTGGTTCCCCCCATACACGGGGCGTGTCTTCTTTGAGAAGAAAAACCATTGGCGGGGAAAGACCTTTCACTCCCTGACCAGAACTGCCTTGCCGGGCTGATCTATGTGGTTCGTCGGTTGACGACGAAGTGTTTGACCGGTGCCGGCATCATTGCTGCGTTCCAAGCAAGGAGGATTGCTCCCTTGATGGATTGGCGCTTGCCAATGTGGGAGATGATGCCCAACACAGACACCTCAGATGTCTGCCTTTCTGTGGGTGCCATCAAGGGAACCAAGGTTATGGCTCGCATCGGGGACGTGCTCAACAGGAAGATGGTTCCTGAAGACTTCCCGATCCCCGGGGAGCCAGATGCAATGCCCGACCCTGGGTTCCTACCAATGGTAAGTTCAGTCTTGCTCGCAGTTCTTATTTTATTCCCTCTTTTTGTTTGTCCAGTCGCTGATGCGGGCAGGCCGCCAGGCGCAGGATGCCTTGCTTCACGAAAGGGAGTTCCGAGAATAGGCGGGTACTCAAGCAGAGGAGACGGCCCGTCGTCTCTCCACAGAGCGGGATGCCCTTGCCGCGGAGGTGGCCTGCCTGCGGGCTGATCTACAGGATGAAAAGCAGCATGGCGACGACCTCCGAGTTTGGGTCGGTGAGGAGAAAAACATGTGGGAGAAAGCAGAGGGGCTGGCAGCTTCTGAGACGTCGGCCAAGGAGGAGGCGAGTGCCCAGGCCGAGCATGCTTGGCTGGATCAGGAGGACGTCGAAGCGCGCCTGGCCACGGAGCGCCAAGCTCGCTCCAATGCCGAGGCGCAGGCTGCTCAAGAACGTCAAGTCCGGGAAGCTGCTGAAGCGCGCGTCCTGCAGGAGGAGCAGGCCAAGGCCGCCGCCGAGTCCAAGCTCGCGCGGGAGCATCAGTGGCGGGAGCGTGCTGAGGCAGAAATCCTTGAAGAGCGTGGGCGGAAAGAAGACGCAGAGGGTGTGGCTACCGCTCTTTTGACAGAGATTGAAGTATTCAAGCAGTCTGTCGTAGGTGAGTTCTTTCCATACCTTTCTTTTTTATCTTCATTTTATTCTGGGTCGGGGCCCTAAAATTTGACTTGACGTAGGGCTTATAGGACAAGTCTTAGAGGAGGAGCGCCGTCGTCAAGGATTGGAGATCCAGCTTGCTGACCTGGACCGGAAGTCTTCTTCCTTGCAGGGGTCACTTGAGGCCGTGAGTTTGGAGCATTCCAACTTGCGGCTGGCCTCGGAGGTTGCTCTCCACAGCTTGGGGAGAGAGGTCCCTGTGGAGCCTGAAGGGATTCGGGGAGGCTACGCTAGCACAATACAAAACCGTGTACCCAGAAACCAGGAACAACTGCAGTTATAGATCTCAGATCGTTACCACTAGACGCGCAGATGCAGCGGAACCATCTCGGTGTAGAGAAGCGCGTCGAGGTAGCAGTGCCGTGTAGTTGCGACCGTCCGTCTGGTCCTACAGCACATGCGGTTCGTCCTAGTGCTCCAAACGTAGCACCTCCGAGGTATCCACACATACGAGGATGGAACGCCGAGCGCTGGTGTGCCAGCACCCGGGCGCGCACGACAAGAGAGGAGAGAGCGGCGGCTAGGGAGGGGCGGCTAGGGCTTGGGGCGGCACAACTTGCTTGAGGCGTCCCCCTTTGCCCCTCCCACGTATATATGAGGAGGAAAACCTCTCATCCCTTCGTCCATTAGCAATATGGGACTAATAGATATTGTAGTCCCTCTAGTGCTAATGGGCCATGGTAATGGGCTTCCACTTTGTAGGCACATTAGTGGATCCAATCCAATTGGCTCTAGGGCATATATCCAACAGTCTCCCACTTGCACTAGAGACAATCTCTTAGGCAAGTATTTAAATGTTCCAAACCCCTTAAGTGTGTGACCCTATGGGTTCACGCACACATAGACATGGTTCGAGTACTCCTACTCGGCCAATAGTTGATAGCGGCCTCTAGCAAGACGTGTCAACTCCTATGCACACGCAAAGATCATATCAGACGAACCACCACAACGTTATGTACAAGCTATTCCCCTTGCCTCACGATATTTGGTCTAGCTTCTCCAAGCTGACCTCTCTTTCTCGAACCTGTGAGTCGGATCCTTCAAGAGGTTAACAATTAACCTAGCACGGCCATGCATTTCTTGATCCGATCACTCGAGGGGCCCAGAGATATCTCTCTCACATAGAGAGGGGCAAATTCTATCTTGATTGACCATGTCTCACAACATGCTTCCTGACAAACCCGAAAACTACCTTTATAACTACCCAATTACGGCGTAGCGTTTGATAGCCCCTAAGTAAGTCAATTCACATCTTGACTACATGCGGCAATCTCAGGTCTTAGGACAAAGCATACACGTTGTGAAACAGAGAACAATATTACAATATCTCACGTTGGGTCAATCCAGCCCATATCATACACGTGCCCACATTATTAGTTTTACATCTCTATGTTCGTGGCTTGTGAAACATAGTCATCAACTAATACATGTGCTAGTCTAATGTTCATGTGTGTTCTAGCATGAACTCCGACCAGGGATAACTTTAGAATAACCATACAAGTAAAGAGTTTCACAAATAATTCACATAATTGTCGATCAATACAAGTTGCCTTTCATAGATATTCAATGAACACTTAGTGCTTTATCATGGATACAATAAAATATGACTCCCACTTGCACTAGAGCTAATCTAGAAGATATCTAATACCCATAGCTCTCATGTGCGCCTCATGCTTAGGCTGTGAAAGAGCCTTTGTCAAAGGATTAGCAACATTTAGATCCGTATGTATTTTGCATATCTTGATATCACCTCGTCTAACGATCTGTCGAATGAGGTGAAACTTCCGCAGTACATGTCTGTTCTTTGAGTGATTCCGTGGCTCCTTAGCCTACGCAATAGCCCCATTGTTGTCGCAATAGAGATTCAATGGGCTAGACGCACTCGGAAACACACCAAGCTCAATGAGAAATTTTCTCATCCAAACACCTTCCTTTGCAGCTTCAGCAGCTGCGATGTACTCGGCTTCTGTTGTAGAATCGGCCACGGTCTCCTGCTTGGAACTCTTCCAACTCACAGCGCCACCATTTAAAGTAAATACGAATCCTAATTGAGACTATGAATCATCTGGATCAGTTTGGAAGCTAGCGTCGGTGCAACCGTTTACAACGAGCTCCTCCTCACCTCCATAGACTAGGAACATATCTTTAGTCCTTCTGAAGTACTTAAGAATACTTTTCACCGCTGTCCAGTGACTCTCACCCGGATCAGACTGGTGTCTGCTCATCATACTTAGAGCAAATGAGACATCTGGACGAGTACTTATCATGGCATACTGAATCTTATTCATGCGCTCTCGCTCATCAGCTGTCTGAGGACGCTGATTCTTGCTGAGGTGTACACCATGTGACATAGGTAAGAACCCCTTCTTGGATTGCTCCATGCTGAACCATTTCAGCACCTTGTCAATATAAGTATCTTGGCTTAATCCTATAAGCCTCCTTGATCTATCTCTATAGATCTTTATGCCCAGAACATATGCTGCTTCTCCTAAGTCTTTCATAGAAAAACTATTTTTCAGCGAAGTCTTTACGGATTCCAGCATAGGAATGTCATTTCCAATCAATAATATGTCATCCACATATAAGATTAGAAATACAACAGCGCTCCCACTTTCTTTCTTGTAAACACAAGGCTCTTCTACATTTTGATGAAAACCAAACCCTTTGACTACCTCATCAAAACGAATATTCCAACTCCGAGATGCTTGCTTTAATCCATAAATGGATTTCTGAAGCTTGCATATTTTTCTAGCATTGGTCGGATCGACAAAACCTTCAGGCTGTATCATATACACGTCCTCATCAAGGTTTCCATTTAGGAAAGCTGTTTTGACATCCATCTGCCATATCTCATAATCGAAATACGCAGCTATTGCTAGAATGATCCGAATAGATTTAAGCATCGCTACTGGAGAAAATGTCTCGTCATAGTCAACTCCTTGAACTTGTCGAAAACCTTTTGCAACAAGCCGTGCTTTATAGACGTGAACATTTCCGTCCATATCTCTCTTTTTCTTAAAGATCCATTTGCACTCGATGGGTCTAACACCCTCAGGCGGATCAACCAAGTTCCAAACTTGATTGTGTCCCATGGAATCTATCTCGGATCTCATGGCACTTTGCCATTTCTCGAAATATGGGTCCATCATTGCTTCCGCATATGTCCTAGGCTCATCGTTTTCCATCAACAATATGTCGCGCTCTCCCATAATTAGGAGATTCATTCTATCAGTTGCGCGACGTGGCCTTTCGGACCTTCGTGGTTGTGGTGGTTCATCTCTCACCACCGGTGCCTCCACTGATTCTGCTACATTAGCATCACTCGTAGAGTCTTGCCTCATGGGCTCATCTTGAATTTCTTCAAGAAACACCTTTTGTCTACTTTTCTCGCTTTTGAGAAACTCTTTCTCCAAGAAAACACCGTTTCGAGCGACAAACACTTTGCACTCTGATCGGTTGTAGAAATAATATCCAATAGTTTCGTTTGGATATCCCACGAATATGCACTTATTCGACTTGGGTGTAAGCTTGTCTGACTGAAGTCTCTTGACATACTGAAGGACCGAAACGGCTACCAGAGAGGGGGGAGTGAATGGGAGCCGATAAAAATTCTTCTCAACCGATCCGGCTATTTTCCCAAATCAACTCCGATGCCTCCGAGAGCGATCTTGCCAAGATCACGTAGCTACTGTCAAGCTACTGACCCTAGGAACAAGAATGACGCAGCGGAACTCAAATCGATCGAAACGAACACAAACCGAACCAAAACCAACTCACCCTTGTGCTGCCAGGGGGGGCGGTTAAACCGCCTAGGGGGGGCGGCGGTTAAACCGGCCTGCCCTGGGAGCCTCGGAAAAAAGTCAACTCGAAAGTGGATCTCCCAAACCGCTTGAGCTCTTGAGATGAGATTTTGGCCAGATGATATACACCCGCAGTGGAGTGTTTTCCCAAAAGATCTCGGCCTCTAACTCACTAGAACTCCCGGAATCTCAAATCTAAGGAAGAACACCATGAACTCGACTTCATCCCGAAATCCTCAAATCCAAGGCGATTCACGGCGTTTGGGGGCAAGATATCACCAGCAAAAGAGGCACAAGGCACTCATATGTGAATGCCCCAAAGAAATCCGAGAGAAAACGCCCAAGGAAGTGAAGAACGAAAATCCCCCAAAAATAGCTCCGAAAATACCTCCGAAAATAGGAAAAGAGAAAGGAGCTCGTGGATTCAAATCATGGCACAAAGATGAACTGAACAAACTCAATCAACAAACCATGAATTCACCTATACAACCTACGAATGATTCGAAATAGTTCTAGGTGGAAGGGATGAAGGAAAACTACAAGTCCAAAGGAAAAATAGAGAGATAGCAGCCACCAACCCCTAGGGAGCCTATTAGTAGTCCAAGTGGTGTTGCTCTAAAGACTATACTACCCCTAAGTAATACATACCCCTCAGGGGCAAATTTGACATTTGGTCTCAGATATTTTCCGGCTGGGACACCTTACACAGCAAGCTAGCTTCCCTCCGACGCAAGCCTTGCGGTCACGCCGCGTGTCCTCCGGATCGAAGTTCCTCGACGCCGAACTTGGGCCGGCCCAGGGGGAGGCGGTTAAACCGCCCCTGGCTGGTCACCTCAGCCCAGCTGCCCAATCTTCGCCTTGTCGAGTCCTTGGCCTTGGTTTTGAGGCCCAAACCAAGGAAAACCGTCCACCGATGATTTTGTGGCCAAATCACCAAACCCCGCGCGCAAACTTCGGTTGTGAGCCGCTACCATGCGCTGGCTTCTCGTGCGCATACGAGCTTCGGTTGTGAGCCGCTACCTCGCACCGGAACCACGTCCCCTTGCTCGATCTTGCCAGCATGTGAACCGCACTTGATCCATCTGGCCACCGGGTCCCTCGAACCAAGCCTACTTGTCTCTCTGCTCCTCGGAGGCCGCCATGGCTAAGACCTTTCGCGCCTGTTCTTCACCTGCACCAATGCAATCAAGCCGCATTTTACACCTGCAATACTTGAGCCAAGGGAAACGTCAGTCCACACCACGTTGTCAATCACTCATCACACCAGGAAGCGACTATCCACCGGTCCTCGGACACACCGGGTCCTCAATCTCCCCCTTGATGAGTGCATTGACAACACACACATAGTAACCAATGATATAAAAAAGAAAATATAAAAGAAATCGAAAAATAAACGCTCAAGCGAGTGACCAAAAGCAAGAACAAGCCAAAACAAGGTCACTCACAAGAGAAAACTCAGAAAAATGCTGACCCTTCCATAGGAAGCGAAAAGGGCTCAACACCATCGGCAAAAGAGCAAAAGCACAAAACACAAATCACAAAACTCCAAATCTCCAATTCACTTTTCAAAACACTCAAAGCACTCCCCCTGCGAAGATGCAAACTCCCCCTGAACAAGTGAACTTGTGCGTGCGAAAAACACTCGAAAATGCTCAAACTCTCACAAACTCTGTGCACACAGCACAGGGGCGGTTAAACCGCCTAGGGTGGGCAGTTAAACCGCCCCTGGCAAATTGACCAACTCCAAAAGTGCAAAATTTTCAAACAAACTCGCAACGATGCCGTTTCAACTCGAAAACCTTCCATAAGTACCCAGCAATGTATTCCAATGCTCAAACTCTCCCCCTTGTTGACAATGCACAAACCAAGGCAAAAATGCAAAAATTTCGACTATGAGCTTCTCAAATGGACAATGAGCGATACGAAGTTCTACAAATTGGATAAAATGCAAACTCAATAGGTCATAGCATCATAAGGGCATTGTCGTCAAGAAAGTGAAGATATATAGCCATTTGACAAAGCCATGATCAATTTGTGCAATTTTCTCAAAAGTTTCACCTCATGAGCAAAGTCCTAAACATGGCTCATTTAAGCAAAAAAATAAACTTCATCTCACCAAGATCATGATAAGACAAACATTCTTGACAAAAGATCATTACAAATGCCCAAATTCTATCTCATGTCATGTCAAAGCACGGAGCCATGTGTTCACTTCTCAAGGGAGACTTCTCTGGCAAACAACATGCAACCGCTTAGCACCCATGTGTGCAAGTGTGTGCAATGGTGAAAGCATAGAGAAATGAGCATAAATTCTTCCAAATGTATCTTTTTCTTATCTTTCTTCTTTCATGCATAAACATCTCATTTTTCAAGTTTTTCAAATTAAGCATGGTACATGAAATGTCTTTGCAACAAAAAGAAGCTTATGCTCCTCCACAAGATAAAGCATGGGCTAAACATTCACAATGACAAAAATCTTTGACCCAATTGAAAAGAATATCATCCTAGCATGATCCTAAGCAAGATATAGTCATTTCGGCTCAAACAAGACATGCAAAGGCAATTACTTATGGGTGAAAAGAGTTTAAGTTCAGTTTGTCATTTTAATTCAAAAGTTGACTATCTCAAAGGAATATATATCAAAACCATCAAGAGCATAGCCAATCATACATCCAAACCCTAGCAAGCTTGCCTAAACTCTAAAATGTAGCAAATTGTAGCAATCACTGTATATAGGAGAAGCTCATCCTAAGATATGATACAAATGCAACATGATATATCACAAGATGCAAAAAGTGACAACTATGCATCAAAATACAAAATCAAAAAAGATACAAAATCGAAAGAGATACAAAATCAGAAAAAGTATACATCAAGATACAAAGATGGTACAATAGTATACATATGCTACAAGAGAAGCCTCCAAAACTCAGCTCAGAAAAACGCACACACACCAAGTTCCCCTCGCAAGTGGGTGAAGGTAGCTTGGTCAAGCGGTTTGGTGAAAATGTCTGCAAGCTGATTTTGGGTAGAAACATGGGCAAGCTCAATATCTCCTTTCTCCACATGATCTCTCAGAAAGTGGTACCTCACATCTATGTGTTTGGTTTTGGAATGAAGCACGGGATTTTTGGCTATGCTTATGGCACTGGTGCTATCACAAAGAAGTGGAACATGGGACATGTCTAAGCCAAAGTCTCTCAAGGTGTAGGTGATCCAAAGCAACTGGGAACAACAGCTAGCAGCAGCAACATACTTGGCTTCTGTGGTGGATTGGGCTACACTAGACTGCTTGCGAGAAGACCAAGACACAAGAGACGAACCAAGAAATTGACACTGACCAGAAGTAGACTTGCGATCAACACGACACCCAGCAAAATCCGCATCAGAAAAACCGTGGAGTGCAAGTGAGGAATCAGCAGAATACCAAAGACCCAGCTCAGGAGTGTACTTGAGATACCTAAAAATCCGCTTGACGGCCTGACGATGTGAAGTCCTCGGTGAAGCCTGAAAACGAGCACACAGACACACGCTGAACTGTATGTCTGGCCTCGTCGCCGTCAAGTATAGGAGGGAGCCGATCATTCTCCGGTACTCCTTCTGGTCCACTGGTTCTCCGTCCTCATCGGCATCCAAAGCTGTAGTCGTACTCATCGGTGTAGTCATCGGCTTGGAGTCGCTCATGTCGAATTTCTTGAGAATGTCCTTGGTGTACTTGCTTTGGTGCACGAATGTCCCGTCCTTGGCCTGCTTGATCTGTAGCCCAAGAAAGAACTGCAACTCTCCCATCATCGACATCTCAAATTCCCTGCTTATATCGTCTGCAAACTTGGCAACAAGATCATGAGAAGAGCCACCAAAAATGATATCATCCACGTAAATCTGAACGATTAAAAGATCATTGCCATTTCTCAACAAGAAGAGCGTCTTATCAACTTTGCCCATCACAAACCCCTTGCTAAGCAAGAACCCCCTCAACCTGCCATACCACGCTCTGGGTGCTTGCTTTAGGCCATATAAAGCTCGATGGAGTTTGTACACTCGGTGTGGGTATCTCTCACTCTCAAAACCCGGGGGTTGCCTCACATACACTTCTTCCTCGATCACCCCATTTAGAAAGGCACTCTTCACGTCCATTTGGTACAACTTGAACCCTTTAGCAACAGAGAATGCTAGAAGGATCCGAATTGCCTCCAAACGGGCAACAGGAGCAAAGGTTTCCTCATAATCTATCCCCTCCTACTGCGAAAACCCCTGAGCAACCAACCTCGCTTTGTTTCTCACAATCTCTCCACCCTCATCCCTCTTGTTTTTGAACACCCACTTGGTTCCTATAGGATGGCAATTTGGAGGTGGTTCAACTAACTCCCACACCTGGTTTCTCGCAAAGTTTTCAAGCTCTTCATGCATGGCATTGACCCAATCAGAATCAGATAAAGTGTGTCCAACATTTTTGGGCTCGAAAGACGCAACAAAAGCAGAATGAGCGAAATGAGAGATGTTCTGTGACCTCGACCGTGTAGTGCGTTCATCCAAGTTTCCTATGATCTTCGAAGGTGGATGATCCCTCTGTACCAGCCAGGGAGCTTCTCGCCTCGAGATTGCCTCCCCCTCAACATCAGCTTCCACTTGAACTTGATCATGTGCTCGACTCGACGAAGGTGTAGCAGAAGGGCCGTCGTCGAAAGTCGTGGTAGTAGTGGAAGTGGAAGGTACACGATCTCCACACGGTGCATGATTTTTGTCATCATCTTCCTCATCAAGCTATTCTTCCTCAAAGATGGACTGTCCCAACTCGTCATCACCTGCACACTCAAAGACAGAAGAGCTACATGGAATGGTCTCGTCGAAAGTGACTTCGCAAGTCTCCATGATTTGGTTAGTTTCAATATTGAGCACACGATATGCTCGAGAGTGATTAGCATACCCAAGAAAAATACCATCCATCGAACGAGACTCAAACTTGTCCAAATTTCCTTTCTTAAGAATGAAACACTTGCAGCCAAAAACCCGAAAGTGACTCACACGTGGGGAACGCCCATGGAAAAGCTCATAGTAAGTTTTCTTCTTGAAAGCACGAAGGAAAATCCGATTCGAAACATGACAAGCTGTATTCACCACCTCTGCCCAATACTTCCTACGAGTCCTATGCTCATCTAGCATCGTCCTAGCCATCTCACAAAGCGTCCGATTTTTCCTCTCAACAACTCCATTTTGGCAAGCAACATATGGCGAAGAGTATTGATGTTCGAGACCAAGATCACGACAGAAGGCATCAAAACGAGTGTTCTTAAATTCCGTACCATTGTCATTGCGTAAAGCTCTCATGGCACCACCATTACTCTCATTTTTCAACCTCAAAATCAGATCTCAAACAAAATCAAATGTCTCATCCTTCGACGCCAAAAAGAACACCCAAGCATACCGAGAAAAATCATCCACCACAACAAGAACATACAATTTCCCACCAACTGAGTGAACGCGAGCGGGACCAACCAAGTCCATATGCAAAAGCTCCCCTGGACGCTTAGTCATCACATCTGTCAAGGGTGGATGAGAAGCAGCAACCATCTTACCATGCCTACAAGGTGCACAAACCAAATCTTTCTCGAACTTGAGCTTGGGCAATCCTCGGATAAGGTCAAGAGCACTCAAGCGTGTGAGTAAATCAAAGCTCACATGACCCAATCTCCTATGCCACTTCCAAAGCTCAGAAGAAGTACCAGCGATCAAACACCGAGAAGGACCAAAGATCGAGAAAAATCAGCACGAAAAATATGTCCCTCGGGAATGATCATACACACAAGATCACCTCAAGAATCAAGAATCTGAGGATCAGCACTCTTAAATCGAACCTCATAACCCTCATCAAGAAGCTGAGAAACAGAAAGCAAATTAAAACCAAGATTCTTGACAAGAGCAACCCGCTTCAACATAAAACCATCGCTTGCCTGAATAGCTCCCTCAGAAAGCACTCTACCTCTACCCTTATCCCCGAAAGTGATGTACTGCCTGGACACCACCGGGGTGAGACTGGAGAACCACTTCCTATTACCTGTCATATGTCTCGAGCAGCCGGAATCCATCAACCAAAAGTTCTCCAAACCTCCCACCTGCACAATCAAAAGCAAGAACGAGAATGAGCGAACGACTCGACACTGGGGTTAGCACAAAAAGAGTCAAACCAGTGTCGGGCCATCTGCTCAAAAGAGGGGTTTGCAAAATCAACTCTACCACGTGAAACCCTCTCGTCTCTCACTATCGGACCTCTAGCACCACGCGGGGGAAAACGCGGCATAGACTCTCTCCTATCCTCAAAGCTACGGTCAAACCTCCCTGAACCAAACTGACTACGAGCAGGAGGCCGCCTAGCAAAACCACTACGAGCTAGAACACCACGACTACCCAACGAAGGAACTGTACGCACAAAAGCCTCTCCTCTAGGCAAGGGTGAACGAGACACAGGCACACTACGGGAAGAGTAGTACCTGTCCCTGTTCCCCAACTCCTTCTCTCGTCTCACCTCCCTCTTCTTCCTCCAGCAAAACTCTTCTAGGTGACCATCCCTTCCAAAATGCTCACAATGGAAGCGGACTGGTTTTGGCTTTGGGGTTTCTCTCGGCTGTGGCTTCTCACTTCTCTGGTAACCCCCACTCCTCACAAAGGTCACTCTCCTTTGGAAGTTGTTTGTCTTTGGCGGAAACTTGGGAGGATCTAGAGTGGTGTCAAGCTTGTTCAACAGGTGGTTTGGCTTAGGTGCAAAGCTGTTCTTTGCTGGGGTTTTCTCTGGTGGGATTGGAGTGTTTGTAGTGGAACTGGCTTGCTCTCTCTCTTTCTCACCACTGTTCTCATCATCCTTCTCACAACCCAAACCATGACCATCAGCTCTCTTGAACCCAGCTATCATCATCTTAAGCTGTGGCTCGTGACCAGACAACCAACCCAAACACTGTGCTAGCTCAACATTCCTCAAAACAATAACATCACAAGCAGAACAAGAGTTTGCAATGGGTGATTTCAATTGAGCCTTAAGTGAACTAATCATAGTTCGAGATTCAAGCAACTGAGCATGTAAAACAGGGCAAGAAGTACAAGCACCTAGCAAAGAAGGTCTAGACTTCAACTCAGCAATCTCAACCCCAGCTTCTTCTAGTTCATCAAGGCATGTCATGTGTTTTTCCTTAAGAGCTACCAAATCAGCTAGATGCACATCACAGAAAGAGCATTCAATTTCATTCGATACAACAGGAGCATCCTTCAACACAGCAAACTCAGACTCAAGCTTAGCCACTCTCTCCCTAGACTCGCAAAGCAAAGACTCAAAGTCCATCGCCTTCTTTCCAGTCTCAGAAAGTAAGGCCTCAAGCTTAGCTACTCTCTCCTTCGACTCACCTAGCAAGGACCTAAACTCTCTCTTCTCCTTGTTGGTCTTCCTAAGCACATCATCACGGTTATCGACCAACTCCTCTAGTCTAGCAATCTCCTTACGCAAAGAGGTGGGATCGGTCAATACCTCATCCTCGGAGTCGGAGTCAGAGTCATCCTTGCTCTTCACGGAGTCGTGAGCCATGGTGCAGTAGTCGACGGCGGTGAAGGAAATGCCGTTGAAGTTGCAGTTCACGTTCTTCTTCTCCTTGCAGTGGCCGCAGTCTTCATCCTCGCTGCTCGAGCTTGACGACGTGTTGGTGGAGCTCGTGTCGATGTCACTCGCATCAGCCACCATCGCTCGAGGCTTGTTCTTCTTGTGCCCACCGTGCTTGTTCTTCGACCTTCTCTCTTCTTTGTTCTTGTGCTTGGAGCGGTACTCGTCCTTGGAGTGGTGCTTGTGGTCATCTCGCGGGCGGTGCTTGCGGTTGTAGTCGTTCTTGATCTCCTCGGGGCACTCGGCGATGAAGTGGCCCATCTTCCCGCATCTGTAGCTCGTACTCCCGGCACGCCTCGAACCCTTGCGGTTCTGGTACATCCTCTCGAACCTCCTGGTCAGCAACGCGAGATCCTCCTCGCTCAGCACCTCATACTCTTCATCTGGAAGAGACACAAGAGAAGACAAAGCAAAGTGTCTGGGAGTGTTAGCATGTCCATAACCAGAGCCACCGACTAAAGCCAGACTATGGGGATCAGTCGGACTCTTAGCCTTGGCAAGCAACTGTCTGTCAACCTCAGAGGACTTCAACTTGGAGAAAAGCTCGTCAACCGACAAAGTTTCATAGTTAGCCGACTCCATGATCGCCTCAACCTTGGCACCCCACACAGATCTATCAAGTGCTTGCAAGAGCTTGATAGCTCTGTCATGATCCGAGTATGGGAGGACGGTGATGTTGGCTTTCATGTTGTTGACTATGGAAGTGAAGCGCTGAAACAAAGCATCAACAGACTCTCCAGGCAAATGAGCGAAATTTTCATACTCTCGCGATACATCGAGAAAAGCCTAGCCTTCACATGGCTATCACCACCGTGGGCTACCTTGAGCTTCTGCCAGATCTGGCTAGCTAGGTCCTCGCCCAAAACTCGCTCAAACTCCTCAGCAAACAAAGCACGAAACAAGTAATCAACAGCTCTAGCGTTTGCCTCAAACTTATCTTTCGCATCCTGGGCATCTAAGTTGGTGGGATTGACATAGCGTTCATCTTTGGTCACATCCCACAACAACTTTCCTTTGCCTCGCAAGAAAGCGCCCATACGCACGACCCAATTCGGATAGTTCTTCCCATCGAAGTGCGGAGTTCCCGGAACCCCGATCTTGGTACGCCATCTTTGGATCTTAGACTGGTTAGAGTCGCAAAGACGTGTAACCGGCTTTGTTACCAATTGAAGGACCGAAACGGCGACCAGAGATGGGGGGAGTGAATGGGAGCCGATAAAAATTCTTCTCAACCGATCCGGCTATTTTCCCAAATCAACTCCGATGCCTCTGAGAGAGATCTTGCCAAGATCACGTAGCTACTGTCAAGCTACTGACCCTAGGAACAAGAATGACGCAGCGGAACTCAAATCGATCGAAACGAACACAAACCGAACCAAAACCAACACACCCTTGTGCTGCTAGGGGGGGCGGTTAAACCGCCTAGGGGGGCGGTTAAACCGGCCTGCCCTGGAAGCCTCGGAAAAAAGTCAACTCGAAAGTGGATCTCCCAAACCGCTTGAGCTCTTGAGATGAGATTTTGGCCAGATGATATACACCTCCAGTGGAGTGTTTTCCCAAAAGATCTCGGCCTCTAACTCACTAGAACTCCCGGAATCTCAAATCTAAGGAAGAACACCTTGAACTCGAGTTCATCCCAAAATCCTCAAATCCAAGGCGATTCACGGCGTTTGGGGGCAAGATATCACCAGCAAAAGAGGCACAAGGCACTCATATGTGAATCCCCCAAAGAAATCCGAGAGAAAACGCCCAAGGAAGTGAAGAACGAAAATCCCCCAAAAATAGCTCTGAAAATACCTTCGAAAATACGAAAAGAGAAAGGAGCTCGTGGATTCAAATCATGGCACAAAGATGAACTGAACAAACTCAATCAACAAACCATGAATTCACCTATACAACCTACGAATGATTCGAAATAGTTCTAGGTGGAAGGGATGAAGGGAAACTACAAGTCCAAAGGAAAAATAGAGAGATAGCTAAAGAGATAGCAGCCAGCAACCCCTAGGGGGCCTATTAGTAGTCCAACTGGTGGTGCTCTAAAGACTATACTACCCCTAAGTGATACATACCCCTCAGGGGCAAATTTGACATTTGGTCTCAGATATTTTCCGGCTGGAACACCTTCCACCGCAAGCTAGCGTCCCTCCGACGCAAGCCTTGCGGTCACGCCGCGTGTCCTCCGGATCGAAGCTCCTCGACGCCGAACTTGGGCCGGCCCAGGGGGAGGCGGTTAAACCGCCCCTGGCTGGTCACCTCAGCCCAGCTGCCCAATCTTCACCTCGTCGAGTCCTCGGCCATTGTTTTGAGGCCCAAACCAAGGAAAACCGTCCACCGATGATTTTGTGGTCAAATCACCAAACCCCGCGCGCAAACTTTGGTTGTGAGCCGCTACCTTGCGCCGACTTCTCGTCCGCGTACGAGCTTCAGTTGTGAGCCGCTACCTCGCATCGGAACCACGTCCCCTTGCTCGTTCTTGCCAGCATGTGAACCGCACTTGATCCATCTGGCCACCGGGTCCCTCGAACCAAGCCTACTTGTCTCTCCGCTCCTCGGAGGCCGCCATGGCTAAGACCTTTCGTGCCTGTTCTTCACCTGCACCAATGCAATCAAGCCACATTCTACACCTGCAATACTTGAGCCAAGGGAAACGTCAGTCCACACTACGTTGTCAATCACTCATCACACCAGGAAGCGACCTTCCACCGGTCCTCGGACACACCGGGTCCTCACATACACTTCACAACCCCAAATTTTCAAAAAAGACAAACCGGTTGTCTTGCCAGTCCATATCTCATATGGTGTCTTGTCCACGGATTTAGACGGTACCCTATTAAGTGTGAAAGCTGCTGTTTCAAGAGCGTATCCCCAAAACGATAACGGTAGGTCTGACTGGCTCATCATTGATCGTACCATGTCCAACAAGGTTCGATTACGTCGCTCTGACACGTCGTTTCTCTGAGGCGTTCCAGGCGGCGTAAGTTGTGGAACAATTCCGCAACTCTTTAGATGACTGCTAAACTCGTGGCTCAAATACTCACCTCCATGATCGGATTGTAAGGCCTTAATTTTCTTACCACATTGATTTTCCACTTCATTCTGAAATTCTTTGAACTTTTCAAAGGTTTCTGACTTATGTTTCATTAAGTAGACATAGCCATATCTACTAAAATCATTAGTGAAGGTAATGAAGTATTGGAATCCACCTCTAGCTGTCGTGCTCATCGGTCCACACACATCCGTATGTATGAGTTCCAATAAGTCATGCGCCCTCTCAGGAAAACCTGTGAATGGCGTCTTGGTCATCTTGCCTAGCAAACAAGCTTCGCATGTCTCGTATGATTCAAAATCAAACGAAGTTAAAAGTCCATCTGAATGGAGCCTTTTCATGCGCTTTTCACTTATATGACCCAAACGACAATGCCACATATATGTCGGACTTAAATCATTAGGCCGAGGCCTTTTAGCACTTACATTACAGATAGGCGCATCATCAAGATTTAAAATAAACAAACCATTCACAATGGATGCAAAAGCCACAAACATGTCATTCTTAGAGATCACACAACCATTGTTTTCACTCGCAAATGAATAACCATCCTTCATCAAACATGAAGGAGACACAATGTTTCGACTTAAACTAGGAACATAATAACAATTATTTAGTTCCATTATAAATCCTGATGGGAGGTGAAGTTGCATCGTCCTGACGGTCAGCGCTGCAACTCTTGCATTGTTGCCCACGCGAAAATCAACTTCTCCTCTTTCCACGCTTCTACTTCTTATTATTCCCTGCATCGAATTGCAAATATGAGCAACCGATCCGGTATCAAATACCTAGGAATTAACATAAGAATCAGCGAGGAAGATATCTGTAACAAAAACCTGAAGCGTACCTGAACCGGAAGTACTCTTACTTCCCTTGTTCTTTAGCGAAGCTAGGTACTGCTTGCAGTTTCTCTTCCACTGACCCAGTTCATTACAGTAAAAGCATGGCTTATCAGGCGCTGGTCCAGGTTTGGGATCCGAGCTTGGCTTGTTGGTCACATCTTTGGCCTTGCCCTTCTTCTTCCAATTGCCCTTCTTCTTAAAGTTAGGCTTGTTCTGGATTGCCATCACATGGCCGCCACCATTGCTCTTCTTAATGTCAGCCTCTGCTGTTTTAAGCATCCCACACAGCTCATTCAAGCCCTTCTCTGCCCCATGCATATGGTAGTTCGATATGAAGCTCCCATAGCTTGGCGGAAGTGACGCTAGAATAAAATCAGTGGCCAACTCTGGACCTAGAGAGCCACAATCATATTGTGTGTAGTATATCCCTCAAACTACATCTGCAGCTCAGGTTCCATACTAGCAAGTAGAAGGCAGCTTATCTGATTATCAACATCCAACACTCTCTGGTGGGCGTTTCTCACAGCAGCAGTTGCATTTTCAGCAGGCTCGTCTGGTAAAGGGGTGTCTAGAACATCCTCCTTTTTCTCTGCCCTGAGAACAATTATCACATTGCGGATCCAATCCGCATAGTTTGTTCCATTCAACTTTTCTTTCTCAAGGATCGAACGTAAAGTAAACGGTGCGTTGACAGCCATTGATCTACAACAAAATAATAATGCAAAATACTAAGACAACGTATCCATGACGGAGTAAATTAAATTAACCATTTAACTGAATCTACTCCCACTAAAATCAATATCCCTCGATTGATTACTTGTGATTCAGGATCCACAACTAACAAGTCGACTAGTGAGCTTTAGCATCACCGCTAGAAGACATGGTAGATCGGTAAGCAACTCTTTGCTAATCATATCTCATATGACTCCTGTTGTTGGGTGACATCTCTATGTCTCGGCGACCAACTCTTTGTGCCCCAAGGTCCTTAACTGTTAAGATGACCTTGTTCAAGATAACCAAGCCCCGTGCGAGTAAGTATCCGATACGAACCCATCTAGTCGAGGAAAATCAGTAGCACCCTAATTTTATAGACCCACCACTGATCGTGCAAAGACATGACGGTACAAGGTTTGGGAGGGCACGTAAACTTAAATATTACTGAGGGATCATTCTACTTTTATCGTCGCATGCTAAAAAACATCATTCGTCGCATGTAAACAAAAGCAGAACGTTCAAGGACGACATTCACACAATAATGACACGGTATGGCCCATTAACACAGGTAGATCTCCATCTCCATTGTGTTGTCCATCATGTTGATCTCCATCTTCATGATCCATCATGTTGATCTCCATCTCCATGATCCATTCATGCCATCCTCTAGTGATGAGTCCTCCAAGAACTAACATCTAACGCATGCAAGTAAATAAATTACATAATCGTGCTTAGATCATCACAGGTTGGCATGCAGGCCATTACATTAACTTGACAATACATATGGCTCCAGCCGTATTGCCGCACTCACAACACACAGGTCATGATTCAATTACATACATGCATCACATACACATAGGGGCCATACCGATCACATGAATTTCTGCAAAAACAAGTTAGGCGATTCCGACGTCTAAACTTAAAACGCAGAAAACTCCATCTCCCGGCAGAATTTCGCAAATCTAATTTCGGCAAAACTGCTACTTGCAGTCTAAATCAGACGTAACTTTTTCTGTAGATGAATTTTCATATAAAAATTGTCTCCATCCGAGATCGTATGCGAAAGTTATGGCTGTTTTACTGAACACCTTGTTTTCGCATCTTTCTCCGGCCCGGTTTCAGATCCAATCTTCACCGTCACACATCCCATGCGCCTGGCCATTGACCTAAGTTTGATTCGACCAATCCAATTGATCTACATCTCACCATGCATGGGTTTACGAGTATCACTTAGCTCCGATAGCGGAAAAACCGACCGGTAGGAGCAATTCGTTACACGACCATCACAGCAAAGATCACGAACCGATCAGAGACTCATCTACAACCACGCATATCTCCATATGCCCACGATCGAACCTATAACGAAGCAGCTATGGCTTTGATACCACTGAAGGGATTCGGGAGGCTACGCTAGCACAATACAAAACCGTGTACCCCGAAACCAGGAACAACTGCAGTTATAGATCTCAGATCGTTACCACTAGACGCGCAGATGTAGCAGAACCATCTTGGTGTAGAGAAGCACGTCGAGGTAGCAGTGCCGTGAAGTTGCGACCGTCCGTCTGGTCCTACAGCACGTGCGGTTCGTCCTAGTGCTCCAAACGTAGCACCTCCGAGGTATCCACACGTACGAGGATGGAACGCCGAGCGCCGGTGTGCCAGCACCCGGGCGCGCACGACGAGAGAGGAGAGAGCGGCGGCCAGGGAGGGGCAGCTAGGGCTTGGGGCAGCACAACATGCTTGAGTCGTCCCCCTTTGCCCCTCCCGCGTATATATGAGGAGGAAAACCTCTCATCCCTTCGTCCATTAGCAATACGGGACTAATAGATGTTGTAGTCCCTCTAGTGCTAATGGGCCATGCTAATGGGCTTCCACTTTGTAGGCCCATTAGTGGATCCAATCCAATTGGCTCTAGGGCATATATCCAACAGAGCCTGCGCCACTTTGTGTTGCTATCGCCCAGCTGGGGGACGACGTGAAGCGGCAGGTGCACGAAGCTGGGTCCCGCGGTTGCTTCGAGGGTTCCTACCACACCTTCACCATGACGCTATCCCATTACAACGTCGACGTCCTGCGCATTAGTGAAGGGATCCCCAGTGAGACTCCTGTAGCCGACCTGGAGGTTTTCTAGACCAAGGCGAGAGAGGCAGCTCTGGTGTGGGCCGAGGCGCTAGAGCCAGTGCTTCATCATCCTGAAGTCCCCTCGACGGTGCCTGCATCTGCTTCTCCTGGGTCTCATGAAGAACAGAAAGTTGCATTTAGGGGAGATATTTGTAAATAGGGTAGTTTAAACATCGTGTCTTTAACTTGCGAGAGTAGTTTGTTTTATTCGTGTACTTTTGCCTTTTGAACGATCTTTTCCCCGAGTCATTGATCTTGGTTTTTATCAGAATGTTGAGCCGTTCCTGGATGTGGTTTTCTTGGGGAAAGTGTGAGTTGTAGCCGCAGGGGTGTAAACCTATCGGCAATCCAACCAATAGTCACCCTACCCGAGGTGGGCGTCAAGCATCCTGATGCGACCTTGACCTATGTCGCGGGATTGGATCACAAAAACGGCAAAAAGGTGCCAAGTGTTTCGCACCGGACTTGGCGTGTGCCATATTTGGTAGCCCCCGAGCGGGGGCCGACCCTGGGAGGGTCGGACCTGCGCTTTCGTTTAAGAGAGGAAGATTAATAAATTTGGATCGGGTGAGACGAGTTTAGACTTATCTGTTTGTTACGATGGCGTAGAAGACCCTGCGCGCCATGCGTAGGGCCGCTTTTCCTGGGGATAAGGACGCCTTCAATATCCTTGTCGAGAAGTGGTTGGGAGGCAGCCTCAGTTTGTGCCCTGCTTGACTACTGCCTTGATTTGACCTATCGCTGACGTCGTGTTTTCGTGCGGTCAATCGGGGCTGCGCACCGTGCTTTGACGTGACGCTGGCGCGGCGTCAGAACTCAGAGCCTTTCTCTTGCTTCGATGAGGTCTTGGACTTTTTGCTCTTCGTGCAGAGATCACGAGGCGCACAGTGTTACCGGGCGGGGTAAGCGTACCCGCTTGTGTGGCTATAAAAGGTGAGGCTTGTGTGTTTGGTTGAACACACCACCACCTGATCTTCTAGCCATGAGAGACAAATTCACCAGACAGGGTCGGCCGCATGGCCGTCCACCTGAGTTTTTCGGTCGCAGTTTTGTGAGTTGGTGCTAGAGGGATGCTTGCGAGTGGAGGGGGAGCAGGCTACAGAGCCGCGATCCTCATGTCTTCCATGCCGCATCTGGCCTGGACTTTGGCATGACTCCGGGGGCCTTTGACTGGCTCTCCTTAGTGGCTAGTGCTACTTGAGGAGAGAGCTGGTCAATCGCCCTAGCCGGAGCACGCAGGGGCCCTGCTCTCGGTCCCATGGATTGCGCTGTCCATGGACTTCGAGCTGTGGCCCTTGCGTGTGTGCGAAGTGGACGAAGGCATGCTGTAGTGTTAGGGGCTTGGCCTAGAGGTCAGGCGCCCTGGTTGCATTTGATGGTCCTTTGTTCGCCTGGCGCAGTGCCGGAGGCCTTGCCGACGCTGAGGGGGAAGACGGGTTGCGGTGTCTGCTTGGACAACCTCGGTGTGCTAGAATCAGCAAAGCAGAGCCGTGTTGGTGGTTGTTACGATACGATTTTACCACCAACATTCCATCATATTTTAGGCTCATCTTGCTCACAACAAAGTGAAATTGGTTATTTCTAATGAGTTCCACAAGTTTTGTACAATTTGTGAGTGCAAGAGCAATCAAGCAAAAGATGAAGCAAATTGGGCACAGGGCCAGGCCGGTCGGCCTAAGCTAGGCCGACTGGCCCCCTTTCCCCTCCTACGGCCAGGTCATTGATCCACAAGATTACTAACTTATCAAGGATAATCATGAGCCGTGGATTTGGTGTCGGTTTGATCAAAAGACCCGGAAGGCCTAAGGTGGGATTAACATGGATTGAAGGGCCCACCACATAGGATTCTTGGACAGATTTAACCGAACGCAACAACTACCGACTTCAAGACGTCATCCAGGCCGTTCCTGGAAAGGACGGTGCCACTTGGCACCAAGGCCAGGCCGGCCGGCCTAGGTGAGGCCGATCGGCCTACCGCCGTGGCTCCTACGCTTCCCCCTTCGCGTGGATGTTAAGCAGGAGATTAGCGTGATGGTGATGACGGGAACCGCCCTTCAAAGGCGATAAATGGCACCCTTCAACCCCATTCAAGAGACACCATCCAAAGGAGAGAAGAGTAGTCTAGTGAAAAGTTCTCATCTTTAGAATTAGATTAGGGAGAGAGTGGGTGAGTTGCTTGGGTGACAGCCAAGCTTTGTAGAGAGAGTCCAGGATTTCCTCTCGGTCACATCTCAACATTTCCGCCCCAGAGGAATACACTTCAGGAGTTATCTTCAGTAAGTCCTCGGTCTCTTGCCTTTAGTACCTCGCTAGTTCACGAATTACTTTCAGCAATCTATTTAATTTATCTTTGATCTGTGGGTACCTGAGTCTGCGCGAGTGACAGCGACTCTTGTTTGGGGTTTCCTCTATAGCCCTTCGTGTTGGGTGGAGGTCAGTGGCTGAAAGCTTTGGCGTGGTGCCTGTGCGGGCTAGCCACCTCAGGTTGTGTTGCACCCCACGGAACTGCAGTGGTAGGCGGCAGGTGGTGACAACCCTGTCCGTCCTTTGGAATCCACCACGTTCGGGTGTACTCATAACAGTAGTGCTGAGCCCGGAAGAACCCCTCTCTCATCCCGTTCTGAGTTCTTCCCGTTCTAGCCGTCGAAGCAGATCAGATTAGATTAAGATAGATTGTCTGGGGTAACAAGTAGCTAACTAAAGTCAAGCTCTCTACCCGTTTACCTTGTGCACCCTGGTGGGCCGGTTAGAAAAGTTCTAGGCTGGTCGCATCTACCGTTCCTTGGATTCGATATCCAGGTTTTTACTCCCCTGGTGAAAGGCTACATCGTACTCCGTGTGCTTGCGGATTTAGTTAGGCTAAGGGGTGCCAACAAGCTTTTCTGGCGCCGTTGCTGGGGAACGGTAGCAACACTAGTGTAGGATCTTTTTAGCCGTACACTTTATCCCCATAACCATCTATCACATGGAGTTTTCTCCTAGTTATCCGACGGTTCCATCTAGGGAGTATTTGGAACCGCCACCATCTTGCCACCCCGTACCATCACATGGCCTCAAGATTCATCCCAGTCTCGTTGCCATGGTTCGTGCACAGTCTTTCAGTGGAACGAAGGACGAAAGTCCCTATGCTCACTTGCAGGTGTTTGAAGAGAATTGCTCTCTTCTTATCATACCCGGCATCAACCAAGACACCATACGATGGAAACTTTTCTCATTTTCTCTGATGGGAAATGCAAAATCTTGGTACGATCGGACTGCAAGGGGATTTAGCGGAGATTGGATCAAACTCAAGGGGATTTAGGGGAAATGCAAAATCTTGGTACGATCGACCGAATGCTGCCATATGTGTGCCCAGGAAGTCCACACAACACATATAGCTTACAAATATGGTATTACAGAGAACACAATGCTCGAATAAAACAATTTACATCAGAGTTTACAAAGGACACATGCCTTAACACAGCGAAAGACTAACTTATTAACTATCATCTGGTAGAGCCTCAAGTCCACAGGGACACCGACTGGTTGACCACAGCTCAGATGTACGGAAGGTCTTCTGATAAATCATTAGTCGCTGCCTCGAATGATAGTCCATCTGATTACCCATCCGGGATTTTGTTGATTGCAGGCAAGTGTAAGTAATCCGTCTTAGCAAGTATAACAGGAATGCATGAAGGCTTAAGAAAGGCTTGACACGGCTGAACTACATTTAGCACTTTTAGTTGGTTCGTTTTAGCATTCTCCAAATTACTACAAGTGTAAGAGCTCCCAGTTGTAACCCCATTAGATAAGATGTAAGTAGCATTAGAACCATGGAACATCATCAACATCATCTTCTAACAAAAAAGGATCCAGGCCGCTCGTGACCGTGAGCACGGCTATCATGATAGATGTACACTCTGCAGAGGTTTCACTCTTTCCCCAACCGTTAGCGTAAAAGCTCAAAGGAGCTTTCAACCCAACCACGCACGTACCACACTTCCGAGGTGTGAGTGCATAGGGACGCTACAAGGCTTTTCACAAAACACCCTAACAAGCATAGTAGCCGTTTTGGTTCAACATAGGCAGCATGACCCAAGGCATCGAGATTGACCGTCGCTCAGGGCGCAGCGTGAGGGGGGGTCAATGGTGTCCGGAGCGCGGGCATCGCCCTTTCGGCGCGACGTGTGGAGTATCAGGGTGCAGCGTAAACACTCCAACACGGGACTGTGCCTAACGAGACATAGACAACAGATCTCAGAGCGCAGGTGAGACCGTCCTCGATGGATCAAACCATACTCTCACCCATGTTCCCCACATACGCCTTTTGGTAACTGTTGGCACTCCTTAGCGTCACGTTTTAGCAACGCTCAAGAGCGCGAAGATATATGTTGTTGTATGCAAAATTAATTCTGCAAGCGCACAGAATATATCTCGTTGTAGCACTTCACCTCGGGAGTAACCCCAGGGTATCGTATTTATATTTCCGCAGGGAAGCAGATGGTTAAAGTGTATTGAAGAATGAAATGATATATCTTGCCAGAAATATCAAGCCACAAACCCAGGGGCACTAACTCTAGGTTTGGGAGGATAATGGTCAAGTTAATGACCGGATAGAAGGTCTAAAAGACCAGCGACACACGGAGCACCTAAAGAAAAGGAAAGACGTTGGGAGAGACCGGACCTAGACACTTCCTAACTCAGAGCAAAAGGCACTCTAGCCTTAGCCTAGACTCTAGCTTAGATACCAGGAACAGAGCTTGCTTCGACGACTAGAACGGGATGAGAGAGGGGGTTCTCTGGGCTCAGCATTACTGTTATGAATACACCCGAACGTGGTGGACTACGAAGGACGGACAGGACTGTCACCACCTGCCGCCTACCACTGCAGTTCCATGGGGTGCAACACACTTCCTAGTTAATCAACAAGCCAGACACCACGTCTGCACTCGATGATTAAGATTTCTCTTGAGGCCTGTCAAGAGAAATCCATGTCTTCCCTAAGGCGTTTTACGGCCCGGTCAAGGCGAGCAAACCCGCGAGATAAAGCCCAGTAGAGCTAAACTAAACTCTACACTAAAACTAAAGGGGATAGAACTTTGCTCTAAAGAGAGCAAGATCTTTACTCTAAAAGAAGAGCAAGACAGAAATATAAAAGATAAACTTAAGCTCTGAAGTAAGAAAGTAATTGTATTAATAAACTCTTCAAAAGAAGGAAAGGATACAAGAGCTTAACCAGAACTCCGAAGACTCCGAAGATCCGAGCTAAGCTCGACTCGACTCTACTCGCAACTCTAATCCTAATCTAAGAAATGAAAAAGATACAAGAGCTCCCTTCAAGTAGAGACTTGAGTGATGTGGTGTGTGTGTTCCCAAGGTGGATGAGCTGCCTTTTATAGCCTCCAGGGGGTGGATGTCAGCTTCATTAGCACGCCAAGGCTCTACTTAGGCCTCACGCTAAGGAGGAGACGTGGCGGCCACAGAAGGAGGCCGGTCGGCCTCATCAAATCCGGCCGCCCTGGCCCTGGTGCCACTTGGCACCGACCTTTGCAGTAACGGCCCTGATGCTCTCCTGAAGTCGGTTTTAGTTGCGTTCAGTTGAAGCTTGTCCGAGAATCCTAGGATGTGGGCCCTTCAATCCATGTGCTTTCAGCTCTAAGCCTTCCGGGTCCTTGGATCAAACCGACATTGTTTGCATGGTTCTTGATCATCCTGGGCACTTGGCATGGCTTGTGGATTAGTGACGTGGCCAGACCTGGACAGGGGAGGCCGGTCGGCCTAGGCTAGGCCGGCCGGCTTGGCCTTGTGCCAGGTTTGGCCCCTGTTTCACCTGTTTCATCCTGCAACCATAACTCATCCAAAACTTGTGGAATTTGTCAGTAAAAACACTTTTATGTATGGAATATGGTATGATCATCCTCATTTTACCGAAATGTTGACGGTCACTACGAGGTTGTAATGGCCGTCAACAGTAACCACTAGCAAGCTAGAGACGTACATGTTACTTGTCCAAGACCAGAGCCATAATAGTTACGGCGGCGGCGACAGGTTCCTGGGTTGCCGCTTAATGAACCGGACCTTAAGGAGAGACACTAGAACAAGCACGAAGCAGATGTTCTAGCTCCTTGAACCAAGTTGCTAAAAAGCAAGTTTTACCATCATCTTGAAGTGAACCATTAAATCAAGATTAACAATTAAAGAATGGTGACAGTAGCTGCGCTTAGTAACGACTACCCATGAATGCATAAACCCGGGTATAACAAGGACATGATAAAAGTAGCTAGGTACAACCTTAAGGCACATCAAATTAGACACATGCATATGAATGAATGATTAATGGTGAATGGGTTGCAAGGAATTTCCATGTTACACTTGCCTTAAATCCAGTTAATAGTTGCACAGGGCCTTCAGCTCCCGCTCTTCAAACTCTTGTTCTTCAAGATCCTTGGACAGCGTTCCTTCTCCTACTCGTAGCAATCATCCGAAGCAATCACTCTAAAGCAAACATACAAGCAACAAATAGAGACAACTAAGAATAGTACATCAATCAAAGCAAAAGCTTTAAAAGAGCGTTCTAAATGATAGGGCTCGTTGCTACGAACGAAAGGCACGAGAAACGCTAAGAATGGGACTACGGATGAAAAGGAACCACTAGCGAATGATTTCTGGTTACAAGGCAAAAGACTATGTGCTGGATATATTTTAATTAAGTAAAATCATGTGCATAGGCTATTTCGGAGAAATACCCTATTTAGAATTAACATATGTTATATTTGCATTTGAAAAGCGGAAGTAGACTTAGTCAGATTTTATTTTTAATTGTTTATGTATCAATTATACAAATTCAACATTTAACTTTAGAAAAGAGAGAGGTACATGAACATCTAATCGAATAAGTTTGTTCTTGGTGTTGAACTAATCAATTTATTATTAGAAAGCAATGACAGTAGTATTAATCATATTAGTTTTATTCATAAAAGCGAGGTATAACCTATTTAACTTTTATTTACAAAAACCAATTGAATAGGAATTAATTAGATTAGCATTTAATTAACAAGACCGAGGTGTAGCTCTAATTGACTTTTATTTATGAAACACAGTCGAATAGTATTAATCAAATTAATATTAGTTACGAAAACCGAATGTAAAGCCTAAGTTGATTTTATTAGGAGAAAGACATTGCAAGTAGACATTAATCAAATTAATTTAGAATAATTTACAAAAGCATAAGTTGATGTAAACATCACTACTAACGTATACTTTAAGCCGGCACGAACCTAACGCGACAAGAACGGATCAAAACGGAGCTAAAAAGTGGAATCTATGAGCTAAACAAGGCTGCAGGAACCTATACGTAATTAAACGTAGCCAGCAAGGGTTAGCAAAGAAGATGCCATAGACTCAGTGAATAGTCACTGTGAATATGTAAAACTTTGGGGTTACATCTGCAAAAGGGCAGAGCTCGGGCTGGGTTGACAGAGTCTATTGTTTTCAGTGGGTTTTCTGTGAATTTGCCAGGACACAAAGAGTTGACAAATAATTACATAAACCCCCAGGGATGAAACTGCAAGTCGACCATCTTCAACCTCTGGACACCCACGGCGGCGGCACTGGGCGGTCCGGCGGGGCTGGGGCTCCGGTGAGGTGGGGGAACGACGGAGGAGTACGAGGGGGTCACGTGGGGGTGCTCACCGGCGGCGGAGACGGCTCGTGGCGGCGGGGATTCGGCGCGGACGGCGGACGGCGACGGCGGCTCGGGGAAGCTCGCGGCGGCGGCGTTCCAGCGACGGGGAGGCAACTGGGACCGGCGACGGGGGTGCGGCTCGGCGTCGCGGTCCTCGTGGCGGGTTCGGCTCGGCCCGGCGGCCATCGCGCGCGGCGGCGGCCTGCGGCGGCGCTCGGCTCGGCCGGGTCTGCGCGGCGGCGCTACGCGCTGCGAGGAAGGGGGGCGGCGGCGGCGGGGTCAGCAGGGGCGCGCGGGACCCTAGGCCGCGGCCTTTATAGGCACGCAGCCCTAGGATGGCCGGGCTCGGAGGCCGAGGAAGGCCGGCCGGCGACGGCGGCCTGCTGGGCCAAAACGGGCCGGGGTAAGGTTAGCGGGTCGGGTCGGGTTCAGTTGGATCCGGCCCGATCCGCTAAGGGTTAGGGTTTTGTTTTTATTTTCTGGATAATCTATTTTCAGTGCAAAAACAAATCTAGAAAATTCTAGAAAAATGTTTTTAAAGCACGAAAAATACCCAAAAAATCCCGAAAATTCTAGAAAAATTCCAAAGGTAGATTGGGACACAATGAGTCCAAATAAAATACCTGTAGCTCATGAAAAGGATAGTAGAGCCTTCTAGTAAATAGAAAGAGCTCTAAAAAGAGGAGAATTAATTTCTGAAAGAGTCCAGAAAATTCCCAAAAGAACCTAATCATCGCATTAACACATTTTAAAACCTGAGCACTCATGAAACACCAAAATGCATCGGCATGAATGCAACACATATAACAAACTTATTTAATTTCAAAAGAACAACCAATTGTTTTTCTACACTAAATTCCCTGTAAAGTAAATAAATGTTGGAAGAGTTTTAAAATTATGAGAAATCATTGTTTAATTTTTCTTTTTAATCACATCCTGAAATCCAACAATTTCAGGGTGTGACAGAACTACCCCCCTTAACAGGAATCTCGTCCCGAGATTCAAGAGAAAGGCTAGCAAGAAAAGAAAGGCTTATGGGTTTCATGGCTTCACATATTCTTGTCTTGCTCCTCGTACCACCATGTGCTAATCACTGTAGAGAACCTTAGTATAAGTTTGTTGAAGTTTCTCAATCACGCCTCCTCCTTCTTCATGCTCTAGCCTCTTCTTTCTTCGTGGATTTCTTCATTTGATTCCATGGATGTTCATAAATTTCTTTCTTTAAAGTGATTTGAGTAGAGCTGGATTGATTGTCCCATTACTCTCTTAGGCTTTACTGGCTTGTCTGATGATGATCCTTTCTTCAACTCTCTTCAACTACTATCTTCTTCTTGCTTTACCTCTTTATGTACATCTGGACTACCCCTCTTAACAAGTTCTTTCCAAGTTTCAAATTGAGTCTGGTAAGGGTGAGCTCCTCTCTTGACTTCATCATGGTTAGGATGGAGATGAAACAATAGAGGAGGAAGAAGCAAGGATGTCAAAGATTTATAGTAGCAAGGAGGGGAGACAAAGGGGTAAAAAGATGGGAGATCAGCATCATTAAGATGTCAACAAATTTTCAGGGTGTTACAGAACTACCCCTCTTAACAGGATTCTGGTCTCGAGATTCAGAAAAAAGGGAGAAGCAAAGAGGAGAAACAAAGCATGATTATTGTTGCAAGGTAGGTTGATGTTCATCCTCTTGTAGAGCGGCGTAGAATCTTCAATCTTCATAATTCTCGTTATTGGGGTCTTCGGTGTGGAGTAGTGGGAGAATAGCAAGCAGTAAGGTGGCGAAGCAACTTGAGTAGATCCCTCTTTACTTCGACTTGCTCCATGTGTTTGATGGTTGTAGATGCTTGTCGTTGATGTTGGTGTTGCCTTCATCTTCCTCTTCCGAGATGGTCCATTTGATTACAGAGAAAGAAAGGAAGATGACAAGGAGGTGGGAGATACAGAAGAAGAACCTAGCTAGGCAACTGATGTCATTGTAGGTAGAAGACTAACAATACACCAACAATCAATACAAAGAAGCAAATCAAACAAGATCATAAAACAAAACATCATCACACAAATACAGAATTCCAACAGTCAACAATTGCCAATCGATGCTATGTGTTGTTAGTAGGGATGCAAAGGATATTCCTAACTCCTAAGCAAGGCTCTAACGTCATGCTTGAACCAACATTAGAATAGGTGGTGTGGATCACCTGAGATGAGTATAAAGAGAGACTTTGGAATCTAAAAGACTCAAGGACAGACTCCAAAGAGAATAGGTAAGTCTGAATGAAGACAAACAAACATTCTCAAAAGAATGTCTAGGAGATGAGTAGACGAGAATGAATAGAAGGCCAAGGAAGTATCACCGGAAGTTGGATAAATAAGGCTACAAGGATAGATAGGAATTTCAAGGAAGCATCGATTGATTAAGGCCAAGGATTTAAACCTGGAAAGCTTTACAACGTCACCAATAAATCAAGGGGGTGAGGTGCAAGAGATAGATAAAAACATATTCGTCAAAGTGGACAGATATTCAAGATTGAGTGGTCAAGGATTTGTAGAGTTAAGGATTAAGGGTTCAGTGATAACAAACACAAGGTGCGGATGAAAGACCAAAAGTCAAGGGTAAGAAGTAAGCAATCAAGGTGTAGTTAAGTGGTCAAGGAGCAAGAAGAGTTAACAGAGGGAGCAAAGATAATATAGAGAAAGTCTCTATATCAAAGTGAACCTTAGGAATCGACCATTTCTATCTAGGCTATGATCCTACAGTCAGCACGGCTCTGATACCAATTTGTCACACCCGGATTTCCACAGAAACCCGAATGCTGCCATATGTGTGCCCAGGAAGTCCACACAACACATATAGCTTACAAATATGGTATTACAGAGAACACAATGCTCGAATAAAACAATTTACATCAGAGTTTACAAAGGACACATGCCTTAACACAGCGGAAGACTAACTTATTAACTATCATATGATAGAGCCTCAAGTCCACAGGGACACCGACTGGTTGACCATAGCTCAGATGTACGGAAGGTCTTCTGATAAATCATCAGTCGCTGCCTCGAATGATACTCCATCTGATTACCCATCCGGGATTTTGTTGATTGCAGGCAAGTGTAAGTAATCCGTCTTACTTAGCAAGTATAACAGGAATGCATGAAGGCTTAAGAAAGGCTTGACACGGCTGAACTGCATTTAGCACTTTTAGTTGGTTCGTTTTAGCATTCTCCAAATTACTACAAGTGTAAGAGCTCCCAGTTGTATGCCCATTAGATAAGATGTAAGTAGCATTAGAACCATGGAACAACATCAACATCATCTTCTAATCAAATAGGATCCAGGCCACTCGTGACCATGAGCACGGTTATCATGATAGATGTACACTCTGCAGAGGTTTCGCCCTTTCCCCAACCGTTAGCGTAAAAGCTCAAAGGAGCTTTCAACCCAACCACGCACGTACCACACTTCTGAGGTGTGAGTGCATAGGGACGCTAGAAGGCTTTTCACAAAACACCCTAACAAGCATAGTAGCCGTTTTGGTTCAACATAGGCAGCATGACCCAAGGCATCGAGATTGACCGTCGCTCAGGGCGCAGCGTGAGGGGGGTCAATGGTGTCCGGAGCGCGGGCATTGCCCTTTCGGCGCGATGTGTGGAGTATCAGGGCGTAGCGTAAACACTCCAACACGGGACTGTGCCTAACGAGACATAGACAACGGATCTCAGAGCGCAGGTGAGACCGTCCTCGATGGATCAAACCATACGCTCACCCATGTTCCCCACATACGCCTTTCGGTAACCACTAGCAAGCTAGAGACGTACATGTTACTTGTCCAAGACTAGAGCCATAATAGTTATGGCGGCGGCGACAGGTTCCTGGGTTGCCGCTTAATGAACCGGACCTTAAGGAGAGACACTAGAACAAGCACGAAGCAGATGTTCTAGCTCCCTGAACCAAGTTGCTAAAAAGCAAGTTTTACCATCATGTTGAAGTGAACCATTAAATCAAGATTAACAATTAAAGAATGGTGACAGTAGCTGCGCTTAGCAAGGACTACCCATGAATGCATAAACCCGGGTATAACAAGGACATGATAAAAGTAGCTAGGTACAACCTTAAGGCATATCAAATTAGACACATGCATATGAATGAATGATTAAAGGTGAATGGGTTGCAAGGAATTTCCATGTTACACTTGCCTTAAATCCAGTTAATAGTTGCACAGGGCCTTCAGCTCCCGCTCTTCAAACTCTTGTTCTTCAAGATCCTTGGACAGCGTTCCTTCTCCTACTCGTAGCAATCATCCGAAGCAATCACTCTAAAGCAAACATACAAGCAACAAATAGAGACAACTAAGAATAGTACATCAATCAAAACAAAAGCTTTAAAAGAGCGTTCTAAACGATAGGGCTCGTTGCTACGAACGAAAGGCACGAGAAACGCTAAGAATGGGACTACGGTTGAAAAGGAACCACTAGCAAATGATTTCTGGTTACAAGGCAAAAGATTATGTGCTGGATATATTTTAATTAAGTAAAATCATGTGCATAGGCTATTTCGGAGAAATACCCTATTTAGAATTAACATATGTTATATTTGCATTTGAAAAGCGGATGTAGACTTAGTCAGATTTTATTTATAATTGTTTATGTATCAATTATACAAATTCAACATTTATCTTTAGAAAAGAGAGAGGTACATGAACATCTAATCGAATAAGTTTGTTCTTGGTGTTGAACTAATCAATTTATTATTAGAAAGCAATGACAGTAGTATTAATCATATTAGTTTTATTCATAAAAGCGAGGTATAACCTATTTAACTTTTATTTACAAAAACCAATTGAATAGGAATTAATCAGATTAGCATTTAATTAACAAGACTGAGGTGTAGCTCTAATTGACTTTTATTTATGAAACACAGTCGAATAGTATTAATCAAATTAATATTAGTTACGAAAACCGAATGTAAAGCCTAAGTTGATTTTATTAAGGAGAAAGACATTGCAAGTAGACATTAATCAAATTAATTTAGAATAATTTACAAAAGCATAAGTTGATGTAAACATCTCTACTAACGTATACTTTAAGCCAGCACGAACCTAACGCGACAAGAACGGATCAAAACGGAGCTAAAACGTGGAATCTATGAGCTAAACAAAGCTGCAGGAACCTATACGTAATTAAACATAGCCAGCAAGGGTTAGCAAAGAAGATGCCATAGACTCAGTGAATAGTCACTGTGAATATGTAAAACTTCGGGGTTACATCTGCAAAAGGGCAGAGCTCGGGCTGGGTTGACAGAGTCTATTGTTTTCAGGGGTTTTCTATGAATTTGTCAGGACACAAAGAGTTGACAAATAATTACATAAATCCCAGGGACGAAACTGCAAGTCGACCATCTTCAACCTCTGGACACCCACGGCAGCGGCACTGGGCGGTCCAAATTGCCAACGGTCCGGCCGGGCTGGGGCTCCGGTGAGGTGGGGGAATGATGGAGGAGGACGAGGGAGTCACGTGGGGGTGCTCACCGGCGGCGGAGACGACTCGTGGCGGCGGGGATTCGGCGCGGACGGCGGACGGCGACGGCGGCTCGAGGAAGCTCGCGGCGGCGGCGTTCCGGCGACGGGGAGGCAACTGGGACCGACGACGGGGGTGCGGCTCGGCGTCGTGGTCCTCGTGGCAGGTTCGGCTCGGCCCGGCGGCGGCCTGCGGCGGCGCTCGGCTCGGCCGGGTCTGCGCGGCGGCGCTGCGCGCTGCGAGGAAGGGGGGCGGCGGCGGCGGAGTCAGCAGGGGCGCGCGGGATACCCTAGGCGGCGGCCTGCTGGGCCAAAACGGGCCGGGTTGAGGTTAGCGGGTCTGGTCGGGTTCAGTTGGATCCGGCCCGATCCGCTAAGGGTTAGGGTTTTGTTTTTATTTTCTGGATAATCTATTTTCAGTGCAAAAACAAATCTAGAAAACTCTAGAAAATGTTTTTAAAGCACGAAAAATACCCAAAAAATCCCAAAAATTCTAAAAAAAATTCCAGAGGTAGATTGGGACACAATGAGTCCAAATAAAATACATGTAGCTCATGAAAAGGATTATAGGGCCTTCTAGCAAATAGAAAGAGCTCCAAAAAGAGGAGAATTAATTTTCGGAAAAGTCCAGAAAATTCCCAAAAGAACCTAATCGTCGCATTAACACATTTTAAAAACTGAGCACTCATGAAACACCAAAATGCATCGGCATGAATGCAACACACATAACAAACTTATTTAATTTCAAAAGAACAACCAATTGTTTTTCTACACTAAATTCCCTGTAAAGTAAATAAATGTTGGAAAAGTTTTAAAATTACGAGAAATCATTGTTTAATTTTTCTTTTTAATCACATCCTGAAATCCAACAATTTCAGGGTGTGACAGCAGGGTCAGTATTATACAAGACAGTGGACGAGGTACGAGAAATCTTGGAAAAGGTTCTCAGCTCTACCGAGTACACCAAGTATTTGACAACCCTCCAACACCACCAACAACCCCCACAGACAAGCAGCCAATCCTTACCCTTACATTTGATCCACCTCCTCCGATCATAGAGGAAGTGTTCGAACACCACAAGTCCTCAGACCAGGAAATTATTCTTGACGATCTGCCGCACTTTATTCCTGAGCTCTTTTCAGAAGAAGAGTACTTGGAGATCGGCAATACATCACGTATGCCCATGGAACAAGTGTGCGCAAGTTCCTGGTCTAAAGCGTTCATTCCAGAAGCCGTACCGCAGATTGAGGGTTTATCTGCGATCATGAGCAAGGAATGGACGGAGGAAATTGAAAGTTGTGGAGATATCATCCGAACCACCCACAATTTCAGAGTACTCCATTGCACTATTGAGGGAACTGACACTCAGGAAGTTGCCTACGATCCGAAAGTCGGGAGTAACATCATATCAAGTGCACTCGCAGCACGAGTGCAACCAGACGAACCCCGATCTTTCTCCTGTAAGTACCTCAAGTGGATTGACGGCCAAATGATGGAATGTGAAGGAATTCTCCGTGTTGTGCCTGTGCAAATGGGACACAACCAGATTTTCCTAGACTTCCACATTTTCGATATCCCTAGAGGTGAAAACTTCTTCCTAATTGGACAGCCAATAGAGCACCTTGCCAATCCAATCGCGCGATGATACAATTCAGAGTTGGTAAAGAGATGATCCCAGTTAGCCTCGTGCGCTCGATTAACACCATCGCAGAGGTCCGATCCGAGACAGACCCAGTGGAAGAAGCAGTTAGCTCGGCTCAAGAGGAGCAAGCTCAGTCATCCCAGACTGAAGAGGCTAACCATTTCATTCAGGAAGTAGAGACGGACGGCTATATCAAGCTCAATGAGGAAGAAAGACCGCAACACCCCCTCCCCCCCTCCTGTGCTGAAGCCGCTGCCTCCTGGACTCAGATATGCTTTCCTCCACATTGATCGATGCTCGCCAGTCGTCATCAGTGATAAACTGACAAAGAATGAGACTCGGCAGCTTATTTCGGTCCTAGAGAAGCACCGGTCTGTTTTTGGGTATTCTCTACAGGACTTGAAGGGGATCAACCCCAGTCTATGCACCCATCGCATACCTATGGAGCCGGACCATACGCCGTCTAGAGAACATCAACGACGGTTGAATGATGCGATAAGGAAGGTAGTAAAGAAAGAAGTGTTGAAGCTTCTGCACGCGGGTATAATCTATCCCGTGCAAGACAGTGAGTGGGTCAGCCCAGTTCAAGTTGTGCCAAAGAAGGGTGGAATGACAGTTATCTAGAACGAGAAGAACGAACTTATTCCTCAAAGGACCGTTACTGGATGGATGATGTGTATCGATTACAGGAAGCTCAACAAAGCAACCCGTAAAGACCACTTCCCTCTCCCCTTCATTTATGAGATGCTTGAGCGGCTGGCAAACCACTTATTTTTCTGCTTCCTTGACGGATACTCTGGTTATCACCAAATTCCAATTCACCGCGATGACCAGAGCAAGACTATCTTCTCCTGCCCTTACGGAACATTCGCCTATCGGCGAATGTCTTTCGGCCTATGCAACGCACCTGCTTCATTCCAGCAGTGTATGATGGCGATATTCTCTGACCTGATTGAACAAATCATGGAAGTATTCATGGACGACTTCACCGTCTATGGTAAAACCTTCGACCAATGTCTCAGGAATTTGGAAAAGGTCCTCGAGAGGTGCGAAGAGCATCACCTCATCCTAAATTGGGAGAAGTGGCACTTCATGGTCAGAGAAGGAATTGTGTTGGGCCACAAGGTGTCAGAAAGAGGGATAGAAGTTGACAAGGCAAAAATAGAAGTTATCGAACAACTACCACCCCCGACGAATGTCAAGGGTATGCGAAGTTTTTTGGGTCATGCTGGGTTCTACCGAAGATTCATCAAAGATTTCTCTCGGGTAGCCAGACCTCTTACAAGCCTATTGGCTAAAGAAGCCCCCTTCAACTTCGACGACGATTGCCTTCTCGCCTTCTACACCCTCAAGAAGGCACTTATCTCAGCTCCCATCATACAACCTCCTGACTGGAATCTCCCATTTGAGATAATGTGCGACGCTAGCGACTACGCATTCGGGGCAGTGCTCGGTCAATGCAAGGATAAATAGCATTACACCATATCTTATGCCAGCAAAACACTGACCGGGGCTCAGTTAAACTACGCAACAACGGAGAAGGAACTCCTGGCAGTGGTGTTTTCCATGGACAAGTTCAGGTCTTACTTGGTTGGTGCTAAGGTGATAGTATATACAGACCATGCTGCACTAAAGTACCTTTTGACCAAGAAAGACGCTAAGCCACGACTCATCCGTTGGATTCTGCTCCTTCAAGAGTTTGATTTAGAAATAAGAGACAAGAAGGGGACAGATAACTGTGTGGTGGATCATCTCTCAAGAATGCAAGTACAAGGGTCGGATCTCCCGATCAATGATTACCTCAGAGATGATACTCTCCTCAAGGTCACTACATCCAGTCCATGGTATGCAAACTTAGTGAATTTCAAGGTGACTGGATATGTGCCTCCGGGAGAAGACAAAAGAAGTTAATCTACCTTAGCAGATTTCACCTATGGGATGACCCTTACCTATTCAAAGTATGTGCTGATGGATTACTCAGAAGATGCATCCCTCACGAGGAAACACACAAGGTTCTTGATCGCTGCCACTCATCACCGTACGGAGGGCATTACGGAATTTTCCAAACCCATGCAAAAGTTTGGCAAAGTGGATTCTTTTGGCGAAATATGTATGGAGACGCCAAGGAATTCGTACGGAGGTGTGCCAGATGCCAGAAACATGGGAATATCAACGCCCGTGATGCTATGCCACTGCAAAACGATCTTCAGTTAGAGATCTTCGACGTGTGGGGGATAGACTTCATGGGTCCTTTCCCCACATCCGAGCAGTGTGAATATATCCTGATGGCAGTCGACTATGTTTCCAAATGGGTGGAAGCACTTCCTTGCATGACCGCCGACTCGAAAAATTCAAGAAAGATGTTCGAAGAAGTCATCTTTCCCCGTTTCGGAGTACCTCGAGTCATGATCAGTGATGGAGGATCTCACTTCATCGACAAGACATTTCGGAAGTGCTTAAGCGATTTAGGAGTAAACCATCGAGTGGCTACCCCTTATCACCCTCAGACCAGCGATCAAGCAGAAACATCGAATAAACAAATCAAGAATATTTTGCAAAAGACGGTCAATGCAATGGGAACAGGGTGGAAGCGAAAGCTACCTGAAGCACTTTGGGCTTACAGAACCGCATACAAGACACCGATAGGGATGACTCCCTACCAACTAGTGTATGGAAAAACATGTCATTTACCAGTTGAGCTCGAATTTAAATCCCATTGGGCGATCAAGAGGTGGAACATGGATCTCCAGACAACCAGACTCAAAAGAAGAACGCAAATAGCTGAACTGGATGAATGGAGGGAGAAAGCCTACCACAGCGCCAAGCTCTACAAGGAAAGAACAAAGTGATGGCATGACAAGCGCATCAAGATCAAGCAATTCAAAGCGGGAGATCAGGTATTGCTATTCAATTCCCGCATTCGTTTGTTTGGTCATGGTAGGCTTAGAAGTAAGTGGGAAGGTCCTTTCAAAGTTTTAGACGCCGCCAATCATGGCGCGATAACCCTCCAGGATAATGACGAAAATACTTTCAAGGCCAATGGCCAAAGATTGATAATATTTCTCGAATCCGAAATGCCGGAGCTCAAAGAGATGGACGTCTATGAGCTCACCGAGTTACCCAGTCCAGGTCCGGGCGGGACCTAAAAATGACCCTTATCTAGGATAGTTTTCCTTTTCTTTAAACTTTTTCTAGCCAAATCCTAAGAAACTTCTGGAAGAAGAGAGAGGGGAGCAAGCACGAAAAATTTCAGAGGCACCCGGGACAGGGCCAGGCCGGCCGGCCTCCCCCAAGCCGATCGGCCCAGCTCTGGCTCGTCTCGGGATGCTCCTCATTTCAAAAGCTCTCCCCGTTATCCCTTCCGAGAATCCGTAGGGTTTTGGGTGAGGAGCGTCATTTTAAAACGAAAGGCTCCCCACTCTTCTTCTCCCTCAGAATTCTCGAGCCTCCCTTCTCCAGAAACACTTCACCTTCGAGATTTCCACTCATGGCCTCCCAATCCAGCCACCACGACTCAAACTCGGTCTCCCGGAGTTGCCTTTCTCCATCCAAATCCTCCAAGGGGATGCCGAGCTTCTCCAATGCCAGCAGCGTCAGGATCATCGAGAGGGCGGCGTTTGTCGAAGCCGTGGTCGCGAAGCCGGAGGCCCAGTGGCCCCCTACCTAGGCCGATCGGCCTATGGCAGGCCGGCCGGCCTCCCCTCGCCGCAGTTTTGGCTCCCCTTCAGGCAGAGCCTCCCTCCTGAATCCCAAGGAGGAGGGCCAAGGGAGTTCACTGCCGAAGACGCCCCGAAGGCCAACTACGGGACTTTTGTCCCCAAAGAAGGCCATCGGGAAGCGCCTCGTCGCCTCCCCATCCAAGATGGAGATCATGCCACTGTTCATCTCCACCTCGCCGGAGTACTCGCTGCAGTACACTCCGAGGAGTCCTAGCCCTCCACGCCGGAGCGGCCCGGGCATCGGGAAGGGGCTTTTCTCAGCCCCTATGAAGCCCGATGAAGGGAGGAAGCGCTTCATGGTGCCCCCTCCAATCCAAGGACCTCCCGGGCAGATGGAGTGGTCCGATGAAGAGGAGGAGGAGGACGTGGAGGAGTTGAGGAGGAAGCTCACCGCGCTACAGCTTTAGGTCAATAACATGGACGAGCACATGGCGGAGGTGATGATCGGGCAGATGGAGGCCGATGACAAGATCGAGATCCTTCGCAAGGCGATGGCCTCTAAGGTCAAGTGCCTCGCGAAGGCAACCAGCAATGAACACCTCTACCGCCCGAAGGATGAATAGATAGGCTAGGATTAGTTTAGTTTTTTTTGGGTGCTTAGTTTGATTTCCTCTTGATTTATTTCTTTCAAATACTCCCTTGTATGCAGCACCCCCATATTTGTTTTCCCTTGAATTGAATAAAATAAATTTATTTGAAAGAAGTGACTCATAAAAAAAATATATAAATGGTTGGTGCACACTTGTGTGCCAACCAAACCCTCGGACTAAATTTCTGGTGAAGCACGCAGAAACAAAGATGCACAGGAGGTTTACTGGACACTGCACAAAGGGGGATGCGACCTGGCACAATGCCAGGCCGGCCGGCCTAGGCCAGCCGACCGGCCCCCTGCTGCTACGTCTCGAGGAGATCCTGTGCCCACTGCGTAATCCCGTGAATCACAGACGCACGAAACCTGAACCGGGGCGCCTGGTAACAAGGCCAGGCCGAACGGCCTGGGCCTGTGGCCAATTCCGCTGGCTCGACTCCAGGACACTGTTTGCAATCCCTAATTTTGATCCTTGCATGATTTTGATCCAAATAAAATTCCTGGCTAAACAATTTTTAAACTTGATCAAAATACATGAAAGAGAACCCCTTCGCATGACATCTTGGATATACCTGTGATATTTCTTGAGCAAGTATTTCATTGCCTTGGAACTTTTAATAGGAGTACCAGATTCTCGTTAATTGATCCTTATGATATGATGATTTGAGAATTTGAACCTTCCGACTCAAGGTTTTGGAGATTGTTTTTGAAAATAAAACTTAAGGCAACCCTTGTTATAATCAACTTGTTATGTCCTATCCAAAGCCATACATTCAGTTCAAGTTGAAAATTCCACATAGCCATCTTCTCAATTTTGAGCTCACTCGAATCGTTTGCCTTTACATTTATGCTATCTTGTTTATCATGGCCATTCACGTACACGAGCATCAACAAAGTCCACAATTATCAAAGCTCTTCATCCCCATGAAAAAAAGAAGTATAAAGAAGAGACTGGTACGTACCATATCTTCAGAAAAAAAGAGAAAAAAGAGAAAGGGGAAAGATGAAAGATGCTTAAACAAGGACTCCAACATCAAAATACACATGCACTTGGCCAAGATTTACGAGTGGTATGAATGAATAAGACAAGCTATTCGATCTTGCAAAACAAATGAAGAAGAGTGAGCAACACCGATCCCGAAAACTCCACCTTAAAATATAGAAATAGGAGAGGCTTGATTCTAAGCCTAGGTGAGGATACAAACACTTTGAGTGATCGAGAGATGTTGAGAAATAACAAGGGTATGCCTCGCTTTCTTTATAAAATTATCAAAAAAAAACTCCAAATGCCTTGAAGAAGAGGTGTTCGACCAATCAATGAGTTGTTCTAAGGCTCAATTGATGAAGATGGGGGTGTTAGCCACCGGAATCCAAGGTATGGAAGAAAACTCAGAGATATGACTTGTGTATGCCTTGAGTTCATGACCCTGATCTTGCTAAGTCCTGATGATTTAATTCATTCTTTGCGGAGGGACTAGCAAAGTTTAGGTAGGGGGGCGTGTTGGTGGTCGTTACGATACGATTTTACCACCAACATTCCATCATATTTCAGGCTCATCTTGCTCACAACAAAGTGAAATTGGTTATTTCTAATGAGTTCCACAAGTTTTGTACAATTTGTGAGTGCAGGAGCAATCAAGCAAAAGATGAAGCAAATTGGGCACAGGGCCAGGCCAGCCGGCCTAAGCTAGGCCGACCGGCCCCCTTTTCCCTCCTACGGCCAGGTCATTGATTCACAAGTTTACTAACTTATCAAGGATGATCATGAGCCGTGGATTTGGTGTCGGTTTGATCAAAAGACACGAAAGGCCTAAGGTGGGATTAACATGGATTGAAGGGCCCACCACATAGGATTCTTGGACAGCTTTAACCGAACGCAACAACTACCGACTTCAAGACGTCATCCAGGCCGTTCCTGCAAAGGACGGTGCCACTTGGCACAGGGCCAGGCCGGCCGGCCTAGGTGAGGCCGACCGGCCTTGCACCTGGCTCCAACGCTTCCCCCTTCGCGTGGATGTTAAGCAGGAGATTAGCGTGATGGTGACGCCGTGAACCGCCCTTGAAAGGCTATAAAAGGCAGCCTTCAACCCCATTCAAGAGACACCATCCAAAGGAGATAAGAGTAGTCTAGTGAAAAGTTCTCATCTTTAGAATTAGATTAGGGAGAGAGTGGGTGAGTAGCTTGGGTGACAGCCAAGCTTTGTAGAGAGAGTCCGGGATTTCCTCTCGGTCTCATCTCAACATTTCCGCCCCAGAGGAATATACTTCAAGAGTTATCTTCAGTAAGTCCTTGGTCTCTTGCCTTCAGTACCTCGCTAGTTCACAAATTACTTTCAGCAATCTATTTAATTTATCTTTGATCTGCGGGTACCTGTGTCTGCGCGAGTGACGACTCTTGTTTGGGGTTTCCTCTATAGCCCTTCGTGTTGGGTGGAGGTCAGTGGCTGAAAGCTTAGGCGTGGTGCCTGTGCTGGCTAGCCACCTCAGGTTGTGTTGCACCCCACAGAACAGCAGTGGTAGGCGGCATGTGGTGACAGCCCTGTCCGTCCTTTGGAATCCACCACGTTCGGGTGTACTCATAACAGTAGTGCTGAGCCCGAAAGAACCCCTCTCTCACCCCGTTCTGAATTCTTCCCGTTCTAGCCGTCGAAGCAGATCAGGTTAGATTAAGATATATAGTCTGGGGTAACAAGTAGCTAACTAAAGTCAAGCTCTCTACCCGTTTACCTTGTGCTCCCTGGTGGGTCCGGTTAGAAAAGTTCTAGGCTGGTCGTGTCTACCGTTCCTTGGATTCGATATCCTGGTTTTTACACCCCTGGTGAAAGGCTACATCGTACTCCGTGCGCTTGCAGATTTAGTTAGGCTAAGGAGTGCCAACAAGCCGCTCCTCCACGTGGAGGCGGTTGGGTGTCTACGGCCTGATGCTAGAGGAATGCTTGCGACGCTCGGTGCAAGCATTGTCATGTCTAGACTTTAGCGTAGGGCACACTCGTCTGTCGTTATGGCCGCCTAGTGACGATTTGTATCTTGATTGCTGTATATGGCTGCTTGGTGGCCACTTCTCTTTGAGTAAAGAGTTCCCTTCGATCTTGTTTTTGTTGTCGTGCGTTTTAATCGAGGGTTGGGTATTTACGCAATTTTTGGAGCTAGATCTTTGGCAAGAACCAACAAGTGTGACCTCGGTGGTGACGTTTTGCGTGGATATGGGCCAAGGACTTCTTGATCTCATTTCAAAAATGCGTTAATAGATGCACGCGTGGGCGGCCTCCCCCATTTTTCAAAACAAAGAACAAAAATGAGATCGGAAGAGAAAAAAGAGGTGGAGTTGATTCGTAATCTTCCCAGAAAAGCCTTAGCTGTGCGTCGCCCCTTCGATAGGGGTACTGACAGCCAGATCGGGCATTTTTATTTTATTTATCTGACAATCTTAATGTACAAAAAAGGTTAAAGGAATAACTAGGGGTAGAATCGGCGTAGCTGTTCTATGTTCCAAGCATTGGTGAATTCCTCGCCGTCTGAAGTCTGCAATTTGTACGAGCCCGGTCGGAGGACCTGTGAGATGATGTAAGGCCCCTCCCATGGTGGGGAAAGCTTGTGACGCCCCTTCTTGCTTTGGATGAGCCGGAGGACGAGGTCGCCGATGTTGAAGGAACGGCTGTGGTACCGACGTAGCGCCTGCTGGTATCTGGCCGAGTGGAGGAGGGTGACGTCCCGGGCTTCGTCAAGGTGATCCAGCACGTCTTGCAAGTTAGTTTCATTACCTTGGGGGTCATAGGCTTGCACCCTTGGTGATCCGTATTCGAGGTCGGTCGAGAGGATGGCTTCTGCTCCATAGACCATAAAAAATGGAGTGAACCCCGTGGCTCAACTCTTGCTCGTTCTTAGGCTCCATAGGACAGAGGGTGCTCGGTAACCCACTTCCCAGCAAATTTTTTGAGTCGGCTGAAGATGCGAGGCTTGATGCCTCGCGAGATCATTCCGTTAGCGCATTTGACTTGCCCATTTGTTTTGGGGTGCGCCACGGAAGCCCAGTCAACCCTGATGTGGTGTTGGTCACAAAATTCAAGGAACGGAGCTCCTGTGAACTGTGTGCCATTGTCGGTGATGATGGAGTTTGGGACGCCGGAACGATGGATGATGTCGGTGAAGAACTTGACCGCCTCCTCCGACCTTATCATTGTTATCGGGCATGCCTCAATCCATTTGGAGAACTTATCGACTGCCACGAATAGATGTGTGAAGCCCCCGGGTGCTGTCTGGAAGGGCCCGACCATGTCCAGTCCCCAAACCGCGAATGGCCAATTGATTGGAATGTTTTGTAGTGCCTGAGCGGGTAGATGCGTTTGCATTGCAAAGAACTGGCATCCTTCGCAAGAACACATGATCTTGGTGGCGTCAGCCACAATAGTTGGCCAGTAGAACCCTTGACGGAATGCATTGCCGACCAGGGTTCACGGGGCCGCGTGATGACCACAGGCCCCGACATGGATGTCCCTGAGGAGTTCGATTCCTTGGTCGGGTAGAATGCATCTTTGATTGATCTCTGTGGGGCTCTTTTTGAAGAGGTTCCCATCCGAGATATAGAAGGATTTGGCCCGTCATGCGATTCGTTGGGCCTCGGTATGATCGTTGGGGAGCTTGCCTTGGATGAGGCAATCCATGATCGGCTTCCTCCAGTCCGAAGGCGGGTCGGCTCCGTCTGCGGGGTCGGATTCGATTTCTAGGACCTCGTCTTGTTCTGGGGTCGGGAGGGTTTCTGGGTTTTGACAATCGTCAGCCCCTGGGTCAGCCCTCGAGCCTACCGGGAGTTGGCCTCCTTCTCCTTTTGCACTCCATACTCTGGAACTTCCTCAAGGTGGCGCGGTCTTTGAGGAGGTGCTTGACCTGTACGTTGTGGTTGGGGCATGGCATGTTCCAATCCTTCTCGAAGGCGTTGAACGACTCTTTCGTCAGAGCCTTGCCGCCTTTGCGCTCGCCGGCCGCGACGAGGTCGTCGTTTGCTTCTCGACGCCGGCGGCCGCTCTTCTTCTTCCTCTTAGCCGGGTGAGAAGAGGGTCTCGGCTCGATCTCTTCACTAGGAGCGTCTTCCCCCACCGCCGACCTCTTGTTGAAGACGGCGTCGACCGTGTCCTCGCCCGAGGCGTAGTTGGTTGCTATCTCTGGGATGGCAGCGGTGGTACGAGGCTTGGCCCGACCCAGCTCTCGGACCAGCCCTTCACAGTTGGTTCTGACTACAAAGGCGGTGCAGACCTCTGCGTCAGAGATGTCTGGCACCGTCGTGCAGAGGCGCGAAAATCTCCTGATGTACTCGCGGAGGGACACCTTGGGCTTCTGTTTGCATGTCTTGAGGTCCCAGGAATTGCTCGGCCGTGAGTAAGTTGCCTGGAAGTTGCCGATGAAGACCTTTTCCAGGTCTGACCAGTCCTGGATCTGATCGGGACGAAGATGGTCGAGCTAGGCTCGAGTCGAGTCGGTGAGGTACAAGGGAAGCTGTCGGATGATGTAGAAGTCATCCTGCGCTCCGCCGGCTAGGCAAGCTAAGCGAAAATCCTCTAGCCATGGACCAGGATTGGTTTCCCCTGAATACTTCATGATGTTGGTAGGTGCGCGGAATCGTGGTGGCGGTTCCGCCCTGCGGATACGTAGGCTGAACGCCCGTGGGGTGGGCGTGTTGTCCGGACTCGGGCTCCGATCTTCCGCATCGTCGTATCGGCCCCCTCGCCATGGATGCCGGGGTCAGTCCTGGTGCGGACCTTGCTGGTCCTCAGCCCGACGTCTTGCGTTGAGAGTGTGACGGACGTCATGTTTCAAATCAAGCAGCTCGCGGACGGGTGGCCGCCTGTCCCTTCCAACGTTGGGGTCGGCTTGGTGAACCGAGACGTCGTGGACATTGGCGTGCGATCCCTTATGGGATGGCGCGGCGCCAGAGGGGCGGTGCTGCGATTGGGGCTGCTCCGTGTGTTGCTCCACGGCGCGTGCCAACAATGCGGCAGCATCGCGTTGGACGCGGCGAGCCTCCGGCGTAGGCCGCACCGGGAGGGCCTGCAGCAGCGCGGCTGCGGCGGCGATGTTCTGGCTCGGCCGCGCGAAGATAGAAGGCTCCCTGCCGCCATCGACGATCTGCCGCTGGACGTCTCGGGCATGGGCTCGTGCCCTGGCAGGGCGCGCTCCCTGCCCTTGCTCGCGGCGCAGTTGGGCTTGTTGCAAGTCGAGCTGGACCCTTTCGTGGTCAAGCTCTGCTTGCATGGCGAGGAGCTCCCAGCGTCGTGCTTGGACTCTTTCTTCTGGGGTCAAACTTGGCCCTGCTGGTCACCGGGCAAGCGGGATGCTTCCGACGGGCGCGGCGTGACCAGTGCTGGTCACCGGTGTTTGATGCTGCGGTGGCTTGTCGCTGGCGTCCGACACGTGTCCATCAACGCTCCTGCCATGAAACACTCCCTCGACGGGTGATGAGAGGCGACGTTACTGGATTCCCTGAAAGAACGTGTATCTTCCTCGTCGAGGAGACCATCTTCATCAAGGTCGAAGTCCTCCTCCGCGAGGCGGTCGTGGATCGACTGAGGAGTGTAGTCCGCCATCCCTACAAGGTCGCCGTCAGGGAAGCCAACAGAGATATGCTTCCCAATCAGCTCCTGCATGACTTGAGAGGCATTGGTGAGCCCAAAGGGTAAGGCCGCTTTCGCGGCGGCAGGGTCTGGAGGGGGATTGGTGGTCCCCCGGCCAGTTGTTGTGTAACGTTCGAAAAGGAGTAGAGTACCGCATGGACGTCCTCCATATAGGGCGCCGGGCCCATGAAATCGACCAGCTGGCGCCAGAGAGCGCCGTCGTCGATGTCCAGCAAGCGTGGGCTCCCAGCAGAGAATGCCTCTGGAGGGCAAAGCTCGAGCTCCTGAAGCGCGCGCGTCGTGGCTCCGACAGTGTCATGGTCGTCGGCGGCATGCGATGACAGTTCCTTCTGAGGCTCTGTTTCCTCGACGGCAATCTGATTGCTCTGGCGAGGCTCTGAGCCTGCCTCTGCTCCCGTACTGGCGGAGTCCTATATGCTTCCAGCAGGAGGAAGGAGGGTTGTCCTTTCCCCTTCCGCCGGAATCTTGGCGACGATGCTGCAGGTGGCTGGCGAGGCGGGTGGAGATATCGTCATCTCCACCTGTTCCAGCGGTACCACCAGTGGTAGTGATGAAATCCATGCTCTCGAAACGCAAGAGCGTTCTAGGGGCGTGGACGTCGGGGTCGGCGGTGGTGTGGATGCCAGCCGGAAGAGCGGGTCGACCGGTCGTTGGCGCTGCCATGAGCACCAACTGGCCGTCCGCCGCGGCGACGTAGCTGAAGCCTCCCAGGCGCACGATCGCACCCGGGGGCTAGCTCGAGGGGATGATGGCCATCAGGAGCCCGCTTGATGTGACAAACGTGCAAAGTCCCCTACCTGGCGCACCAACTGTCGGTGTTTCGTACCACCAGTAAGTAAATGTATCTGTTTGCGCATGGGGATCCTGATGGTTAGCGAGTCAAGCACAAGGATGTATACTGGTTCAGGCAACTTGCCCTACATCCAGTGGGGGAGTCTACTCACGTTGCTCGCTCTTTTGTTCGTAGTAGGGGTTACAAACGCGAGAGGGAGAGAAGAGTTCTCTGGCCTCCAGGGGGTACCTGAGCTTGAGTTAGAAGTGTTCGAGAGAGAGATGAGAGAGCTTTGGCCTCCACTTTTATACTTGAAGGGGAGGCCCTTTTACAAGGGGTCGGATTGAAAAAGGATGAATCCCTCGAGGGGGTTAAAGTAAAACAGGTCTAAACCTGGCCTAGTGTCTAATCCCGTAGGTTACGCGTGCTCCTGTTCGTCGTCAGAGGGGCGGCCGTCCCTCTGTCATTTCTGTCCGTCAGTCCGCCGTTCGCCCATGCCATGTGAGGTGGCAACAGTGGACAGGGTACAGGCAACCGCTCGTTTACCTCCTGGGTAAAGAGGGTGTCCTCCTCGCGTTTCCCTCTTTTATCCGCGGGTCTTCCGTATGCCCCTGACGGTCTCCCGGTCGCTGGTCCCTTGGCCAAGCTTCATATATTTACGGGTGGTACCCTTGTCTCATAGCCATGCGTGCAGGATGGCAGTCCTGCCCGTTACGTGCCCACGCATATGTTACGGCAAGCTTACCGTGGCGGCCAAGTTGGCTTAGTTTCTTTGGCCTTATGAGGGGTTCTAGTATAGTATGCCAGTCCCTAAGCACACCTTTTGGTGGATCTCTATCCGTCCCGCCTGCCTCTGGGTCCCACGTGGGCCAGGCGAGGCGAGGGTCAAAGATTCCCTTGGGGTCGGGTGACGCGACCTTGATGCTGATCTGGCCATCCGTTCTCCCGCCCTTGAGGTCGGGCGAGGCAGATGTCCCCGACCCGGGCGCCTGCCTCCCGCTCTTCCATCGGGGGTCGGGCGAGGCGAACGCTTTTCTTGTTCTGGCCTTCATTTCCCCGATCGAGCTGGGCCGGTCATGATGTATTTGTTGGGTTGCTTTTTCCTCGTGGGCCGGGCCTAGTTCCGTATAAGCTTATGGTTTATTTATACGTAGATCTCTTGCCTTGGGGGACCCTGGTATTGCCCCCCGACAATGCATATGTTACAAAGTAAGGCACCCCCCACTGCCTTTCTCTAGCTTCGCCCCTTCCTACTAGTACCCCTAAAAAACCACCGGTTTTTTTTTTTGCTAGGTTCACTCCATTTGATGCCCTCATAGAGATGATGTTTCTTTTTTTTATGTGAAAAGATGATGTTTCCTTTGTGCACCCCGTATTGTGCACACAAAATTTCTTCTTACTCGCAATGGACTGTTCAGATCTTCTCGCAAAGCTCCTTTCTCTTACTCACTCACATCTAAGAGCAACTCCAGTCGGGTGACTAAATGGGCCTCTATCTTTTTTTAGTCTCTCGGGTGGAAAAAATAGCTCCACCCGAGCCCCTAAACGGGCTACTATTTTCTGAAGGCCTCTGTAACACCCAAAAATCCATCACAAAAGAAATCATTGTAAGCAACATGGAGTTGGTTTAGATTTTGTCTCTTTAAGGATTTAATAATTTATCAAATAAATCTTGGGCTCTAATAATGTAAACAATATTTAATTTTAGAACCAACAAGTGTTTGATACATTCATGCTGCTGCATTTATTTTGTAATGTTTGAATTCAAATTTATTTGAATTCATTTGTTTGAATCCTCTTTAGAAATAGAAAAGGGTTTTCCTTTTTCCCTTCCCAAACCGGCCTGCCTCTCCCTTTTGGCCCACCTATCCCAGATCGGGCTCTTGCGGCCCAGCTCCTCGCGCGTGGCCCACCGCCGGCCTAGCCAGCGTGGCCTACTCCTCGCGCGCGGCCCCCCTGCCAGCCTAGCCAGCGCGGCCTGCTCCTGCCCGCGCCATGCCTGGTGACGTCGAAGGCGCCCATCGCCTCTACGCCTTCGCCTCTCTCGCTGCCAGCCGGGCCCAGCCCGTCATCTCCCACCTCCCGCACGCGCCGCTCTCGGCCGAGCCGCCGTCGCCCGCTCGCCTGCCCGCGCCCGCACCGCTTCCCCCACTCGAGTGCACCGCGTCGTCCCGCACCGCTAACCGTCGCCGCTTAGCTTCCCCTTCCCCTAACTCGTAACGCCCCCCCCCCCCCATCATGACCCCTTACTCGGCGCCATTGATGGCCACCCGAGCTCAACCCGTTGGCCGCCCTTTTCTCCTCCACTCGGGCCGCCTCCGCTCCCCTCCTAGCCCCTATAAAAAGCCCCACACCTCCGCCCGGGCCCGCTAATCTTTTTCCCGCTCGGAAACGCCACCCAAGCCGCCGGCCGGAGCTCGCCGGAGCTCGCCGCCGCTCGAAGCTTCTTTCCCTCGCCGTAAGTCCCCGCTGCCGCTCCGACCCTCGGTGAGAACATCCTAACCCGCTTCGTTATCATGCTACCTTTCTCCAGAGCCAAACCGCGTCGCAAACCGAGCTTCCTAGCTCGCGGCCGAGCCGATTCCGGCGAAGCGCCGCCGCGCGCCGCCGTCTCCGCCGCCAGCGCGCCGCCGCAGCCCGCCGGCTGATCCCTGCCGCTCGCTCCCGATCCGACGGCCCGGATCAAACCTAACCCCGGTCAACCCAACCGCACCCTGGCCATTTTGCGTAAGAGCCCCTCTAGTTTCCTCTTTTTGCAGCGCCGTCCAGCGTAGTTTAAAAGTAATTACATTGGAGCCCCTGGTTCTTATGTTTTAGCCCCTGTCTTCTCTGTTAATCTTGTCAGCCATCCTAGCTTCGCTCTTTTGCACCTTAGACCTTCTGTTTTTATTCGTAATTAGGTTTTAGCCCCCGGTTTCTTTCTGTTAGGCCCTTGGAAGCTAAGTTTTCTTGCCAGCAGGCCCCTAAGCCTTGTTTAGCTCATATCTTAGCCATTTTAAATCCGTTTTGAGTGATTTTCACGCTCACGGAATCGTCTCTGCGTGAACAACAGTTTTATGTGCTTATTTTGTTCCGTTTATTATTTTTGGTGTACTGTTTCTTTTATTTATTGTATTGCTTTGTGTGATTGGTGTAGAGAACGTGACCTTTGAAGAAGGGCCGGAGCAACATTTTGAGGAGGATCAACAACAGTTTGTGAAGGAAGGCAAGTGGCTTCACTCTCCATACTCTTTTTCCAATCCCAACAATGGCATGATATTTCATATTTACTTTTACATATGTTGTTGCATAAACTTGACGGGTCCTATATTAAGGTTTGCCTAGATTTTATCCATATACCTTGTCAAACCGGGTTTACTTTTATGTTGGGTAGAAATGCTAGTTGCTATATGGTTCATGGTGGTTTCTAATGAACAAATGTTAAACTTGATTTATTTATGTTGAACTTTGCTAATACAAGATCACTTATGTTAATCGGAACATGGAGAACCACCCGGGAAAACAGTGCATCCATAAGTGTCACATGGCTCTGACTTTGGCAATTAACTAAGTAAATTTAGTGCTTTATAATCTTACCTGAAAAGGGCAAGAGGGGTGGCATTGACTTGGTATAGCCCGGTCCTCTTGGGATAGCAGCCTTTGCTAAGGTGCTGACCATTAGGGAGGGTTATGCTTTGCGGTGACTAGAAACCTTAGCGGATTATTTGGTACTAAGTGAACTTGGCGAAAACCTCAATGTGAATCCCTAGCCATTCACCTCGGTAGTGTCTAAGGGCCTTGCAAACCCGGGCGACATGGTAAACACTACTTATGGTGAAAGTGTGCAACCTCTGCAGAGTGTAAAACTGATATATCAGCCGTGCTCACGGTTAAGAGCGGCTGATGAGAATAATAATCGAACTTAAAGATGAGAATAAATCGTGGTTCCCTGGTTTTTGAGATGATATGGTTTTCTTTATGCTTAAGGGGTTGGTATAAACTTGTATCTAGTAAATAGGTGCTCGCTAATAAAATATGACCAACTAAAAATGCTAATCGCTATAAACCTTAGCCTTTCCTTGGAAACTTTGCATTTCCCCTCACTTGTTGAGTACCAACCATAAGTGTACTCACCCTTGCTCAAACTGCTGTTCAGAAGAGTTTGATGATGGAGAATTCTTCGATGACTTTGAGGAGTTCTAAGGCAGGCGTTCACCAGTCAAGTGCCTGTGGAAGAAGTTTGCTGCAGTTTACGTTTTAAGTTATCGTTGAACGATTAAAGACCTTCGAGTCTACCGGGAGAGTGTAATAAAGTTACTCTATGTTCTTACATTTTGAACATTGTCTTATGATATTTTTCACTTATGACGTCAACATATCTGTGTAAATGGATCCTGGCGCACATATGCTATGCATTCGGTTTTGTCCTCAAAATCGGGTGTGACAGAAGTGGTATCAGAGCTGTGTTGACTGCAGGACGCTAGCCTAGATAGAAATGGTCGAAATAAGGATTCATGATCTAGCAAACCATTCAGCTTCAAAAACATTTCCTTATTTCCGCATAAAAATCTATTTTATTTGATTTATTTGTCTCTCTTGTTTCAACTTATTTCTGAGTTTGCTTCTTAATCTATCAGATGGCCAGGACTAAGAAGACTGCTCGCAAAAGCACTGGAGGACGTCAGGTTCGCATCGCCCCTCCTCAGCCAGCTCCTCCTGCTTCACCTGTGGAGGAGGAACCAATGGAGATGTACTTCTACGTTGAGATGGAGGATGGTCGCATTATGGAGATGGGACCAGACGGACAGATGGTGACCCTAGTCGCATCACCGGTACCAGCTCCAGCATCACCCGTGCTAGCAGCTGAAGAAGCACCAGCACCACCTGTTGTTCTTGGTGTAAATGCTCTAGCACCTGTTGCTGCTGGAGGAGATCCGGATGATTCTGGAGATGACAGCGATGGTGAGGATGAAGATGAAGATGGAGATGACGATGGCGACTCCAACAATGAGGATGACAACAACAACGACGCCCCCGACAACAACAATGATGCTAATGGCAATCAGGGTGATGATCCTCAGGAGATGGAGACAACTTGCGAGGTTATCACCTCGGTGGACGAGAACGGCTACATCCTCGCTCTGCTCGAGGACGTGCTGCATGAGTTGGGAAGCACCGTGAGGCCACTCTATGTCACCCAGCGCGTCTCCGACCCCGTACTCGACGACTACTACTTCACCCGCGTCCACATCCGGGAGCGCTTGGAGACTTCCGGAGGCTTCAGGTCTAGCTCGATGCACGACTCCAACACGCCCCATGGTACCTACGCCACTTCTGTCAGCGAAGCCGCCAGGCGGGCCCTGTGGTCCATCTGCCACACGCATCGTCTACAGCTGAGCATCACCGACTTCCGTCACCTTCCTCGTCGTCCCAGGGGCACTGAGCAAACTAACGTGATGATGGGAGAAGTTGAAGAAGACCGCATCAACATCCTCACTCGTGTGACTGCTGCTTTGAACACCGACCTAGACGGAGCCACCGCGGAGCTTGCCCATCTCCATGACCAGTTGCTGAAAGCCAACGCCAAGATTGCGCAGCTAGAGGCGCAACTTGCCGGACAGGAGCCATCCAAGAGCACAGAGGAGGAGATTCCTTGCCCCGCCGCTTCGCCACCCCGCAAGTGGCTTCGCTATGGCACTCCTGGTTCTATCACCGGCATCCTAGGCTAGGCTCCTAGCTTAGCTATCTAAATAAGTTGTCTCGTTAGAACGTTCCTGCGAGGACGTGCGATGTTTTAATGTTTGCTGTTTGAACAAGTGCTTGATTTGGAGTTTTGTAATGACTGAGATGTTTTGTGGTGTGATGGCCGCAAATGCATCATGAAATAAAATAAGTTAAGTCTCTTTAAGTTTAAATCTTAGTCCCTTTTCTTTTATCTTTCTAGCAATGCAATTCTGTTCACATCACCACTCAGACACAGCAGCACTGTTTGATTTTTACCTGAGGCTATAGAACTCCGATTGATATGAAACCAATTGGGTCGGAATCAGAATTATATGAGTTATTTTCTGGTAAAATATCAAGATTTTAGGACTCTCGGTTCGTGAGTTATGCACCTATCTTTACAGTAATCAGAATCTGTCTTAACAGCCTGACACCGTCAGCTTCTTTATTTTATATCTCGAGGTACAGACATTGGATTGAGGTGATTCAACTTGGGTTAGTTTCAGAATTTTATGATCTATCTCCTGGCAAAAATTCACGATTTTTAGATATACTTTCTAAGAATTACAACCGATCTAGTATGGAAGACAGAATCTGTACAATCTGAACATGTGTCAATCTTTCAACTTTGATTACTTATGATACTTTACCCTTTGTCTACACCGATCTGAATCTTATGTTTCTAACAAATCAGATGGTGAACACCAGGTCTGGAGGAGGACAAGACGTTCTGAGTCAAAGGCGTGCTCATATAATCAACCAGCAGCATTTGGCATTGCCTCCCCCGCCGAATCATCAAGCGCCGCCTCTCCAACCAGATCCCGCCATGGAACAGTTCTTCGCAAACCAGGCAGCACTGTTGCAGAACCTCACTACCGTTGTTCAGAATTTGCAAGCTCAGCAGAACCAGCAGCCACCAAATGCACCACCGCCGCCACCACCACCCAGGGACAAGCACAGGGAATTCATGAGTCATCACCCTCCCACTTATTCTCACTCGTCTGATCCCTTGGATGCTGATGACTGGCTAAAAATCATCACCAAGAAGCTGGAACAGACACAATGCACCGATCGTGAGAAGGTTTTGTATGCTTCAGGTCGTTTGGAAGGATTTGCATCTGACTGGTGGGATGCTTTCACTGCTGCACATGATGCTCTCGACACTATCACTTGGGAAGAATTCAGGACTGGTTTCCGCACACACCACATCCCAGCTGGTGCGATGAAGCTCAAGCAGAGGGAATTTCTGGCCTTGACTCAGGGTAACATGACTGTTAGTGAGTATTGGGATAAATTCACTCAATTGTCTCACTATTCACCAAATGAAGTTGACACTGATGAGAAGAGGCAAGAGCGTTTCCTGAATGGTATGATAGGGCCGCTCAACTACCAACTGCAAAGCCACACCTTTCCAAACTTTCAGACCTTGCTGGACAAAGCCATCGGTTTGGAGAGCAAGCGTAAAGAACTTGGTGAGCAGAAGCGAAAGTTTCAGTCTCAGGGGCAATCTAGTAGCAATACCCGCCCTCGCTATAACTCACCGCAGGGATTTCAGAATCGCTTCGGAGGACAGGGTGGAAACTATCAGCAAAATCAACAGGGTCAACGTTCTTCTCAGCAATTCTAGCGTTTCAACCAACAGGCACAGCGCACTCCCAACCAGTAGCAGAACAGGTCAGGCAATGCCACTGGTGCACCAGCACGGTCTAACAACCCAGTTACTCCAGTTCGACCTAATGGCTGTTTCAAGTGTGGTGAAGTGGGGCATTATGCTAATAACTGTCCCAAGCGCAATCCTCAAACCCCTCTAAATCAGAGAAGCAATGCCCAGAGGTCTGTTCAGCAGTCTTCTCAAGCTCAAGGCAACAAGGGCCAACAGAACTTCGTGCGTGGGAGAGTGAACCACGTGATGGCCGATACTGCCCAGGAAGCTAATGATGTGCTCGGTACGTTCCTCATCAACTCTGAACCTGTCTCAGTTTTGTTTGATTCTGGAGCATCACATTCATTTATAACGGATCAATTTGTGGCAAAGCATGACATACCTAAACAACCAATGAGAAAGATGTTACTAGTTAATTCCCCGAGCGGTGAGATGAAAGCTAGTCACTTATGCCCGCGGGTCAATCTTAAAATCATGGGGATAGATTTTCCATCCGACCTAGTGATCTTAAAGTCCAGTGGTATTGATGTGATTCTGGGATTGGATTGGTTAGCGGCATATGATGGAATTATTCAGTGTGCCAAAAAGTCAGTGCTACTAACCAGCCCTCAAGGGGACAAAATTGAGTTTGTTGCTACTGGCTCATCTAAGGAAGAGGGTACAGTAAATCATCTAAATGGAAAAGCGTTGGAAGATATCAAAATTGTCTGCGAATATCCCGATGTCTTTCCAGAAGATTTACCAGGTATGCCACCTGACCGCGACATCGAGTTCTCTATTGAGCTTATACCTGGTACTGCACCTATATCTAAAAGACCCTATAGAATGGATGTCAAAGATCTAGAAGAACTTAAGAAACAAATAGAAGAGTTGTTACGTAAGGGTTTTATCCGTCCTAGCTCATCACCTTGGGGAGCGTCCGTTCTCTTCGTTGATAAAAAGGATGGCACCAGAAGATTATGTGTGGATTATAGAGCTCTCAACGATGTGACTATCAAAAATAAATAACCGCTCCCTAGAATCGAAGATCTATTTGATCAAATGAGAGGTGCAAAAGTGTTCTCCAAAATTGATTTACGATCAGGCTATCACCAATTAAAAATCCGAGCAGAAGATATTCCGAAAACAGCATTCACTTCCAGATATGGTCTATATGAATTCCTTGTGATGTCCTTCGGATTGACAAATGCGCCAGCGTACTTCATGTACTTGATGAATAAAATTTTCATGGAATACCTCGACAAGTTTGTGGTAGTTTTCATTGATGACATCTTGGTGTTCTCTAAAAATGAGGAAGAACATGAGGAACACCTGAGATTAGTGCTACAGAAGCTTCGGGAGAATCAGTTGTACGCTAAATTTAGCAAGTGTGATTTTTGGTTGAAGGAGGTTTCCTTTCTTGGACATGTTATCACTGATGGTGGAATCATGGTAGATCCGGGTAAAGTTCAAGATGTGCTGAACTGGAATCCTCCTCAGAATGTGCCTGAAATCAGGAGTTTCCTTGGATTAGCGGGCTACTACCGCAGATTTATTGAGGGATTCTCAAAGATCGTAAAACCCCTCACCTCATTATTGGAAAAAGGGAAAGAATTCAAGTGGGATGCCGCATGCCAAGCTAGTTTTGAAGAATTGAAGAAGAGATTAACCACTGCCCATGTGCTAATAATGCCAGATATCCACAAAGGGTTTGACGTGTACTGTGATGCTTCTCGTCTAGGTCTCGGATGTGTTTTAATGCAAGAAGGCAGAGTGGTAGCATATGCCTCTAGACAATTGAGGAAGCATGAGCAGAACTATCCTACTCATGATTTGGAGTTAGCCGCCGTAGTGCACGCATTAAAGATTTGGAGACATTACATGGTTGGTAACAAATGCCAGATCTTTACTGACCACAAAAGTTTGAAATATATCTTCACTCAAAAGGATCTTAATCTGAGACAACGCAGATGGCTAGAATTGATTAAAGATTATGATCTAAATATTCAATATCATCCGGGTAAGGCAAACGTTGTAGCAGATGCCTTGAGTCGAAAAAGTCAAGCTAATACGGCCATAGCCAGATTGATACCTCAGGAATTGTGTTGGGAAATAGAGCGACTCAGTCTAGGAATCCTTGCCCATACTGAAGTCATGACCATGGAAATTGAGCCTACCCTTGAACAGGAAATCAGAAAGGGACAATTGACATATGCTAAAATCAAAGAAATTAAAACCTTGATTAGTTTTGGAAAAGCTCCAGATTTCAGTGAAGATGACCAAGGAACTATTTGGTTCAGAAAAAGAATATGTGTACCTAACATTGACCATCTTCGTGAGCTCATATTGAAGGAAGCACATGATTCAGCCTATTCTATTATCCAGGGAGTACTAAGATGTATCAAGATTTGAAAGAGAAGTACTAGTGGTATGGTTTGAAAAGAGATGTAGCTACTCATGTTGCTTTGTGTGACATATGCCAGAGAGTAAAAGCAAAACACCAAAGCAGGTTTACTTCAGCCATTGAAAATACCTGAGTGGAAGTGGGAAGAAATTGGCATGGATTTTATTGTGGGATTACCTCGCACTCGTGATGGCTACGATTCCATATGGGTTATTGTGGATAGATTAACTAAGGTTGCTCACTTCATACCAGTCAAAACAACTCATACTGGTGCCAAGTTAGCAGAACTGTATATGTCAAGAATTGTGTGTCTACATGGTGTTCCAAAGAAGATAGTATCTGATCGAGGTACTCAGTTCACATCGCGCTTTGGCAAAAGGTACACGAATCATTGGGTACAAAGCTTAATTTTAGCTCCGCGTATCATCCACAAACAGATGGTCAGACTGAAAGGACCAATCAAATCCTAGAAGATATGCTGAGAGCATGTGCATTAAAGCATAGTGGCAGTTGGGATAAAAGCTTGCCGTACGCCGAGTTTTCTTATAATAATAGTTATCAAGCTAGTCTCAAGATGGCTCCATTTGAAGCTCTATACGGGAGAAAATGTAGAACACCTTTGTATTGGAGTCAAACGGGAGAAAGTCAGGTTTTTGGACCAGAAATTCTTCAAGAGGCTGAGAAGCAAGTCCAAATGATCCGAGATAATCTTAGAACCGCACAGTCACGACAAAAGAGTTATGCTGACATTAGAAGGAGGAAATTGACATTTGAAGTTGGAGATTATGTATATCTCAAGGTTTCGCCTATCAGAGGTCTTCGCAGGTTCAAGGTTAAGGGAAAGTTGTCACCGCGTTATATTGGTCCTTTTCAAATCTTGGAAAGGAAGGGTGAAGTGGCATATCAGCTAGAATTACCTGCTCGATTGTCAGATGTACATGATGTGTTTCACATCTCTCAGCTGAAAAAGTGTTTGAGGGTACCCGAAGAGCAACTACCTTTGGAAGAGCTCAATGTGCAAGATGACTTGACCTATACGGAACATCCTATCAAAATATTAGAAACATCTGAAAGAGTCACTAGAAGCAAAGTGGTCAGAATGTGCAAAGTTCAGTGGAGTCACCACTCCGAGGATGAGGCTACTTGGGAGAGAGAAGATGAGCTTATTGCAGAATTCCCTCAATTGTTTCCCAATCTTTCCGAATCTCGAGGACGAGATTCTCTTTAAGGGGGTAGGATTTGTAACACCCAAAAATCCATCACAAAAGAAATCAATGTAAGCAACATGGAGTTGGTTTAGATTTTGTCTCTTTAAGGATTTAATAATTTATCAAATAAATCTTGGGCTCTAATAATGTAAACAATATTTAATTTTAGAACCAACAAGTGTTTGATGCATTCATGCTGCTTGCATTTATTTTGTAATGTTTGAATTCAAATTTATTTGAATTCATTTGTTTGAATCCTCTTTAGAAATAGAAAAGGGTTTTCCTTTTTCCCTTCCCAAACCGGCCTGCCTCTCCCTTTTGGCCCACCTATCCCAAATCGGGCGCTTGCGGCCCAGCTCCTCGCGCGCGGCCCACCGCCGGCCTAGCCAGCGCGGCCTGCTCCAGCCCGCGTCGCGCCTGGTGACGTCGAAGGCGCTCAGCGCCTCTACGCCTTCGCCTCTCTCGCTGCCAGCCGGGCCCCGCCCGTCATCTCCCACCTCCCGCACGCGTCGCTCCCGGCCGAGCCGCCGTCGCCCGCTCGCCTGCCCGCGCCCGCACCGCTTCCCCAGCTCGAGTGCGCCACGCTATCCCGCACCGCTAACCGTCGCCGCTTCGCTTCCCCTTCCCCCAACTCGTAACGCTCCCCCCCCCTCCATCATGACCCCTTACTCGGCGCCATTGATGGCCACCCGAGCTCAACCCGCTGGCCGCCCTTTTCCCCTCCCCTCGGGCCGCCTCCGCTCCCCTCCTCGCCCCTATAAAAAGCCCCACACCTCCGCCCGGGCCCGCTAATCTTTTTCCCGCTCAGAAACGCCACCCAAGCCGTCGGCCGGAGCTCGCCGGAGCTCGTCGCCGCCCGAAGCTTCTTCCTCTCGCCGTAAGTTGCCGCCGCCGCTCCGACCCTCGGTGAGAACATCCTAACCTGCTTCGTTATCATGCTACCTTTCTCCAGAGCCAAACCGCGTCGCAAACCGAGCTTCCTAGCTCTCGGCCGAGCCGATTCCGGTGAAGCGCCGCCGCGCGCCGCCGTCTACGCCGCCAGCGCGCCGCCGCAGCCCGCCGGCTGATCCCTGCCGCTCGCTCCCGATCAGACGGCCCGGATCAAACCTAACCCCGGTCAATACCGGTCAACCCAGCCGCTGTCACACCCTGAAATTCTACAATTTCAGGATGTGAATTTAGAGAACAATTAAACAACCATTTTATCTCAATTTTAAAATTTTTCCAACCTTTATTTATTTTACAGAGAATTCAGCATAGAAAAGAAAAAAATTGTTTGATTTCTAAAATTAAATTAATTGTTCTCTGCGTGTTGCATTCATGCCGATGCATCTTCGTGTTTCATGAGTGCTTAGTTTTGAAAAATGCGTTTATCTTACGTTTAGGTTCCTCCGAGAATTTTCTAGACTTTTCTAGAATTTATTCTCATTTTATCCTAGAGCTAAATCTATTTATTAGAAGGCTCTATAATCCTCTTCATGAGCTCCTAATATTTTATTTAGGTTCATCATGTCCCGAACTATCTTTGAGCCACCGCCGAGCTTTGCCGCCTGATTCGCCGATCTACGTCCATCGCCATTCGCCAAAGGAGCACAGCTGCGCAACATGGGAGCCGGTCGTTGTCCATGCCATCCATCTGTGCCGTTGGTTAGAGGAAGCCTCGCGAGTTCTCTTTTGTGTCACCCAAAGTTTCTTATTTTTGCGATGTCAAAAACACAACAGCTTCCTCCGATTTTGCCCTCTCTATTATTTCCATCCACAACAATTTGATCGACAGCTTACAGTTGGTCCAAGTCCAATTCCTCTCGTCGTGGAGGCTAGGTATCTGTATCCAACACACATCCTGCCTTGGGCCAACGAAGCCGGCCCATCTCTCTTTCTGTTTCCTTCCTGATCGAGCTTGAACAAGCCTGACTCCGAGCAGGACTACTCCTCGACGATTATTTGGGGCACGCACGCAAGATCAGTTGGGCATATAAACTTGTGGGCGCTGCACTTATCCATCCTTTGTTCCACGTTTGTGCCCTAGCGTAGTCCCGCCGCCATCGTCGAGCATGAAGCCGCCGCCGCCGCTCATGACCTAGCGCTGCTGAATTGAGATGCCGGATCGACCTGCAGGCTAACGCCGTCGACGTCATGCGAGCCCCTCATCACCATTGTGCTGGTGCGCGCTGCCACGACGAGTGCGACACCCGTCCGCCGGCAACATCGTGCCTTGTTCCTTGCCGCCAAGCAACTACAGAGAACGTCTGTTCGTCGCTGTTCGTCTCTTTATGAATCTTGTCTATTCCAAGCGTGAGCTCTCTATTTGTATTAGATCCTATCTCTTCTGTACATGTCGCTAACAAGGTGAGGGCTAAATCGTGCAGTTTGCTGCAGTGCGTCGACGATATGATCAAACTCTGGCCGTGAGATTATTCCCTTGCCCAGCTTCCGTCCCTATGCATATGGCCATGGATTTTTCCTCCTCACCGGGAGATCAACAGAACAGCGTCATAATACAAGGTGCGGTTAGCACTATAATTCCTTCACCACATTATCTTATTATCTTATTGCTTAAGTACCCGATGGCACCATGCTTACATCATGCTTATGCAATAATTCTGTTTTAACTTTCTCTACATGCACGTATGCACCAACGTGGTCACTTGTGTATACGTACCTGGACATACCTATCCAGAACAGACCCCCAAGAATTATCTCATCTATACTGCACTTATGCACATGTATATATATATACTAATTCCTTCCATATCAATCTCTGGTTCATCATGTATAGCCTTTTATTTAATCAATTTTCTTTCATTTCACTCAACTTCAGCGCACCACTGAATTTCACCCAAACATCTTGTGGTATTCATTATTCTTTATTCCTATTATATAATCAATTGTTTCACCGGGCCCTGAAGTCATTTTCTTTTCCGGTCATCATAGTTATGTTCATCAATTGTTTTAATTCCTTTCTTGATTATTATTGCTTATCATTCTCACATCATATTCAAGTAGCTATCCTTTTCTTCTTAAAATCCATATGTTATTCAATTTTGTTTTCATCGATTCTTGCACTCATATGATCTTAGCAACACGCCTATCATTTAGTACGCTCTTTAAAAAAAAAGCTTTTCTTTGATTCGTGTATTGTTCTTAGTTATCTTTGTTTGTTTGCTCTAGAATGTTTGCTTTGCTTGGATGTTTGCTACGAATATTCTGAGCAGCTGTTATCTGGAATTAAGGCAAGTGTGTCCTTGATACTTTTGTCCCAATAACCTTAATTAATCACTATTGCATGTGCTTTGCATTTAATTTGATGGGTCCTATTAAGGAGTGCCTAGTCTTTCATGATTATTCCTTGTATGCCTGGGTTTACCTTTATGTTGGGTAGCACTGCTAGTTGCTCTACTTGGGTTATGGTGGTTCTAATGAACAACAATGATAAACATGTCTTACTTTATGCTATACCCTTGGTTAATTACAAGAATACTTTGCATTAATCAGAACATGGAGCGACCACCCAGGAAAACAGTACAACCATAAGACTAATGGGATCTGGTCTTGGCTAATTAATTAGAAACTCTAGCTTGGGATAGTCTTACCTGGACTGGGCAAGAGGGGAAGCGTTGACGGTGTATAGCCCGGCCCTCTTGGGAAGTCGCCTTTGCTAAGGTGTGCCCATTAGAGAGGGTTATGCCTGCTTCGTCTTGAAACCTTAGCGGACTATCACTTGTTAGGGAATCTTTGTAAAGGCCTCGTAGCGTCCCTATGCAGTCACACCTCGGTAGTGTGATATGCGCCTGTGTGGTGCCGCATGGTTGGGTTTAAAGTTCTATTGAACTTTTACGCGACTTATGGTGAAAGTGTACAACCTCTGCAGAGTGTAAAACTGTTATAACAGCCGTGCTCACGGTCAAGAGCGGCCTGGACCCTCACATGATAATTGAACTTGAAGATGGACTTAAATCGTGGTTCTGGTTGTGCCATATGCTTGTGGCGTGTTAATGTTTATTGTGGGTTTTGGTATATACTTATATCATAGTAAATATGTGCTAATAAAAGTTTGACCAACTAAAATTGCTTATCGCTTTAAACCTCTAGCCTTTCCTTGAATTAGCCTTTGCATTCATACTTTCCCCACACTTGCTGAGTACGACATGTGCTCACCCTTGCTATAAACAATGTTGCTCAGAAGAAGGAAGCTACTGTGGAGTTCTTTGAAGATGTTGCTGAGTTCTAGGCATACACAACCCCCGGTCGTCTGTTTGTGGAGTTGGAGCCTCCGTTTCCAGGATTGAGCTGTGTAATACTCTGATAGTCTCTTTATTTATCTTTTTTATATGTGATACTGTCTCTATTTTTTACTTTTTGTTCGCCGTATGTGTGAAACTTGATCCTGGCACACATACGGTGCGCACTCGGTTTTGTTTTTCAGATCCGGGTGTGACAGCCGCGCCCTGGCCGTTTTGCGTAAGAGCCCCTCTAGTTTCCTCTTTTTGCAGCGCCGTCCAGCATAGTTTAAAAGTAATTAGATTAGAGCCCCTGATTCTTACGTTTTGGCCCCTGTCTTCTCTGTAATCTTGTCAGCCGTCCTAGCTTCGCTCTTTTGCGCCTTAGACCTTCTGTTTTTATTCGTAATTAGGTTTTAGCCATCGGTTTCTTTCTGTTAGGCCCCTGGAAGCTAAGTTTTCTTGCCAGCAAGCCCCTAAGCCTTGTTTAGCTCATATCTTAGCCGTTTGAAATCCGTTTTGAGTGATTTTCGCGCTCACGGAATCGTCTCTGCGTGAATAACAGTTTTATGTGCTTATTCTGTTCTATTTATTATTTTTGGTGTACTGTTTCTTTTATTTATTGTATTGCTTTGTGTGATTCGTTTAGAGAACGTGACCTTTGAAGAAGGGCCGGAGCAACATTTTGAGGAGGATCAACAGCAGTTTGTGGAGGAAGGCAAATGGCTTCCCTCTCCATACTCTTTTTCCAATCCCAACAATGGCATGATAATTCATATTTACTTTTACATATGTTGTAGCATAAACTTGACGGGTCCTATATTAAGGTTTGCCTAGATTTTATCCATATACCTTGTCAAACCGGGTTTACTTTTATGTTGGGTAGAAATGCTAATTGCTATATGGTTCATGGTGGTTTCTAATGAACAAATGTTAAACTTGATTTATTTGTGTTGAACTTTGCTAATACAAGATCACTTATGTTAATCGGAACATGGAGAACCACCCGGGAAAACAGTGCATCCATAAGTGTCACATGGCTCTGACTTTGGCAATTAACTAAGTAAATTTAGTGCTTTATAATCTTACCTGAAAAGGGCAAGAGGGGTGGCATTGACTTGGTATAGCCCGGTCCTCTTGGGGTAGCAGCCTTTGCTAAGGTGCTGACCATTAGGGAGGGTTATGCTTTGCGGTGACTAGAAACCTTAGCGGATTATTTGGTACTAAGTGAACTTGGCGAAAATCTCAATGTGAATCCCTAGCCATTCACCTCGGTAGTGTCTAAGGGCCTTGCAAACCCAGGCGACATGGGAAACCTACTTGAAAGTGTGCAACCTCTGCAGAGTGTAAAACTGATATATCAGCCGTGCTCATGGTTAAGAGCGGCCTGGACCCTCACATGATAATCGAACTTAAAGATGAGAATAAATCATGGTTCCCTGGTTTTTGAGATGATATGGTTTTCTTTATGCTTAAGGGGTTGGTATAAACTTGTATCTAGTAAATAGGTGCTCGCTAATAAAATATGACCAACTAAAAATGCTAATCGCTATAAACCTTAGCCTTTCCTTGGAAACTTTGCATTTCCCCCACTTGTTGAGTACCAACCATAAGTGTACTCACCCTTGCTCAAACTGTTGTTCAGAAGAGTTTGATGATGGAGAATTCTTCGATGACTTTGAGGAGTTCTAAGGCAGGCGTTCACCAGTCAAGTGCCTGTGGAAGAAGTTTGCTGCAGTTTACGTTTTAAGTTATCGTTGAACGATTAAAGACCTTCGAGTCTACCGTGAGAGTGTAATAAAGTTACTCTATGTTCTTACGTTTTGAACACTGTCTTATGATATTTTTCACTTATGACGCCAACATATGTGTGTAAATGGATCCTGGTGCACATATGCTATGCATTCGGTTTTGTCCTCAAAATCGGGTGTGACAGCCTCCAAATTTTAATCCAAGCCCCTAGGATTGGAGGCGCTCTATTTCGATCCGCTCGTGAGCCCCACCTTTTTTTCTCTTTCTTCTCAGGTCCACTCGCTTGGTCCTCGGCGGGGCGCGGGCGCGGGCGCATGAGGCGGCAATGAGCCGCGCAGAGGCCGTGGCGTGGATGGGGGCGACGAAGGTGGCAGTCCTCAAAGCCCGCGCGGGGGTGCCTGGGAGTCGAAGAAGCCGAGGAGGCGAAGCGTGAGCGCTTGCGCCGCCGCGGCATCCCCGTGCTCGAGCGCGACGTCAGCGCCGAAGAGGAGTGAGTGTAGCGTGGCGTCCACACCCGCTACTCCCCCGCGCCGGCGCCGAAGAGGAGCGAGTGCAGCGTGGCGTCCACACCCGCTACTCCCCCGTGCCGGCGCCGTGCCCGGCCTCCTCGCTGGCGCCCACACCAGCCTTGTCCCGCGTCGCCGGGCCCAGGCCGCCGCGCCCGCCCGCCTCTTCCCGAACGAATCGGCCGGCTACTGTTGGCACTCCTTAGCGTCACGTTGTAGCAATGCTTTAAGAGCACGAAGATATCGTTGTATGCAAAAGGATTCTGCAAGGGCACAAAATATATCTCGTTGTAGCACTTCACCTAGGAAGTTATCCCAGGGTATCGTATTTATATTTCCGCAGGGAAGCAGAATGGTTAAAGTGTATTGAAGAATAAAATGATATATCTTGCCAGAAATATCAAGCTACAAAACCCAGGGGCACAAACTCAAGGTTTGGAAAAATGGTCAAATAAATGACCGGATAGAAGGTCTAAAAGACCAGCGACATAGGAGCACCTAATTCTAAAGAAAAGGAAATATGTTGGGAGAGACCGGACCTAGACACTTCCTGACTCAGAGCAAAAGACACTCTAACCTTAACCTAGATTCTAGCTTAGATACCGGGGACAGAGCTCGCTTCGACGACTAGAACGGGAGAACCTTAGAACGGGATGATAGAGGGGGTTCTCCGGGCTCAGCGCTACTGTTATAAGTACACCCAAACGTGGTGGACTACGAAGGACGGACAGGGCTGTCACCACCTGCTGCCTACCACTGCAGTTCCGTGGGGTGCAACACACTTCCTAGTTAATCAACAAGCCAGACACCATGTCTGCACTCGATGATTAAGATTTCTCTTGAGGCCTGTCAAGAGAAATCCCCGTCTTCCCTAAGGCATCTTACGGCCCGGTCAAGGCGAGCAAACCTGCAAGATAAAACCCGGTAGAGCTAAACTAAACTCTACACTAAGAATAAAGGGGGATAAAACTTTACTCTAAAGAGAGTAAGATCTTTACTCTAGAAGAAGAGCAAGATAGAAAGATAAAAGATAAACTTAAGCTCTGAAATATGAAAGTAATTGTTTTGATAAACTCTTCAAATGAAGGAAAGGATACAAGAGCTTTACCAGAACTGCGAAGACTCCAAAGATCCGAGCTAAGCTCGACTCGACTCTACTCCCAACTCTAATCCTAATCTAAGAAATGGAAAAGATACAAGAGCTCCCTTCAAGTATAGACTTGATAAGTGTGGTGTGTGTTTCCCAAGGTGGATGAGCGCTCCTTTTATAGCCTCCAGGGGGTGGATCCCAGCGTCATTAGCAAGCTAAGGACCTGCTTAGGCTTGACGCGAAGGGGGAAGCTTGGCGGCCACAGAAGGAGGTCGGTCGGCCTCATTGTTGATGGCCATTATAACCTCGTAGTGACCGTCAACATTTCGGTAAAATGAGGATGATCATACCATGTTCCATGCATAAAAGTGTTTTTACTAACAAATTCCGCAAGTTTTGGATGAGTTGTGATTGTAGGATGATACAGGTGAAACTAGGGGCCAGACCTAGCACAGAGCCAGGCCGGCCGGCCTAGCCCAGGCCGACCGGCCTCCCCTGGCCAAGTCTGGCCACGCCACTGATCCACAAGCTGAACTAACCACGCAAGATGATCAAGAGACGTGCAATCAATGTCGGTTTGATCCAAGGACCCAAAAGGCCTAGAGTGGAATGAACATGGATTGAAGGGCCCACAAACCTCGGATTCTTGGACAGCCTCAACTGAACGCAACCATTACCGACCTCAGGAAGCAATCAGGAGCGTCCACGACGAAGGCGGTTGCCAGGGGGGACAGGTGTAGGCCGATCGGCCTACACTAGGCCGGTCGGCCCCCTGCTGCAACCTCACGCGACCATCTTCGGCATGGATGTTAAGCAGGTCGTTGGCGTGACGGTTAAGGTGGCTACCTACCTTGGCGTGACGCTATAAAAGGCCACCCTCTCTTCAATCCAAGACACACACCACACTTCTTAAGTCTATACTTGAAGGAAGCTCTTGTATCTTTTCTATTTCTTAGAATAGGATTAGAGTTGGGAGTAGAGTCGAGTCGAGCTTAGCTCGGATCTTCGGAATCTTCGGAGTTCTGGTAAAGCTCTTGTATCCTTTCCTTCATTTGAAGAGTTTATCAAAACAATTATTTTCTTAGTTCAGAGCTTAAGTTTATCTTTTATATTTATTTCTTGCTCTTCTTTTAGAGTAAAGATCTTGCTCTCTTTAGAGTAAAGTTTTGTCCCCCTTTAGTCTTAGTGTAGAGTTTAGTTTAGCTCTACCAGGTTTTATCTCGCGGGTTTGCTCGCCTTGACCGGGCCGTAAGACGCCTTAGGGAAGACGAGGATTTCTCTTGACAGGCCTCAAGAGAAATCTTAATCATGGAGTGCAGACGTGGTGTCTGGCTTGTTGATTAACTAGGAAGTGTGTTGCACCCCACGGAACTGCAGTGGTAGGCGGCAGGTGGTGACAGCCCTGTCCGACCTTCGTAGTCCACCACGTTCGGGTGTATTCATAACAATAGTGCTGAGCCTGGAGAACCCCCTCAATCACCCCGTTCTGAGGTTCTCCCGTTCTAGCCGTCGAAGCGAGCTCTGTTCTCGGTATCTAAGCTAGGGTCTAGGCTAAGGTTAGAGTGCCTTTTGCTCTGAGTAAGGAAGTGTCTAGGTCCGGTCTCTCCCAACATCTTTCATTTTCTATAGATTTAGGTGCTCCTGTGTCGCTGGTCTTTTAGACCTTCTATCCGGTCATTTACTTGACCATTATCCCAAACCTTAGAGTTTGTGCCCCTGGGTTTTGTGGCTTGATATTTTTGGCAAGATATATCATTTCATTCTTCAATACACTTTAACCATTCTGCTTCCTTGCGGAAATATAAATACGATACCCTGGGATAACTCCCTAGGTGAAGTGCTACAACGAGATATATTCTGTGCGCTTGCAGAATTCATTTTGCATACAACGACATATATCTTCGCGCTCTTGAAGCGATGCTAAAACGTGACGCTAAGGACTTGAGGACCCGGTGTGTCCGAGGACCGGTGGATGGTCGCTTCCTAGTGTGATGAGTGATTGACAACGTGGTGTGGACTGACGTTTCCCTTGGCTCAAGTATTGCAGGTGTAGAATGCGGCTTGATTGCATTGGTGCAGGTGAAGAACAGGCGCGAAAGGTCTTAGCCATGGCGGCCTCCGAGGAGCGGAGAGACAAGTAGGCTTGGTTCGAGGGACCTGGTGGCCAGATGATAAGTGCGGTTCACATGTTGGCAAGAACGAGCAAAGGGACGTGGTTCCAGTGCGAGGTAGCGGCTCACAACCGAAGTTCGTACGCGGACGAGAAGCCGGTGCAAGGTAGCGGCTCACAACCGAAGCTTGTACGCGGGGTTTGGTGATTTGGCCACAAAATCATCGGTGGACGGTTTCCCTTGGTTTGGGCCTCAAAACCAAGGCCGAGGACTCGACGAGGCAAGATTGGGCTGCTGGGCTGAGTGAGGCTGACAGGGGCGGTTTAACCGCCCCCCAGGGGCCAGTTTAACTGCCTCCCCTGTGCAGGCCCAAGATTGGCGTCGAGGAGCTTCGATCCGGAGGACATGCGGCGTGACTGCAAGGCTTGCGTCGGAGGGAAGCTAGCGTGCAGTGGAAGGTGTCCCAGCCGGAAAAATCTTCATGGAAAATGTCAAATTTGCCCCTGAGGGGTATGTATCACATAGGGGGTAGTTTAGTCTTTAGAGCACCACCACTTGGACTATATATTGGACCCCCTAGGGGTTGGTGGCTGTTATCTAGGGAGTCTAGTTTTATTTCCCTTACACTTGAACTATTTTCCTTTAGTTTTTCTTTCTAGTTTCCATAGGCTAGCCAAGTGCTTCACCGGAGAAATCTTTGAGTGGATTGGATGAAGGGAGGATAGCTAGCCTCTTTGTAAAGAAGTTGACCTCGTGATTTTTGGAAGATTTGGCTTTCTTGTATCCCTCTTTGTGTGATTTCGTTGTTCATCCCGTGGCTCTTTTTGGCCCCTTTGGGAGATTTTCGATTCCTTGTGTTTGAGATCGTTTCCTTGCGTGTTTGTTTGGGGGATTCACATATGAGGTCGTGGACACTCTTTTCCTGGTGATTTGCCCCCTCAAAACGCAAAGAATCGCTTCGGATTTGGGATTTTTGGATGAACTCGGGGTGGAGGTGTTCTTCACGAGATCTGAGATTCTGGGAGTTCTAGTAGGTTTGTATGACAATCTAGGTGTTTAATTAACCTAATCACCTGCTAAACCTTTTGTCTTAGCCTAATTAGGTTTAATTTGGTCCCACCTAGATTTTCACTTAAGAAAAATCCACCCAAAACCCTTTGCACCTCGGTGAACTTCTGACATTCCTCGGATGGCATGGTTCGAATTCAAAATTTCACTTAAGGACTTGAAAATCGGCCAATACAAAAGTTGTTCAGTTTTTAGCGGGACACATTTTTGTCAATAGGCACTTTTCAAACTTTTGAGTGTAACCTACCCAAAAACTCAGTCAAAGTCAGTCAAACTCCAGAGGTTCACCCTAGCCGGCGCTCGAGTTCACGCTGTTTTCTCCTCAATTTTTCCGTTGATCTATAGACTTTTTTTATGGTCGACCTTTACAAAAGTTGTAGCCTGCACTACGGGATACAACTTTTGTATTTGGAGATTTTGAACTTTAGTTCAAATTTTTGGAGAACTTGCCGTTCGAACACGCGCACGCTAGCTGCTCGACGAAATGCCGGCACAAAAGTTCACGCTCGTGTTCATCCATCCCGACCCGCCACGCGGCATCCCACGCCTGGGCACAGACGCCGAGGACGGCCAGACCCCGACCAAGCCCCAGCAGCCCGGCATGGCCCCACCCGTTCGCCCAATCCCGCGGTTCCTTCTCTCCCACGGCAAGGCGAGTGCACCCACGTGGCTCCGCGGGTCTGCGCGCCACCAGACCGCCCAGGCGTCGACCTCCACGCGTCCTCGAGTCCGCGACCCGCAATCCCCATGCCCGACCGGTCCCCGACCGCGAGACACCATCGCCCCGCCTGGACGCCACGTGCCCGCCGGCAAACCACCGTGCCTCCCCGCCTCCAACCACCACCTTGGCCGGCAAGGTATAGAGCCTTAGGCTCTACGCTTCCCCTCTCCCCCGTCCGCCTATAAAGCCCCAAGCCGAGCTTCGCTGCCCGCCCTGCTCTGCCGTTGCCGTTCCGCCGCCAGGCCGCCGGCGTGGGCAACCGTCCGCCCCTCCTCGTCGCCCTCCAAGCCTACCAACGGCCTAGGCTAGCCCCGCTCCACCTCCTCCAATCCTCAACCGAGCGCCATCCCTGCCACCATCGCCGGAGCGAAGCAGAGACCGAGCAGAGACCACCGGAGATCCGCTCCTCCACGGCAACCCTCCTTCCGGCCATCCCCGACCTCAAGTGATACATCAAATCGGTCTTGGGTGAGTCCCTAAACCTTCCCGTGCCCTTCCCCGGCCAAGTCCGGCCTTCCCCCTGCCGGAATCGACGCCGCAGCACCACCGGCGCGCCCAGGGACCACATTGCTAAGATCGAGTTCTTTTCAGGGTTGTTTCTGCAAACTCCAGGGACCTGTCTGTAAAGGTCGCGTTTAAGTTTTTAGATCGAAATCTGTCAAATTGTAAAATAGATTAAAAATCACAGAAAACTCGGAAAAATGCAACTCAATTTTCCTGGAATCGTGGTGATGAGTTCTACCTTTTATAGAAAGCATGTACTGGAGTTTTGTGTGTAGATTTCTAACTAAGTTCAAATCTGTTCAAACACGAATTTGTAAATAGTTTGAAATCTGCAGCTTTGTTTGAGTTGATATTTTTGTATGTTGCTTCTAGTATCATGTGTAGGCTCCTATAAAAAGATGGCACAAAGTTACGCACTAGATTGTGAGTTATAATTTATTTAAACTGTCTGCACAGATCCTAGATCTATGAATTTTAATAATTAATCTGTTCATCAAATAAATCCCAACTTTTTGAGGAGGCTTGATAACTTCTTTATGTGCTTGTGATAAAAAGTAGAGCTTAGTTTGACCTCGCTAACATGCTTTTAGTTAATTAACATCATGCTCGGTTGTTTTAAGCAGCTGAAAACAAAGCTAATTTTCTAGTAAGATCCTTTGATCTTTTAAAGCTAATGCTTGGCATGATAGCTTGTCTTAGCTAGGAGCAGCTCTGGTAATTTTTTCAGATTAATTGCTGTTAGTGTATTTATTAGGATTTATTCTTGATACTAGTGTGATAAACTTGCATGATTTATCCTTGTTGTTGTATAAGACCTTTTCGTCTAATTTTTGGTCAGTAAATCTAATAACCAACAAGAGCATGCAGTAATTGTCTCACATTAAAATCATGAACCAAACTGCCAGAATTAATTGTTAAAGTTTCATTGCTTATAAGGCTAAATAAAAATAAATCACCTCTTTAAGTCAATTTAAATAAATTAAACACTTCACCTCACACACCCTTGCTGTTTTGTGAGTAAATCAAATTAAATAATTTTATATGTGTACACAATCACCATCACAACCTAAGTTTCTTTTATGAAAAATCATACACTTAATTAAAAGGAAGGGAAGGTTAGACAAAACATGTCTGGGTGATTGGGATCACAAATACATCCCGGGCTTGTCGTGTTTTACGCAATGCTCGATACAATATCATCTCTTATGCATGTGCATTCGTGTAGAATAAGTTCTCGCCGACGGAGACTACGAGCTCGTGCCAACTCAAGGAGATGGACCATCCGAGGGACAGCTGAACGCCGTGGAAGCAAATCAAGGCCCGAACCAAGTTTCGGAAGATCAGCCCACTAACTTTGTGTTTGAAGGCAAGCCCCGGAGCATGTCCTATGTTTCTAAATTATGCAACTATGTTTGTTAAGTTATGCTTGTGCATTTACGTTTCAGGAGTTGAATTGAAACCTTAGTTGCATGATCCTAGGTACCTATGCTTTGCAATACTAGTATGATAGGTTGATAGCTGCCATGCTATAAGGACCCGGTAAAAGTCGAGTGATTTCCTGTCACTCACGAGATATAGGAATCACCTGCTTTACTTATGTTGGAATCATATGGACGACGGGCGGGGATTTTTGTCATGTAGATGGCCCGTCCGTGTATGCTAAAATTGGTTAAGGTCGAATGGTGACGGTACCGACGGTTAAGTGTTTTGAAAGCACTAAGCACTTGTTTGGGACATGGGACCGGTAAGTTTAGTACCTACGTGAAGCGGTGCATAGACTTTTTCCTGCTTCTTCTGGGACTTGTCCCCATGCTTGCAACATGCGGTGCATGATAGCTTGTATTAGCTAGGAGTAGCTCTGGTAATTTTGTTCAGATTAATTGCTGTTAGTGTGATTTATTAGGATTTATTCTTGATGCTAGTGTGATAAACTTGCATGATCTATCCTTGTTGTTGTATAAGACCTTTTCGCCTAATTTTTGGTCAGTAAATCTAATGACCAACAAAGAGCATGCAGTAATTTTCTCACATTAAAATCATGAACCAAACTGCCAGAATTAATTGTTAAAGTTTCATTGCTTATAAGGCTAAATAAAAATAAATCACCTCTTTAAGTCAATTTAAATAAATTAAACACTTCACCTCACACACCCTTGCTGTTTGTGAGTAAATCAAATTAAATAATTTTATATGTGTACACAATCACCATCACAACCTAAGTTTCTTTTATGAAAAATCATACACTTAATTAAAAGGAAGGGAAGGTTAGACAAAACATGTCTGGGTGATTGGGATCACAAATACATCCCGGGCTTGTCGTGTTTTACGCAATGCTCGATACAATATCATCTCTTATGCATGTGCATTCGTGTAGAATAAGTTCTCGCCGACGGAGACTACGAGCTCGTGCCAACTCAAGGTGATGGACCATCCAAGGGACAGCTGAACGCCGTGGAAGCAAATCAAGGCCCGAACCAAGTTTCGGAAGATCAGCCCACTAACTTTGTGTTTGAAGGCAAGCCCCGGAGCAATGTCCTATGTTTCTAAATTATGCAACTATGTTTGTTAAGTTATGCTTGTGCATTTACGTTTCAGGAGTTGAATTGAAACCTTAGTTGCATGATCCTAGGTACCTATGCTTTGCAATACTAGTATGATAGGTCGATAGCTGCCATGCTATAAGGACCCGGTAAAAGTCGAGTGATTTCCTGTCACTCGCGAGATATAGGAATCACCTGCTTTACTTATGTTGGAATCATAAGGACGACAGGCGGGGATTTTTGTCATGTAGATGCCCCGTCCGTGTATGCTAAAATTGGTTAAGGTCGAATAGTGACGGTACCGACGGTTAAGTGTTTTGAAAGCACTAAGCACTTGTTTGGGACATGGGACCGGTAAGTTTAGTACCTACGTGAAGCGGTGCATGGACTTTTTCCTGCTTCTTCTGGGACTTGTCCCCATGCTTGCAACATGTGGTGCAAGGCCAAGTCCGGCCGGCTCTGCAGCGATTTCCGGATAGTCCTTGTATCAAGGGAAGTTTGGCTCCGGACACAATCCGACGGATCGATGGGAACGGCCTGGTTAGCGTCGACCTTTGTGGTTGGTGCTTTTCCGTGTGTTTAGTATCCACCTTGCAAGGTTAAAAATCAGTTTCGAACTGTCTGTTTCTCGCAGCTAATGAGACTACTTAACCCCGCTGCTGCATTGAGTAAGAAGTGGAACATGATGATGGAGATAAACCTGATGTTTGCTTAATTGCTTGCTCCACTTGCCTGACTAGTACAGGTTGCTTACCTAGAATGGTTAATTCGAAGTAGAACTTGATGCTAAAATATTGAAAGCAAGGACCCACTCTTAGTCGCTCTTTGGCAAAACAAACCCACCAGCCAAAAGCCTTGCATGTCTAGGAGTTGGTGATGTAGCTGTCACCCGACGGTTAAGTCTTGCTAAGTATTAGTATACTCAGCCTTGCTTGTTGAATTGTTTTCAGGTAGTGCTCTTGAGGAGATGGTTGCAGGTCTTACCTGGCCAACCACCCTTCCTCCCGGCTGGACTGTTGTGTGGGACGAGGATGCTTCCGAGTGATGTCACGACGGCTTCACATGACGTCATTCCCTTCGAATAAATAGTTTAATTCCGCTGCTTTTCAAAACTCTGAGACAATTGTTACTTTATGCATTTGAACTGGTTTGTAATAAAGTACCTCAAGTGGGACCTTTAAATAATTGTGGATTGTTGTAATCTCTGGAACTCTCCTTCGAGGCGAGTAATTGCATGACTTGTTTCGATCGAGGTAACTGTTTGTGGTTGCATCGGGCTTGACCCGACAGACTACCGATTAATTCGATTTAAGTGTCTGATCGCGTTTAATGCAATGTTTAGCACACTTAAGCCGGGTTAATTGGGCGGTTCAGCCACAGCTGGTATCAGAGCGAAAAGTCGTGCACCAGAGGTTCACATGGTCCCATTACACCAGTTTTTGGAATAAAACTTGACCAACAAGTGCTTTGCAAAAACTCGTTGGATCGCTAAGGATTAACTAGATCGTGAAGCCCTAGAGGGAATTTCGGGTTGTTTCAGGTGGCTTGCTAATTATGGTATATTTGACTAACTTGCCCAGCACCCTCTTGCCCACGTGTTTTATACGTGCGCTGGTTTCCGTGCCCCGCGTGCACGAAGGGTGATAGGATTTTCATTCCAAGGAACCTATCATTACGGTTGTGTATGAGTCGCCCACATGTTTTGATATGTGTGCAAGGTCTTGATGGTATGGTTCTAATTCCAATGAGCCTATCATCCTGGTTGTTCGCCGCGTTCGAGACGTGTGCATGATGCCGCATCACGAGTTATGCGAAGGGTTGTGTGCTCTATTCAAAATGAGCATACGGCCTAGACTAGATGCACTGTCCATGCAGTGTTGAACGCATGGATACCATTTTTATAAATGAACGGTAATGAATGGGGACGCTTCCGTGATGTGCTGGCACGGAAGGTTCATGTTTTCTTGCAGGTACACTAACCTCGATTCGTTAAGCCACGAATAGTTGTGTGACGACTAGATATTATAGGGAGAGACGTATATTGTGCCTCGCCACCGGCAACTAACTACGTACACCAAGGCTTCTTGGTATTTTTGAGGACGATTTTGAGTTCTTTTGCATCATGTTAACCACCTTAAAAATTGTTAAGGCAACTTGAGCAAAAAATAATAATAATAATAATAAAAATTGTGAATCTCAGAAACTCTTGAAAATCTGTCAAACCTTTGTTCCTCTGCTGGTCCGAATTTTTTGGGTCATTAAAATATCTTAGTTGGCTGGGCACCCTAAATAAAAGTTGTTCATAATGTTGTAACCAAGCTTCTGTAAAAATTTCAAAATTTTTGGACAAGTAAACTTGAGTTATGCTTAAAACAAGTGTTAGCTGTTTGCTGAAAAATCTGGGTTGATAGCAGGGCAGTAGTTCAGATTTTGTCCCACCTTAGAGCCAAAACCAGTTGAACCTTTGACTACCGAAGTTGTGAGTAATTTCACCAGGAAGCTACTCGCGAAATTTCAGCTCTATTGAGCTAGTATGTCAAGAGATACAGAGATTTTTGTGATCCTCAGCTATTCTGAAATTAGCAAAAGCAGAGAGGCAAACATTGAATGTTTCGACCTAGTTAAAGTTTTAAGCTGGTCCTGAGCTGAATACCAAAGTTATAGGAAATTTCATAATGTTGATGCTCACAAAATTTCAAGACCAACGGACAAGTATAGCAAGTGTTATGACCAAATTGGTAACCCTCGGCCATAACAAAAACAGCATGGGCAGAGACACGAATTTTGAATTTTTTTGCCGTAGCTAGAGTCCGAATCTGACACGGAGTTATAAACGAAAGTTGTAGCTTGATAAATTTCCTAGCTACTGACAAAAATTCATAGACTTTGGACGTCCGACCACGGAGATATGAATATTCTCCTCTGACAGCCTTGCTGTTCGGAAATTCTGCAATGATCTTCTACTGTTTTCACTCATGGTTACCTTGTGTTACCTTGTAAACAAGTATGCTAATCATGTGACTGATAAGTAAATCATATTGCAGATGGTGGGATCCACTGCGTCGGACCCAGTTCGAGACCGGACAAGGTAGTGGCAGCCAAGACCCACCTCAGAACACGATGGAGGCATTCGTTGCCACAACGACCGAGTTGCTGCGACACTTTGCCCATGGACAGCAGCAACACCACCATAGAGACAATGTTAGTTCACCCGAGACTGCAGATTATCAAGCTTTCCTAGCCACTCAGCCTCCCTTGTTTGAAGCAACAGAAGAGCCCTTAGATGCGGATGCCTGGATTCGTATCATCGGGTCCAAGTTCTCGGTACTTTCCCTACCATGCTCGGAGGAGAATAAGGCCAAGTATGCAGCTCAGCAGCTCCGAGGCCCGTCATTCATTTGGTGGGAACAACACCTTGCTATGCTTCCAGCCGATCAAGTAGTGAGTTGGACAGATTTTAAGGCAGCCTTCAAGGCTCACCATATTCCAGAGGGGTTGATAGAAAGGAAGTTGAATGAGTATCTGTCATTGACTCAGGGCACGCGCACCGCGCTCCAATATTCCCAAGCCTTCAACAACTTATGTCTATACGCAGGTTATCACGCTGACACAGATACCAAAAAGATGGACCATTTCCGTCGAGGTCTCAACCCCAAGCTCAAGGAACGTTCGAATCCCGTCAAAACAGCCAGCTATGATGAGTTGGTGAGCTTGGCAATCTCGCAGGAGGATTGTATCATGTCCTGTCGTGCCGAGAAGAAGAGAAAGACCCCCGCTCCCTCAGTTAGTGCCTCAAATCTGAAGTTTCGTATAGTCCAGAATCCTTCAGTTTCGGAACCCCAGAGGCCTAGGCAGACAGTAAGATGGGTGATCAAGCCGCCCCAGCCTGACAATGCACGTTTTCTTGCTCTCCAGCCAGAACCAGTGCCCCAGACCAATTCCCAGGCTCCTACTAATCCTAAAACTAGGAATACCTGCTACAATTGTGGAAAACCTGGACACTATACTATGGAATGCCCCCAGAATAGACGAATGAATCAGGGACGAGATTCAAAACAAGGCAAGGGCAAGAGGCAGACACTGAAAGTCCAACAAGGAAGGATTAACTTCACCACCCTTGCAGAACTTCCGGAAGAAGCACCAGTAATGACGGGAACTTTCTGTGTCCACAACCAACCTGCAGTTATTCTCTTTGATTCTGGTGCAACACATAGCTTTATCAGTACCAAGTTATGTGCAAAGAGTGGATTAAACCTCACCCAAACCGCCGCCCCTTATATATCACCACACCGGGTGGTAAGATTTCAGCTAATCAAAGATCAAAGCAAGTACCAATAGCCATGGGAAGTAAGTTGTTCAAGACCGACCTCATTAGTGTGGGATTGGATGGAATGGACATTATCTTAGGAATGGATTGGATGACTAAATACCGGGTCGTGCTTGATATCTCAGAGAGAGTAGTCGAGATACACTCACCTCTTTTAGGACACACTGATCTTTACCTACCCCACCGTGTCTACACCAGCTCCCATGTGTTCTCTATGACTGAAACCAAAATTGAGGATATCCCAGTGGTTTGTGAATACCCAGACGTTTTCCCGGATGAGTTACCTGGTATGCCACCCGATAGAGAAATCGAGTTTGTCATTGAACTTTAGCCTGGCTCCACTCCTATATCAAAGCGACCCTATAGGATGTCACCTATAGAGCTAGCCGAATTGAAGAAACAGTTGCATGAGTTGTTAGACAAAGGCTTTATCCGACCAAGCACATCACCGTGGGGATGTTCTGCTCTCTTTGCCAAGAAGAAGGATAAGAGTCTGAGATTATGTGTGGATTATCGACCCCTCAATGCAATGACCATAAAGAACAAGTATCCCCTACCCCGCATTGACATTCGCTTCGATCAGCTTGCCAGTGCAAAAGTATTCTCTAAGATTGATCTTCGCTCAGGGTATCATCAAATCAAGATCCGACCTTGTGATATACCCAAGACTGCCTTCTCAACAAGATATGGACTATATGAGTACTTGGTCATGTCTTTTGGGCTCACGAATGCTCCTGCTTATTTCATGTACCTCATGAATTCGGTCTTCATGCCCTATCTTGACAAATTTGTCGTGGTCTTCATCGATGACATTCTGATCTACTCCAAAAATGAGAAAGAACATGCTGAGCATCTTCGCATTGTTCTGCAGACACTTAGAGATCATCAGCTTTACGCCAAGTTCTCGAAATGTGAATTCTGGCTCAATAGTGTCAAGTTTCTCGGGCACACAATCTCTGAAGATGGCATTTCAGTGGACCCCAGGAAAGTACTAGAGGTCATGGATTGGGAAACCCCCTCGTCTGTTCACCAAATCCGTAGTTTCCTTGGTCTGGCAGGGTACTATCGTCGTTTCATTCCGGACTTCTCCATGATAGCTAAGTCCATGACTGAACTACTCAAGAAGGGAGCTAAGTTCAAATGGACGGAGAAATGTGAAGAAGCTTTCCACACCTTGAGACAACTCCTTACTTCTGCACCCGTTTTGGCACAGCCTGACAACACGAAGCCTTATGACATCTATTGCGATGCTTCAGGCACAGGGTTAGGATGTGTTCTCATGCAAGATAACAGAGTCATTGCTTATGCTTCTCAAGCCCTTCGCCCACATGAGCTGAACTACCCTACCCACGATCTCGAATTAGCAGCCGTGATTCATGCTCTAAAACTTTGGAGACATCACCTCATGGGAGCACAGTGTAAAGTGTATACCGATCACAAAAGTCTCAAGTATATCCTCACGCAGGCAGATCTGAACATGAGGCAACGTAGATGGTTGGAATTGGTCAAGGATTATGACTTGGAAATACTCTACCATCCGGGGAAAGCCAACGTAGTAGCTGATGCCTTGAGTTGGAAAGTGCATTGCAACTGTCTCACCGCAGAAACCTACAATCAGACTTTATGCGCTGTGATGAGGAAACTTAGTTTGGAAATTGTTCCTCACGGCTCACTGAATCACATTTCTTTAGAGCCAACTCTCTACGATAAGATAGCCGCAGCCCAAGCTCAGGATAAAAGCATTGGGATCATCAAACAAAAACTTTCTGAAGGGGACGAGAGATACAAGTGCTTCCAAATGGATCAAAATGTTGTGGTACATTTTGGAGACCGTTTGGTAGTACCCAAGAACCTGGAACTCTGAAAGAAAATTTTAGATGAGGCTCACCTCTCTAAATTCTCTATTCACCCCGGTAGTAGCAAGATGTATCAAGATTTGAGACAAAACTTTTGGTGGCCAAGAATGAAGAGAGACATTGCCAAGTACGTCTCAGAGTGCGATACTTGCCAAAGAATTAAGGCCAGCCACCTTAGGGTAGCTGGAACACTACAACCCCTTCCAATACCATCTTGGAAATGGGAGGACATAAGTATGGATTTCATCTCGGGATTACCCCTCACTTCCCAGAAACATGATTCGATATGGGTTATAGTTGACCGACTCACCAAAACCGCTCATCTTATTCCGGTCAGAACCACTTTCCGTGCCGATCAATGTGCAGACATCTATCTGGAAACCATCGTCCGTCTACACGGTGTACCCAAGACTATTATATCAGACAGAGGCCCACAGTTTATGGCTCGCTTTTGGGAATGGCTACATGAATCTTTAGGAACCAAATTAATCCGTAGTTCCGCATACCACCCGCAAACAGACGGCCAGACCGAAAGGGTTAATCAGATAATTGAAGATATGCTCAGAGCTTGTGTGATACACTTCGACAAGAATTGGGACAAATGTTTGCCACTCGCTGAGTTTTCTTACAACAATAGCTACCAAGCTAGCTTGAAGATGGCACCCTTTGAAGCACTATATGGTAGGAGATGTCGAACTCCGTTAAGTTGGTCGCAGTCAGGTGAGAGACAAATCCTTGGAACCGACTTAGTGACTGAGGCTGAGGAGAAAGGTAAGATAATTCAGGCTAACCTTAAGGCCGCCCAATCCAGGCAGAAGAGCTATTTTGACAAGAGGAAGAAACCCCTACAGTTTGAGGTCGGAGATCACGTTTATCTACGGGTCTCGCCGACTAAAGGAGTACAAAGGTTCGGAGTAAAAGGAAAGTTGGCACCATGTTACATCGGACCGTATGAGATCCTAGAAGTTTGTGGACCCGTAGCTTACCGAGTGCAGCTCCCCGAGAGACTCTCAGCTGTCCATAATGTTTTTCACGTTTCCCAACTCAAGAAATGTGTTCGAGTTCTAGAGGTTGAGACTGTTGACCAAGACATGGCATGGATAGAACCCGATCTGGCGTTAGTGGAACACCCTTTGAGAATTCTCGGCCGCAAGGAAAGAGGAACTAGACGGAAGATCATTAAAATGTACAAGATACAGTGGAATCATCACACGGAAGAAGAGGCAACATGGGAAACAGAGGATTACCTGAACACCCAGTTCCCGGGTTTTCTTCCGCTACATGACCGTAAGCACCTTTACCCCACACAGTTCTTTCTACACTTGAATCTCGGGTCGAGATTCTGTTAAAGGGGGGTAGGCTGTGACAATCTAGGTGTTTAATTAACCTAATCACCTGCTAAACCTTTTGTCTTAGCCTAATTAGGTTTAATTTGGCCCCACCTAGATTTTCACTTAAGAAAAATCCACCCAAAACCCTTTGCACCTCGGTGAACTTCTGACATTCCTTGGATGGCATTGTTCGAATTCAAAATTTCACTTAAGGACTTGAAAATCAGCCAATACAAAAGTTGTTCAGTTTTTAACGGGACACATTTTTGTCAATAGGCACTTTTCAAAATTTTGAGTGTAACCTACCCAAAAACTCAGTTAAAGTCAGTCAAACTCCAGAGGTTCACCCTGGCCGGCACTCGAGTTCACGCTGTTTTCTCCTCAATTTTCCCGTTGATCTATAGACTTTTTCTATGGTTGACCTTTACAAAAGTTGTAGCCTGCACTACGGGACACAACTTTTGTATTTGGAGATTTTGAACTTTAGTTCAAATTTTTGGAGAACGGGCCGTTCGAACACGCGCATGCTAGCTGCTCGACGAAATGCCGGCACAAAAGTTCACGCTCGTGTTCATCCATCCCGACCCGCCACGCGGCTTCCCACGCCTGGGCACGCACGCCGAGGACGGCCAGACCCCGACCAACCCCCAGCAGCCCGGCATGGCCCTACCCGTTCGCCCAATCCCGCGGTTCCTTCTCTCCCACGGCATGGCGAGCGCACCCACGCGGCTCCGCGGGTCTGCGCGCCACCAGACCGCCCAGGCGTCGACCTCCACGCGTCCTCGAGTCCGCGACCCGCCAATCCCCATGCCCGACCGGTCCCCGACCGCGAGACACCGTCACCCTGCCTGGACGCCACGTGCCCGCCGGCAAACCACCGTGCCTCCCCGCCTCCGACCACCACCTTGGCCGGCAAGGTATAGAGCCTTAGGCTCTATGATTCCCCTCTCCCCCGTCCGCCTATAAAGCCCCCAAGCCAAGCTTCGCTGCCCGTCCTGCTCTGCCATTGCCGTTCCGCCGCCAGGCCGCCGGCGTGGGCAACCATCCGCCCCTCCTCGTCGCCCTAAAAGCCTACCAACGACCTAGGCTAGCCCCGCTCCACCTCCTCCAATCCTCAACCGAGCGCCATCCCTGCCACCATCGCCGGAGCGAAGCAGAGACCGAGCAGAGACCACCGGAGATCCGCTCCTCCACGGCAACCCTCCTTCCGGCCATCCCCGACCTCAAGTGATACATCAAATCGGTCTTGGGTGAGTCCCTAAACCTCCCCGTGGCCTTCCCCGGCCAAGTCCGGCCTTCCCCTTGCCGGAATCGACGCCGCAGCACCACCGGCGCGCCCAGGGACCACATTGCTAAGATCGAGTTCTTTTCAGGGTTGTTTCTGCAAACTCCAGGGACCTGTCTGTAAAGGTCGCGTTTAAGTTTTTAGATCGAAATCTGTCAACTTGTAAAATAGTTTAAAAATCACAAAAAAATCGGAAAAATGCAAACTCAATATTCCCGGAATCGTGGTGATGAGTTCTACCTTTTATAGAAAGCATGTATAGGAGTTTTGTGTGTAGATTTCAAACTAAGTTCAAATCCGTTCAAACACGAATTTGTAAATAGTTTGAAATATGCAGCTTTGTTTGAGTTGATCTTTTTGTATGTTGCTTCTAGTGTCATGTGTAGGCTCCTGTAAAAAGATGGCATAAAGTTACACACTAGATTTTGAGTTATAATTTATTTAAACTGTCTGCACAGATCTAGATCTATAAATTTTAATAATTAATCTGTTCAGCAAATAAATCCCAACTTTTTGCAGAGGCTTGATAACTTCTTTATGTGCTTGTGATAAAAAGTAGAGCTTAGTTTGACCTCGCTAACATGCTTTTAGTTAATTAACATCATGCTCGGTTGTTTTAAGCAGCTGAAAACAAAGCTAATTTTCTAGGAAGATCCTTTGATCTTTTAAAGCTAATGCTTGGCATGATAGCTTGTCCTAGCTAGGAGTAGCTCTGGTAATTTTGTTCAGATTAATTTCTGTTAGTGTGATTTATTAGGATTTATTCTTAATGCTAGTGTGATAAACTTGCATGATTTATCCTTATTGTTGTATAAGACCTTTTCGCCTAATTTTTGGTCAGTAAATCTAATGACCAACAAAGAGCATGCAGTAATTTTCTCACATTAAAATCATGAACCAAACTGCCAGAATTAATTGTTAAAGTTTCATTGCTTATAAGGCTAAATAAAAATAAATCACCTCTTTAAGTCAATTTAAATAAATTAAACACTTCACCTCACACACCCTTGCTGTTTTGTGAGTAAATCAAATTAAATAATTTTATATGTGTACACAATCACCATCACAACCTAAGTTTCTTTTATGAAAAATCATACACTTAATTAAAAGGAAGGGAAGGTTAGACAAAACATGTCTGGGTGATTGGGATCACAAATACATCCCGGGCTTGTCGTGTTTTACGCAATGCTCGATACAATATCATCTCTTATGCATGTGCATTCGTGTAGAACTAGTTCTCGCCGACGGAGACTACGAGCTCGTGCCAACTCAAGGAGATGGACCATCCGAGGGACAGCTGAACGCCGTGGAAGCAAATCAAGGCCCGAACCAAGTTTCGGAAGATCAGCCCACTAACTTTGTGTTTGAAGGCAAGCCCCGGAGCATGTCCTATGTTTCTAAATTATGCAACTATGTTTGTTAAGTTATGCTTGTGCATTTACGTTTCAGGAGTTGAATTGAAACCTTAGTTGCATGATCCTAGGTACCTATGCTTTGCAATACTAGTATGATAGGTCGATAGCTGCCATGCCATAAGGACCCGGTAAAAGTCGAGTGATTTCCTATCACTCGCGAGATATAGGAATCACCTGCTTTACTTATGTTGGAATCATAAGGACGACGGGCGGGGATTTTTGTCATGTAGATGCCCCGTCCGTGTATGCTAAAATTGGTTAAGGTCGAATGGTGACGGTACCGACGGTTAAGTGTTTTGAAAGCACTAAGCACTTGTTTGGGACATGGGACCGGTAAGTTTAGTACCTACATGAAGCGGTGCATGGACTTTTTCCTGCTTCTTCTGGGACTTGTCCCCATGCTTGCAACATGTGGTGCAAGGCCAAGTCCGGCCGGCTCTGCCGCGATTTCCGGATAGTCCTTGTATCAAGGGAAGTTTGGCTCCGGACACAATCCGACGGATCGATGGGAACGGCCTGGTTAGCGTCGACCTTTGTGGTTGGTGCTTTTCCGTGTGTTTAGTATCCACCTTGCAAGGTTAAAAATCGGTTCGAACTGTCTATTTCTCGCAGCTAATGAGACTACTTAACCCCTCTGCTGCATTGAGTAAGAAGTGGAACATGATGATGGAGATAAACCTGATGTTTGCTTAATTGCTTGCTCCACTTGCTTGACTAGTACAGGTTGCTTACCTAGAATGGTTAATTCGAACTAGAACTTGATGCTAAAATATTGAAAGCAAGGACCCACTCTTAGTCGCTCTTTGGCAAAACAAACCCACCAGCCAAAAGCCTTGCATGTCTAGGAGTTGGTGATGTAGCTGTCACCCGACGGTTAAGTCTTGCTGAGTATTAGTATACTCAGCCTTGCTTGTTGAATTGTTTTCAGGTAGTGCTCTTGAGGAGATGGTTGCAGGTCTTACCTGGCCAACCACCCTTCCTCCCGGCTGGACTGTTGTGTGGGACGAGGATGCTTCCGAGTGATGTCACGACGGCTTCACGTGACGTCATTCCCTTCGAATAAATAGTTTAATTCCGCTGCTTTTCAAAACTCTGAGACAATTGTTACTTTATGCATTTGAACTGGTTTGTAATAAAGTACCTCAAGTGGGACCTTTAAATAATTGTGGATTATTGTAATCTCTGGAACTCTCCTTCGAGGGAGTAATTGCATGACTTGTTTCGATCGAGGTAACTGTTCGTGGTTGCATCGGGCTTGACCCGACAGACTACCGATTAATTCGATTTAAGTGTCTGATCGCGTTTTATGCAATGTTTAGCACACTTAAGCCGGGTTAATTGGGCGGTTCTGCCACAGCTTGAGGCCGAGATTTTTGGGGAATATACTCCACTAGAGGTGTACATCATCTCCCCAAAGTTTCATCTCAAAAGCTCAAGCCGTTTGGGAGATCGACTCACGAGTTGACTTTTTCCCGAGAGCTCCCAGGCCAGGCCGGTTTTGACCGCCCCCAGGAGGTTAAACCGCCCCCCTAGGCAGTTAAACCGCCCCTAGGGAGGTTAAACCGCCCCTGGCTGGGTAGAGAAGGTTTTGCCTCGTTTTGGTTCGGTTTGTGTTCGTTTCGATCGATTTGAGTTCCACTGCGTCATTCTTGTTCCTAGGGTCAGTAGCTTGACAGTAGCTACGTGATCTTGGAAAGATCGCTTTCGGAGGCATCAGAGTTGATTTGGGAAAATAGCCGGATTGGTTGAGAAGAATTTTTATCGGCTCGCATTCACTCCTCCCCTCTCTGGTCGCCGTTTCGGTCCTTCAATTGGTATCAGAGCCGGTTACGGGTCTTTGCGACTCTAACCAGTCTAAGATCCAAAGATGGCGTACCAAGATCGGGGTTCCGGGCCTCCGCACTTCGATGGGAAGAACTATCCGAATTGGGTCGAGCGTATGGGCGCTTTCTTACGAGGCAAAGGAAAGTTATTGTGGGATGTGACCAAAGATGAACACTATGTCAATCCTACCAACTTGGATGCCCAGGATGCGAGAGATAAGTTCGAGGCCAACGCTAGGGCTGTCGACTACTTCTTCCGTGCTTTGTCGACCGAGGAGTTTGATCGTGTTTTGGGCGACGACCTTGCTTGCCAGATCTGGCAGAAGCTCAAGGTAGCCCATGGTGGTGATAGCCATGTGAAGGCTAGGCTTTTCTCTATGTACCGTCGAGAGTATGACAATTTTGAGCAGTTGCCTAGCGAGTCGGTTGATGCTATGTTTCAGTGCTTCACGTCTATAGTCAACAACATGAAGGCCAACATCATCGCTCTTCCTTACACGGATCATGACAGAGCTATCAAGCTCTTGCAATCACTTGATCGGACCGTGTGGGGAGCGAAGGTTGAGGCTATCATGGAGTCAGCTAACTATGAGACTTTGATGGTTGATGAGCTTTTCTCCAAGTTGAAATCTTTTTAGGTTACATTGAATTGATGTTTTGTGTAATCTAAATTGTTTGGAAGATAGACTTTTTCGTTGTGCTGATTTGCCTTGGTTTTCTAGACACACATATCATGTTATTGGCAAATATAACGATAGAGGACAGTATATGATATATCGAGTCTACATTAGTAGCAATCTGAATTCTTCTTTTATTGTGCAAGATTGTGATCAACTAGAGAACTGCCATGCTATTAAAATTACCATCCCATGTTCCGCTAGTTTTGTTTTCAAGAATCAGGTTTACTCCCAAGAAGGGGATTATTGTTGTATGCTACCTGTGCTAGGTGCTGAAATTTCTTGCAATGAACATACTTTACCCGATGCACATCCATCTAGTCTTGTTGCGTATTTTGTTGGTACTAATCTTTTGCAGGGTAGTATTGACAAGCATTGTGTGCATTCGGATCAGAGAGCCTACATGTTTGCTGAAATTTTTGTGCAAGACTACACACTACAGAATTGGAAACATGGTCACCTCCCTCCTCACAGTCATTTAAGTTCACTTTATTTTCGCAACCCCGTTCTCCTTTGTGTTATGCAGGATCGGTTTCGTGAACAATCGACGCCGAGGACGGCTTTTCATCAAGAAGGGGAGGATGATGAGGACATGCCACATATGCATATGGCCATGATTGGACCATGGCATGGAGAAGATGGAGGCCAGCAAGGATGTCCAAGTCATGAAGGAGGCCCAAGGCTCATCCGGTTCGAGACGCCAAGGTGGAGGCCCAAAACAAATCAACTTCGAGTCCGTCTTAGAGTCCAGGAGCAGTCTGCCTTAGATTGGACGCCTAGGCCACATCCGAAGTCCGATTTCAATGATCCACATATGGTTGGAAATCTAATTTCATGATGCTTCCAATGGCGTTGATTTCAGGCCCAAATTCGTTCTGAGTCGTCGGGAATCGTCTGAGGAAGTTGGCGTCCAGAATTTGTCACGGTGCTACGACACCGTATCTTGGCCTTTGGGTCGTGTATCCTCGTTGAGCCCATTAGGGGCGCATCCAGGGAGGGAGTCATGCCCCTAACCCCTATATTTCAGTAGCCGCTGCCCTCGTTAGGGTTTGGGGTTTTCCTTAGATTATTCTGTGTGATACAGTTTCGCCGTTCATCGGTTTGTGGAACCCCAACTCGTCAGTTTAATCATTCATCTGCAATTTAGTTGCATCTACCCAGTTCTTGCTTTTGTTCTTCGTTCCGAGCCCCGCAATCGTAGCACAACGTCTCCTCTGGTTATCAACCGGCAATGCACGGTCGACCTCGCCAAGAAGGCTAATCCCTGCCTGCGAATCAAAGAACACAAGCAAGAACAGGGTAGATGCAACTAAATTGCAGATGAATGATTAAACTCACGAGTTGGGGTTACACAAACCGATGAACGGCGAAACTGTATCACATAGAATAATCTAAGCAAAACTCCAAACCCTAATGAGGGCAGCGCCTACTGAAATATAGGGGTTAGGGGCGTGACTCTCTCCCTGGATGCGCCCCTAATGGGCTCAACGAGGATACACGGCCCAAAAGCCAAGATACGGTGTCGCAGCACCATGACAGATTCTGGATGCCAACTTCCTCAGATGATTCCTGATGACACAGAATAAATTTGGGCCTGAATTCAACGCCATTGGAAGCACCATGAAATTAGATTTCCAACCATATGTGGATCGTCGAAATCGGACTTCGGATGTGGCCTAGGCGTCCAATCTAAGGCAGACTGCTCCTGGACTCCGAGACGGACTTGAAGTTGATTTGTTTTGGGCCTCCATCTTGGCGTCTCGAACCGGATGAGCCTTGGGCCTCCTTCATGACTTGGACATCCATGTTGGCCTCCATCTTCTCCATGCCATGGTCCAATCATGGCCATATGCATATGTGGCATGTCCTCATCAAGTTGGTGCAACGGTTGATGTCTTGTGATGAACAATCATTCATGGTAAAGTAATAGATGCGTTCCGATTCAATAGCGATCATTTTGCCTCCTTCTATGATTTCATACTCTCGGTTCTGCTTGTTTCAATCTATGACATGTATAGATTGCATAGGGTGTTCTTGTAGTCGCGGTGACTAGATTTGCATACCGGATCTATCGAGTAGTATGACACGAGCTTATGCTCGTGCCCTTATATCTAACCACTTCAATAGGGAGCATCGTGACAGGGTGTGGCTCATGTAGGGTGGTGTTCTCGGGAGTTAGACCGGAGGCTGGAGGTTTAAAGATGCTTTGGATGAGAACCATGTTTTGCTTGCCAAATCTAGCTAGAACTACAACTAGAAGGCGATAGGCTCGAGTTACCCCTTTGGTTGTGCTATCTCTTTTGCCTATGTTTGTGGATGTGATCAACCCTTTACTTCATCACTCATATCTATAGGTTTATCCCCTTGTATGCAATCAATGCTTCATGTTAGGTTTAACCCGTTAGATTAGATGGAAAACCCTAGGTAGTTCGCTGCCGATCCACGGATTGATAACCTTGGAATACTCTAAGGGAAAGGTGAAGGACCGAAACGGCGACCAGAGAGGGGGGGAGTGAATGGGAGCCGATAAAAATTCTTCTCAACCGATCCGGCTATTTGCCCAAATCAATTCCAAAGCCTCCGAAATCGATCTTGCCAAGATCACATAGCTACTGTCAAGCTACTGACCCTAGAAACAATATAGACGCAGCGGAACTCGATTCGATCGAAACGAACACAAACCGAACCAAAACGAGGCAAAACCTTCTCTACCCAGCCAGGGGCGGTTTAACCGCCTAGGGGGGCGGTCAAAACCGGCCTGGCCTGGGAGCTCTCGGAAAAAGTCAACTCGTGAATCGATCTCCAAAACGGCTTGAGCTCTTGAGATGAAACTTTGGGGAGATGATGTACACCTCCAGTGGAGTATATTCCCCAAAAATCTCGGCCTCAAACCCACTAGAACTCCCGGAATCTCAGATCTCGTGAAGAACACATCCACCCCGAGTTCATCCAAAAATTCCCAAATCCAAAGCGATTCTTTGGGTTTTGAGGGGGCAAATCACCAGGAAAAGAGTGTCCACGACCTCATGTGTGAATCCCCCAAGCAATCCCACAAAGAAACGGCCTCAAACACAAGGAATCGAAAATCTTGCAAAGGCACCAAAACTAGCCACGGGATGAACAACAAAATCACACAAAGAGGGATACAAGAAAGCCAAATCTTCCATACATCACGAGGTCAACTTCTTTACAAAGAGGCTAGCTATCCTCCCTTCATCCAACCCTCTCAAAGATTTCTCCGGTGAAACACTTGGCTAGCCTATAGAAAACTAGAAAGAAAAACTAAAGGAAAATAGTTCAAGTGCTAGGGAATTAAAACTAGACTACCTAGATGGCAGCCACCAACCCCTAGGAGGTCTAATATATAGTCCAAGTGGTGGTGCTCTAAAGACTAAACTACCCCTAAGTGATACATACCCCTCAGGGGCAAATTAGACATTTTCCATGAAGATTTTTCCGGCTGGGACACCTTCCACTGCAAGCTAGCTTCCCTCCGACGCAAGCCTTGCAGTCACGCCGCGTGTCCTCCGGATCGAAGCTCCTCGACGCTGAGTTGGGCCAGCCCAGGGGGAGGCGGTTAAACCGCCCCTGGCTGGCACCGCAGCCCCTCGGACCAACATCGCCACACCAAGTCCTCGGCCTTGGTTTTGAGGCCCAAACCAAGGGAAACCGTCCACCGGATGATTTTGTGGCCAAATCACCAAACCCCGCGTACAAGCTTCGGTTGTTAGCCGCTACCTTGCACCGGCTTCTCGTCCGCGTACGAGCTTTGGTTGTGAGCCGCTACCTCACGCCGGAACCACGTCCCCTTGCTCGTTCTTGCCAGCACGTGAACCGCACTTGATCCATCTGGCCACCGGGTCACTCGAACCAAGCCTACTTGTCTCTCCGCTCCTCGGAGGCCGCCATGGCTAAGACCTTTCGCGCCTGTTCTTCACCTGCACCAATGCAACCAAGCCGCATTCTACTCCTGCAATACTTGAGCCAAGGGAAACGTCAATCCACACCATGTTGTCAATCACTCATCACACCAGGAAGCGACCATCCACCGGTCCTCGGACACACCGGGTCCTCAATCTCCCCCTTGATGAGTGCATTGACAACACACACATAGTAACCATTGATATTAAAGGAAAAAGAAAAGAAATCGAAAAACAATGCTCAAGCAAGTGACCAAAAGCAAGAACAAGCCGAGAACAAAGTCACTCACAAGAGAAAGCTCAGAAAACGCCGACCCTTCAATAAGAAGCGAAAAAGGGCTCAACACCATCGGCAAAAGAGCAAAGCACAAAACACAAGTCACAAATCTCCAAATCACTTTTCAGGACACTTAAAGCACTCCCCTTGCATAGATGCAAACTCCACCTGAACAAGTGAACTTGTGTGTGCGAAAACATGTCGAAAATGGATCAAATCCCACAAATCATGTGCTCACTGCACAGGGGCGGTTAAACCGCCCATGGGGGGCGGTTAAACCGCCCAGGGCAGATCAGGCACAGATATGCCACTTTGCACAAATGCTCGCAAAACTTTCAAAATCTTTTTAGAAAATCTTCAGAAACTCTCCCCCTTTCAGAAATGCTCACAAAAATTCTCCCCCTTGTTGACAATGCACAAATCAAGGCAAAAATGCAAAGAAATGCAACTACAAGCTTCTCAAATATACAATGAGCAATACAAAGTGCTACAAATTAGAAAGAAGGCAAACTAGATAGTTCATCGTGTCACACGGGCATTGCCATCAAGAAGGTAAGACATATAGCCAATTGACAAAGCCATGATCAAGTTGTTCAATTTTATCAAAAATCCACCACATGAGCAAAGTCCTATACATGGATCATTCAAGCACAAATGAACTGCATCTCACCAAGATTAAGCAAGGACAAGCATTCTTGATAAAAGATCATTACAAACGCCCAAAATCTATCTCATGTCATGTCAAAGCACGGAGCCATGTGTTCACTTCTCAAGGGAGACTTCTCCGGCAAACAACATGCAACCGTTTAGCACCCATGTGTGCAAGTGTGTGCAATGGTGAAAGCATAGAGACATGAGCATAAATATTTCTCAAAATGTATCTTTTTCTCATCTTTCTTCTTTCATGCATAGACATCTCATTTTTCAAGTTTTTTTCACATTAAGCATGGTACATGAAATGTCTTTGCGACAAAAAGAAGCTTATGCTCCTCCATAAGATAAAGCATGGGCTAAACATTCACAATGACAAAGGTCTTTGACCCAATTGAAAAGAATATCACGTCCTAGCATGACCTTAAGCAAGATATAGCCATTTCGGCTCAAACAAGACATGCAAAGGCATTTACTCATGGGTGAAAAGAGTTTAAGTTCAGTTCATCACTTTACTTCAAAAAGTGACTATCTCAATAGAATATATATCAAAACCATCAAGAGCATAGCCATCCATACAATCAATCCCTAGCCAGCCTGCCTAAACTCTAAAAAGCAGCAAGTTGTAGCAATCACTGCATATAGGAGAAGCTCATCCTAAGATATGATACAAATGCAGCATGATATATCACAAGATGCAAAGATGAAAACTATACATCAAGATACAAAGATGGATAAAACCAGATCAAATACAAAAGTATACATATGCTACAAGAGAAGCCTCCAAAACTCAGCTCAGAAAAAACGCACACACACCAAGTTCTCCTCGCAAGCGGGTGAAGGTAACTTGGTCAAGTGGTTTTGTGAAAATGTATGCAAGCTGGTTTTGGGTAGAAACATGGGCAAGCTCAAACTCAATACACAAGCGTGATCATAGCATAACCATAAAGCTCCCCCTGGAATGTGCAACCAAAATGCAAATCCAAGGTTCAAGTTCAAATTTCAAACTCCCATGATATGCACAACCAAAGTGCCAACACAGCAAACTCACAAACTCATGCAATCCAAAAGCTATAAGCAAGGTCCTCTCCTTTTCAAATCAACTTGAGCAAATTCTCCCCTTAAGTACAGCCAAGCTCCCCCTCAACCAGAAACACCTAGTAACTAGAAAAAGGTGTACAAAAGCAAATGGAAAGCTCCAACACAAAACAAAAAGAAGAGAAATCTCAAACGAGCAAAATTCAACAAAAGATACCAACTAAAAGGATACCAAATGAACAACATGCCATGCACAAAATGAGACATATGAGGAAACAAGACAGAGAGTTCATGTGGATCACACACTATCATACAAAGGTGACTAGTCCACTAACATCACAAAGCTAGCATGTCAAGATATACACATGAAGATTATACATGCTAACAAGAAAAGTGGCTAGCCTACCATGGTATATACACATCCAATCAACGAAGGCAAATGTACATCATGCTAAGCAAATCAAAAAGGCAAGATACAAGCACAAAACAAGCCAAAGATACACAGGTGAACACAAGAGTGTACAAAGGATATACTCACAATACATAATGTACAAGGGCCACATCGGGGCCATCCAAAAAGGTGTGGAGAACCATCAAACCTTGATCAGGCAAAAGACCAAGAGTCACCAAGCTCATGTTCTCCATACCTCCCACCTGCACAATCAAAAGCGAGAACGAGAACGAGCGAACAACTCAACACTAGGGTTAGCACAGAAGGAGTTAAACCAGTGTCGGGCCATCTGCTCAAAAGAGGGGTTAGCAAAATCAATGTCACTACGTGGAACCCTCTCGTCTCTCACCGTCGGACCTCTAGCACCACGCGGGGGAAAACGCGGCCTAGACTCTCTCCTAGCCTCAAAGCTACGGTCAAACCTCCCTGCACCAAACTGACCACGAGCAGGAGGCCGCCTAGTGAACTCACCACGAGCTGGAACACCACGACTACCCAACGAAGGAACTGTACGCACAAAAGCCTCTCTCCTAGGCAAGGGTGAACGAGACACAGGCACACTATGGGAAGAGTAGTACCTGTCCCTGTTACCCAACTCCTTCTCTCGTCTCACCTCCCTCTTCTTCCTCCAGCAAAACTCATCTAGGTGACCATCCCTTCCACAATGATCACAATGGAAGTGGACTGGTTTTGGCTTTGGGGTTCTCTCGGCTGTGGCTTCTCACTTCTCTGGTAACCCCCACTCCTCACAAAGTTCACTCTCCTTTGGAAGTTGTTTGTCTTCGGTGGAAACTTGGGAGGATCTGGAGTGGTGTCAAGCTTGTTCAGTAGGTGGTTGGGTTTGGGTGTGAAGTTGTTCTTTGGAGAAGCTTTCTGTGGTGTTGGGATGTTTGTGGTGGGGTTAGCTTGCTCTCTCTCTTTCTCACCACTACTCTCACCAATCTCCTCAAAACCCAGACCACGACCATCAGCTCTCTTAAACTAAGCAATCAACATCTTAAGCTGAGGCTCGCGACCCGACAACCAACCCAAACACTGACGCAACTCATCATTTTCATCCTGCAAACGATCAACATATTGTGCAAGTTCCACATTCTTCAAAGCAACGACATCGCATGCAGAGCAAGAGTTTGCAACAGGTGATTTTAATTCAGCCTCAAGAGAACAAATCATGGTAAGAGATTCAAGCAACTGAGCATGTAAAGCAGGACAAGAAGTACAAGCACCTAGCAGAGAAGGTCTAGACTTCAACTTAGCAATCTCAACCCTAGCTCCTTCTAGTTCATCAAGGCATGTCATGTGTTTATCCTTGAGAGCAACCAAATCAGCAAGATGCACATCACACACAGAGCATTCAAGTTCATCAAAACAATAGGAGCATCTTTCAGCACACCTATCTCAGCTCTAGCACTTGCCAATTCAGATTCAAGCTCAGCCACTTTCTTGCTAGACCCACTAAGCAAAGACTCAAAATCCATCGCCTTCTTTCCAGTCTCAGAAAGTAAGGCCTCAAGCTCAGCTATTCTTTCCTTTGACTCTCCTAGCAAAGACCTAAACTCTCTCTTCTCCTTGTTGGTCTTCCTAAGCACATCATCACGGTTATCGACCAACTGCTCTAGCCTAGCAATCTCCTTATGCAAAGAGGCAGGATCGGTCAATACCTCATCCTCGGAGTCGGAGTCAGAGTCGTAGTCGGAGACGTTCTTGGAATCATGCGCCATGGTGCAGTAGTTCACAGCGGTGCAGGAAAGCCCGTTGAAGTTGCGGTTCCTGTGCTTCTTCTCCTTGCGGTGGCTGCGATCTTCATCCTCGCTGCTCGAGCTTGACGAGGTGTCGGTGTTCTCCTCCTTGTTCTTGTGCTTGGAGTGATGCTCGTCCTTGGAGCTGGTGCTTGTGCTCATCTCGCGGGCGGTGCTTGCGTTTCTTGATTTCCTCCGGGCACTCGGCGATGAAGTGGCCCCACTTGCCGCACCGGTAGCACGTACTCCCCGCACGTCTGGAACCCTTGCGGTTCTGGTACATGCGCTCGAACCTCCTCGTGAGCAATGCGAGATCCTCCTCGCTCAGCACCTCATACTCCTCATCTGGAAGAGACACAAGAGAAGACAAAGTAAAATGTCTGGAAGTATTAGCATGTCCATCACCAAAGCCACCGACTAGAGCCAGACTATGATAATCAGTCAGACTCTTAGCCTTGGCAAGAAACTGTCTATCAACCTCAGAGGATTTCAACTTGGCGAAAAGCTCATCAACCACCAAGGTCTCATAGTTAGCAGACTCCATGATAGCCTCAACCTTCGCTCCCCACACGGTCTGATCAAGTGATTGCAAGAGCTTGATAGCTCTGTCATGATCCGTGTAATGGGAGTACGGTATGTTGGCTTTCATGTTGTTGACTATGGAAGTGAAGCACTGAAACAAAGCATCAACAGACTCTCCAGGCAAGTGAGCGAAATTTTCATACTCTCTGCGATACATCGAGAAAAGCCTAGCCTTCACATGGCTATCACCACCGTGGGCTACCTTGAGCTTCTGCCAGATCTGGCTAGCTAGGTCCTCGCCCAAAACTCGCTCAAACTCCTCAGCCGACAAAGCACGGAACAAGTAATCGACAGCTCTAGCGTTTGCCTCAAACTTATCTCTCGCATCCTGGGCATCTAAGTTGGTGGAATTGACATAGTGTTCATCTTTGGTCACATCCCACAACAAATTTCCTTTGCCTCGCAAGAAACCGCCCATACACGCAACCCAATTCCGATAGTTCTTCCCATCGAAGTGCGGAGGCCCGGAACCCCGATCTTGGTACGCCATCTTTGGATCTTAGACTGGTTAGAGTCGCAAAGACCCTTAACCGGCTCTGATACCAATTGAAGGACCGAAACGGCGACAAAAGAGGGGGGGGGGAGTGAATGGGAGCCGATAAAAATTCTTCTCAACCAATCTGGCTATTTTCCCAAATCAACTTCGAAGCCTCCGAAAGCGATCTTGCCAAGATCACGTAGCTACTGTCAAGCTACTGACCCTAGGAACAAGATAGACGCAGCGGAACTCGATTCGATCAAAACGAACACAAACCGAACCAAAATGAGGCAAAACCTTCTCTACCCAGCCAGGGGCGGTTTAACCGCCTGGGGGGCGGTCAAAACCGGCCTGGCCTGGGAGCTCTAGGGAAAAAGTCAACTCGTGAATCGATCTCCCAAACGGCTTGAGCTCTTGAGACGAAACTTTGGGGAGATGATGTACACCTCCAGTGGAGTATATTCTCCAAAAATCTCGGCCTCAAACCCACTAGAACTCCCGAAATCTCAGATCTCGTGAAGACCACATCCACCCCGAGTTCATACAAAAATCCCCAAATCCGAAGCGATTCTTTGGGTTTTGAGGGGGCAAATCACCAGGAAAAGAGTGTCCACGACCTCATGTGTGAATCCCGCAAGCAATCCCACAAAGAAACGTCCTCAAACACAAGGAATCGAAAATCTTGCAAAGGCACCAAAAATAGCCACGGGATGAACAACAAAATCACACAAAGAGGGAAACAAGAAAGCCAAATCTTCCATACACCACGAGGTCAACTTCTTTACAAAGAGGCTAGCTATCCTCCCTTCATCCAACCCTCTCAAAGATTTCTCCGGTGAAGCACTTGGCTAGTGTTGACGGCCACTATAAGCCACTTTTGACCGTTAACCTTCCCAACTTAATAAAGGAACTAAGTGATGCTCACATAATATTTTATTTAAAACTAATGAGTTCCACGAGTTTTGTGCACCAATATGTTTTGCAAGGAAATACAGATAATATGGTGCATAAATATCAACATTGGTGAAGCCATACAAGTGAAGGTTCTTCTCGAGACAAATAAGACTTGGACATAGTGCAAAGTGACTCAAATTACATATTTGACAGCACCATGTCGAAGAGCTTTCCAAGATTATCGAAATGGATATTTGGACGACCCAATTCGGAGTCCGGACGAGAAAGTTACGCGTTCGGAAAGATCGCCGGCAGAACCCTGCCAGGCCGGTCGGCCTGACTTAGGCCGATCGGCCTGGACAAGGCCGGCCGGCCTACAATCGTCCCCAAAATGCTCCAAACTTTGCACAAGGACCTTAGGGAGTCACCAATGGACCCCCAAGCAAGAATTGGCAAGAATAAATGAAGTTAAGACCGAAAGGCCTAGGCCATGGATTGGAAGGTCCACCCACCTAGGATTCTCGGGCAACTTCAACTCAACGCAACCAAAACCGCCTCAAGGGACAACATGCAACTGTTGATGAGCGAGTCGGTGCAACGGAGGGCCGAGAGGCGCCAGGGCCAGGCCGAACGGCCTCCCCTAGGCCGGTCGGCCCCCAACTGTCGAGCTTGAGGTGAACGCCACCACAACCGTCATCAGGACAGCATCAGGAGCGTCCACAAGAAAGGCGGTGCCAGATGGCGACCAACCCAAGCCGAACGGCCTGGATGAGGCCGGCCAGCCTACTTCCGTGGCCGTTACTCCTCCCCTTTGGCGTGGAAGCTAAACAAGTCCTTGGCGTCATCCCTACGCTTGATACCGCCCTTGGAAGGCTATAAAAGGCGACCTCCACCCCCATTCTACTCACCATGGTGAAAGGGAGAAGTCCAAGTGTAGTGTAGTGCTACATATCTAACTTAGAAAATAGGGGGAGTGGTGAGGTGAGAGTCCGGAGAGGAGCCGAAGTGTCGGCCCCTCTCCAACTTTGTGCCTCCGAGGAATGAAGCTTCTGTTCGAGTAAAGTTCCTCTTCTTTTGTCTTTACCAACTTTCTCTCCTTTACTTTAGTAGTACTTGAATGCTTTCTCTAGTTGCGGGTACCAGAGTGTACGCGAGTGACAGCGACTCTTGTTTGGGGTTTCCTCTATAGCCCTTCGCGTTGGGTGGAGGTCAGTAGCTGAAAGCTTAGGCGTGGTGCCTGTGCTGGCTAGCTACCTCAGGTTGTGTTGCACCCCACAGAACTGCAGTGGTAGGCGGCAGGTGGTGACAGCCCTGTCCGTCCTTCGTAGTCCACCACGTTCGGATGTACTCATAACAGTAGTGCTGAGCCTGGAGAACCCCCTCTCTCACCCTGTTCTGAGGTTCTCCCGTTCTAGCCGTCGAAGCAACTAGAGGAATCAAGTATTCCTGATAGGAGGTTAGTAAGTTGACATTAGATTACCTTAGCCCCGCTTATCTGTTCTTCTTCACTCCCGTCGTCCCTGGATAAACCAGAGTCGTTTCTAGTGCACTTCTCGTTCCTCGTGGATTCAATACCCAGGAATACTCCTAGGTGAAAGCTACATCGGCATCCGTACGCTTGCGGATTTATCTGTTAGGCTAAGGACCACCAACAAGCTTTCTGGCGCCGTTGCCGGGGAACATTAGTTGTATTAGTATCATTCTAGTTTATCCTTGTATCACTCCACCTACCATACCATCCCTTATATAAAAAAGAAAAAAAAACTACCATCCTATCTTCCCCATGGAGTCCCTTACCCTCCGTAAGTTCTCGGCACCAGGGCATAATCATTGGGTGCCTCCACCTTCATCACACCCCATCCATACTTTAGGCTTCGAGATCCGCCCTAGTCCTGCGGCCTTGGTTCGATCACAATCTTTCTCTGGGCACAAGGATGAAAATCCTTACACCCACCTACGAGAATTTGAGCAGAACTGCTCCCTCATCTCAATACCAGGCATGCATCATGAAACAGTGAAATGGAAGCTCTTCTCATTCTCCCTGACTGATGCTGCCAAACAATGGTATTATATGACCGTAGGGACCGTAAAAGTTGATTGGAATAGCCTCAAAGATGAGTTTTGCCTCAGATTCTTCCCCATATCGAAGGTCATTGCCCTTCGTACAGAGGCCCTCTCTTTCAAACAACAAGAAGGAGAATTTTTGGTAGCATCTTGGGCTCGTTTCACCAAACTTTTAGCTTCAGGGCCAGATTTGGGTATACCCGTGGCTATGTGCTTACAACACTTTGCTGGTGGTCTTAGAAAAGAGAGTGCACTCCTTTTGGATGCAGCTTCTCAAGGTTCTTTCTTCTTCTTAACCGTAAGTGAGGGGAGAGCCACCCTAGATAAGATGCTCAAGAATACTGAGCACACCGGAGTATATGAAGATCTGCCTGAAAAATCTCAAGAGCCTGCTGATAGAATGAATGCTTTTGGTCATTCTCCATCACCTTGCCCACAGAAAGTTGCCGAACCAAAACCCCCTACCTCAGATCCTAAGCCCTCCTACGATCACCATCAACCTTTCTTTTATTCCATGTTCGATGACGATGAATCGATATCATACGGTGATGTCTCATCATCACCAGGAAAAGAAGATGATGCCTATAGAAAATCTGAGCTAGTGACCTCCGACCCACAAGAAGAATCCTGGACCGATGCCCAGCAGTATGCTCCATTCTTTAAGACGGCATCCCGATTCTCAAAACTCCCGGGTCTCCAATACTCAAGGGACAAGTCTGAATCCCCCAAGGAGGATTCATCATCCCTTGATCCGGAGTTTCAATTCTCGGAAGATGAATTCAAATTTTCTGATGAGGAGTTCAAAGCTCCTAAGGAGGATTCACCATCCCTCGATCCGGAGTTTCAATTCTCGGAAGATGAATTCGAATTTTCCGATGAGGAGTTCAAAGTCCTATCTCGTCAAACACCTCAGAATTCCCAAGATCATATCAATTTTGCGATTTCGAGGAGAATGCTTTCCTTCTTGATCCAAAAAAATCAAAGGACTTCCATATCGAAGAGAAAGATACGCCTCAAGAATACTACAGGCTTGATTCTGAAAATGTTTGCTCTATAGATATTCCTGAGGTAGCAAATTCCATGTCGGGTTTGGAAGAAAATGATGAGCATGGATATTTCGTCTTTGAGAAACCCAAAAATCCATGTTCACCTGTGGATACTCCATCTACTCCCACCATTAGCACGCACGATGACTCCAACCATCACATGCCCCATCAAAACAATTTCAAAAGGGTGGTTATGGATGATTTTGTTTATCATAAGTATTGCAAATCTCGTCGTGGTATGTTGTGCTAATCCTGCAGCTAGAGAAACGACATCCGAAGATTGGTGATGGAGGGAGCCACAACACCAAGCTAGCTGCTACTTCGAAAAGAGGCTCCCAAAGTCGAGCTTTTGACCATAAACAAGCACTGCCGGGAGGTAACCCGTCTTTTCATTCATTTTTTTCTCTCTTTCAAATTCCATCATAAAAAAATGATAATAACAATAAAAAAATCTTTATTTTCAATGAATAAAACCGAACAAAGTTTCATGACATGATTTCAGGACTCGCTTCCTTCGGGTATTTTTGTCACTGACCTTTCAGGTTGAGACTCAAATAAACGAAGAGTTGGGCAAAAGGCTATAGCCTCAGACGCTCAGTTTTTGGCACCAAGTGTTGCAAAATCTGAGCGTGGGGGAGGACATAATTTGAGCACGGAGCAAAGCATGGTCAATCCTTCAACGCTGGCTTGCACTTTTATTCCCCCACTTGAGGTTATTTCATAATGTTCATATCTTTGGATTGAGCCTCTTGTTCATATATAAAAAAAATGAACGATGATATACATGCAACAAGTTATCTTGATCACAACTTTGCATCTCACATGTCGGCAAGCACAAGCTTTATTCCTTAACTAGTACTCTATGCTTGTGGGATCAGATATTTAGGAGGATCTTGCCTAAGTTGTTGACGAGTGTGATATAATGAGATAGAAATGTTTCTTTCTTCTTTATTAATTCTTACTTGGAGACTTTTCTTTGAAAAAAAAATCATGAAAACCCTTAGGCTCAGAATTCCTCAGTGGTTGAAAATTCCTACCAGAGCCAAATATTTCATATGATCAAACCTTTACATATGCCACCTATATAGTTGTGTTGAGTTTTGTCAAATCTTGTGCCCTTATGGAACAGTGACATTTCAATACCGATCATTTCTTCCTTTGCGTTTATCCTTTATTGCTAGCCTTTCCATGTCTGGATATGCTGATTCCAAAATGGATTCTTGCATCCACTATCATCAGACATTCCTCCATCAAACCAAACCAAAATCATTTCATCCATATACCCTTGACCAAATCCTATCCACAAATATGGCCTTTCAAAATAAATACTCTAGCCATCCCTTCCCCATATTTGAGAGAAGACATGGAGCTATCGAGCAAAAAAAAAAAAAAAAAAAAAAAAAACTTGCCTGGTCATGGGCAAAGAAGAAAAAAAGAAGAGATAGAGAGCTCGATAGTTTCAAGTCTTGAAAGTCCTAATAGGGATCCATGCAAAATAAAGAGTACCGCTCAAGGCCATATTCTTTCAAAAGCATAATTTATGGTTTGTTCATCACAATCCATCGTGCTTGTGTTGTGTCCATTTTCTCCCCCCATCCTTGATTATCTATTTCTCAATGATCGGAATATGAAGTGTCACAACTTCCACTAGGACCAATTTTTGACTTAACAACATACACAACATAGGTGGGCCTACATTTACCCTACCCGAGCTCCACATAAGCCTATAGATTGTAGGGAGAGGCTGGCTACTGGCCTCAGTGATGAATGAAAATACCACATGAGGGACTCGAGAGTGCCATCTGAGGATCTTATGAGCTAAGGTATTCTTCTCTTAAAAAAAACTCCAAGTATGGTTGATGAAGAGGGAAGTTATATCTTCATTCGAGTTGTTCCACTTTTCAACCGCTCAAGGCAGGTATCATAGCCACTTCAAACCCCACAGGTATGAGAAATGTTTTGGAATAATGTTTATGCTAGCCATTACCTTGAGAAGTTGTGCATCAAAGTCCACCTTAGTTCTTGCTCGGCCCGACGTTCTTCAATCCTACCCTTTGCTCGGGACGAGCAAAGATCTAAGCGTGGGGGTGTGTTGACGGCCACTATATGCCACTTTTGACCGTCAACCTTCCCAACTTAATAAAGGAACTAAGTGATGCTCACATAATATTTTATTTACAACTAATGAGTTTCACGAGTTTTGTGCACCAATATGTTTTGCAAGGAAATACAGATAATATGGTGCATAAATATAAACATTGGTGAAGCCATACAAGTGAAGGTTCATATCGAGACAAAGGAGACTTGGACATGGTGCAAAAGTGACCCAAATTACATATTTGACAGCACCATGTCGAAGGGCTTTCCGAGATGATCGAAATGGATATTTGGATGACCCAGTTCGGAGTCCGGACGAGAAAGTTACGCGTCCGGGAAGATCGCCGGCAGAACCCTGCGAGGCCGGTCGGCCTGACTTAGGCCGATCGGCCTGGACAAGGCCGGCCGGCCTACAATCGTCCCCAAAATGCTCCAAACTTTGCACAAGGACCTTAGGGAGTCACCAATGGACCCCCAAGCAAGAATTGGCAAGAATAAATGAAGTTAAGACCGAAAGGCCTAGGCCATGGATTGGAAGGTCCACCCACCTAGGATTCTCGGACAACTTCAACTCAACGCAACCAAAACCGCCTCAAGGGACAACATGCAACTGTTGATGAGCGAGTCGGTGCAACGGAGGGCCAAGAGGCGCCAGGGCCAGGCCGAACGGCCTCCCCTTGGCCGGTCGGCCCCCAACTGTCGAGCTTGAGGTGAACGCCACCACAACCGTCATCAGGATAGCATCAGGAGCGTCCACAAGAAAGGCGGTGCCAGATGGTGACCAACCCAGGCCGAACGGCCTGGATGAGGCCGGCCAGCCTACTTCCATGGCCGTTACTCCTCCCCTTTGGCGTGGAAGCTAAGCAAGTCCTTGGCGTCATCCCTACGCTTGATACCGCCCATGGAAGGCTATAAAAGGCGACCTCCACCCCCATTCAACTCACCATGGTGAAAGGGAGAAGTCCAAGTGTAGTGTAGTGCTACATATCTAGCTTAGAAAATAGGGGGAGTAGTGAGGTGAGAGTCCAGAGAGGAGCCGAAGTGTCGGCCCCTCTCCAACTTTGTGCCTCCAAGGAATGAAGCTTCAGTTCGAGTAAAGTTCCTCTTCTTTTGTCTTTACTGCTTTCTCTCCTTTACTTTAGTAGTACATGAATGCTTTCTCTAGTTGTGGGTACCTGAGTCTGCGCGAGTGACAGCGACTCTTGTTTGGGGTTTCCTCAATAGCCCTTCGCGTTGGGTGTAGGTCAGTATCTGAAAGCTTAGGCATGGTGCCTGTGCTGGCTAGCTACCTCAGGTTGTGTTGCACCCCACAGAACTGCAGAGGTAGGCGGCAGGTGGTGACAGCCCTGTCCAGTCCTTCGTAGTCCACCACGTTCAGGTGTACTCATAATAGTAGTGCTGAGCCCAGAGAACCCCCTCTCTCGCCCCGTTATGAGGTTCTCCCGTTCTAGCCGTCGAAGCAACTAGAGGAATCAAGTATTCCTGATAGGAGGTTAGTAAGTTGACATTAGATTACCTCAGCCCCGCTTATCTGTTCTTCTTCACTCCCGTCGTCCCTGGATAAACCAGAGCCGTTTCTAGTGCACTTCTCATTCCTCGTGGATTCGATACCCAGGAAAACTCCTAGGTGAAAGCTACATCGGCATCCGTACGCTTGCGGATTTATCTGTTAGGCTAAGGACCGCCAACAGCTAGCCTATAGAAAACTAGAAAGAAAAACTAAAGGAAAATAGTTCAAGTGCAAGGGAAATAAAACTAGACTACCTAGATAGCAGCCACCAACCCCTAGGGGGTCTAATATATAGTCCAAGTGGTGGTGCTCTAAAGACTAAACTACCCCTAAGTGATACATACCCCTCAGGGGTAAATTTGACATTTTCTGCAAAGATTTTTCCGGCTGGGACACCTTCCACTGCAAGATAGCTTCCCTCCGATGCAAGCCTAGCAGTCACGCCGCGTGTCCTCCGGATCAAAGCTCCTCGACTCCGAGTTGGGCCAGCCCAGGGGGAGGTGGTTAAACCGCCCCTGGCTGGCACCGCAGCCCCTGGGCCCAACATCGCCACGCCAAGTCCTCGGCCTTGGTTTTGAGGCCCAAACCAAGGGAAACCGTCCACCGGATGATTTTGTGGCCAAATCACCAAACCCCGCATACAAGCTTCGGTTGTTAGCTACTACCTTGCACCGGCTTCTCGTCCGCGTACGAGCTTTGGTTGTGAGCCGCTACCTCGCACAGGAACCACGTCCCCTTGCTCGTTCTTGCCAGCATGTGAACCGCACTTGATCCATCTGGCCACCGGGTCCCTCGAACCAAGCCTACTTGTCTCTCCGCTCCTCGGAGGCCGCCATGGCTAAGACCTTTTGTGCCTGTTCTTCACCTGCACCAATGCAACCAAGCTGCATTCTACACCTGCAATACTTGAGCCAAGGGAATCGTCAATCCACACCATGTTGTCAATCACTCATCACACCAGGAAGCGACCATCCACTGGTCCTCGGACACACCGGGTCCTCAAAAGGCTTCGATGATCCGTGCGCTTGCGATGAATCTTGGTGTGCATTTGCGCCGCCAACAGACACCACCGAGGTAAGGCTGGAGAACCACTTCCTATCTCCGGTCATATGCCTTGAGCAACCAGAGTCCATCAACCAAAAGTTCCCCATGCCTCCCACCTGCACAATCAAAAGCGAGAACGAGAATGAGCGAACGACTCGACACTGGGGTTAGCACAAAACGAGTCAAACCAGTGTCCAGCCATCTACTCAAAAGAGGGGTTAGCAAAATCAGCATTACTCTTTGGAACCCTCTCATAACTCACCGTCGGACCTCTAGTACCACGCGGGGGAAAATGCGGCCTAGACTCTCTCCTTGCCTCAAAGCTACGGTCGAACCTCCCTGAACCAAACTGACCACGAGCAGGAGGCCGCCTAGCAAACTCACCACGAGCTGGAACACCACGAACACCCAAAGAAGGAACTGTACACACAAAGGCCTCTCTCCTAGGCAAGGGTGAATGAGACACAGGCACACTATAGGAAGAGTAGTACCTGTCCTTATTACCCAACTCTTTCTCTTGTCTCACCTCTCTCTTCTTCCTCCAGCAAAACTCCTCAATGTGTCCATCCGTTCCACAATGCTCACAATGGAAGCGGACTGGCATTGGCTTTGGGGTTTCTCCCGGCTCTCTCTTCTGGTAAACCCCACTCCTCACAAAGGTTACTCTCTTCTGGAAGTTGTTTGTCTTTGGGGAAAACTTGGGAGGATCAGTAGTGGTGTCAAGCTTGTTCAACAGGTGGTTGGGTTTTGGTGTGAAGTTGTTCTTGAGAATGGCTTTCTGTGGGGGTATTGGAATGTTTGTGGTGGAGCTTTCTGGTTCTCTCTCTTTCTCACCACTACTCTCACCAGCTTTCTCAGAACCCAGACCACGACCATCATCTCTCTTAAACCCAGCAATCAACATCTTAAGTTGTGGCTCACGACCGGACAACCAACCCAAACACTGTCCTCATCATTCTCATCTTGCAATCAATCAACATATTGTGCAAGCTCAACATTCTTCAAAGCGATAACATCACAAGCAGTGCAAGAATTTACAATCGGAGATTTCAATTGAGCCTCAAGCAAATTAATCATGGTACGAGATTGTTCACGGTCGTTATTATACGATTTTACTGTCAACATTTCTCTGGATTTCATGCTCATATAGTGATAATCATGCTAATATCATTTATACTAATGAGTTCCACAAGTTTTGAATGATTTGTGAGTGCAAGAGCATACAGGAGAAAAGAGAGCAAATTTGGAGCCAAACCCAGGCCGGCCGGCCTAGCCTAGGCCGACCGGCCTCCTATCCCCTCATCTGGCCACGTCATTGATCCAGGGGAAAACTAACACATCAACAAACACCCTGAGACGTGAGATCAATGTTGGTTTGATTCGAGGACCCGAAAGGCCTAAGGCATGGATTGAAGGGTCCACCAACCTAGGATTCTCGGACAGCTTCAAATCAATGCAACCAAAACCACCTCAAGGGACAACATGCAACCGTTGATGAGCGAGTCGGTGCAACGGAGGGCCGAGAGGAGTCAGGGCCAGGCCGACCGGCCTCCAACTATCACAACTGCCACCAATGCAGCAACTACCGACCTCACGACATCATCAGGAGCGTCCACACGAAAGGCGGTGACAGATGGCAACAGTGCCAGGCCGAACGGCCTAGATGAGGCCGGCCGGCCTACTTCCGTGGCCGTTACGCCTCCCCTTTCGCATGGAAGCTAAGCAAGATGGTGGCGTGACAGTTACGTAGGAATCCATGCTTGGGAGGCTATAAAAGGCGCCCTTCACCCCCACTCAAGATGACGTCGAAATACAAGTGAAGAAGCTCCAAGGTGAAGCGCTGCTGCTCCTAGCCTTAGAAAATAGGGAGAGAGGCGAGGTGAGAGTTCGGGGAAGGAGCCGGAGGTGTCCGCTCCTCCTCTACTTAGTACCTCGGCGGATGCAGTTCATCTTCGAGTGACTACATCCGGGTCTTGTCTGGTAACTCTGGTTCCCTCTGATTAATTAAGCATTTACTCTTACTTACTTTGTTTCCTGGTTCCTCGTTCACTACATAGTAGTGGGTGCTTTGCTCTGACGTCGAGTGAAGTAGTAATTATTAGTGTAGGCGCGGTGCCTAGACTAGTCGTTACCTTGGTTTGCACCCAGTTCAACAGAATAGCTGTGGTAGCCGGCAGGTGGTGACAGCCCTGTCCGGCCGACGTAATCCACCATGTTAGTTCTGGTCTGTAGGACTTAGGGGTAGGCGGTACCACTCCCCTTCTCATCCCTTTCTGTGAGTGGTGGTGTCTCAGGTGCCCGAAGTAAACTATCATGAGTAAGTCAGTGTTGCTTGATCAGAGGAATAACCAGTGTTGCTACACAAGTACCCTCTCTACCCTCGTCCCATTTACCTCTTCTTTTCGTCGTCATCCATATCCACATTTATTCCTTCGGACGAACTAATTAAGGATTAGTACACTTCACGTTCCCCGTAGAAATCGATACTCTAGAATACTCCCGGGTGAAAGCTACATCGGTATCTGTACGCTTGCGGATTTATCTGTAGGTCATAAGAAATACCAACAAGCTTTCTGGCACTGTTGCCGGGGAACGGTAGCTATTCTTATCCCGAACCTAGTTCGTCCACATATCATCCACCTACCATCATGAATTCCACTCCTACCTTATATCAATTCTCAGCTCCAGAAGCTAAAGATCTGGAGCCACCATCATCATCTCACCCCATAAAAAGCTCTGGCTACGGAATACACACAAAATTCATAGCCAAGATCAGAGAGAATCCATTTTCTGGAGCTGAAGGGGAGAATCCTTATGTTCACTTACGGGAATTTGAGCAAATTTGCTCATGTCTCGTGATTACGAGGATGGCCCAACAAACTCTGAAATGGAAGGTGTTTCCCTTCTCTTTGACGGGTCGAGCAAAGATATGGTGTGATTGCTATCGCGGGAGAGTGAAGGGAAGTTGGGAGATACTACGAGATAAATTCTGCTTAACCTTCTTCCCTGAATCTCGGGTCGCTGACTTTCGAATCGAGGCCCTCACTTTCAAACAAAGAGGAGGAGAATCACTAGGGGCCGCTTGGGCTCGATTTACCTATCTTATGACCACAGGACCTGATCTAGGGATCTCCGAACCCGTCCTTCTAATACATTTTAGAAGAGGCCTCGAAATCAAATCAGCCGAATTCCTAGATTCATCCTCAGGAGGATCTTTCAGTCATTTGACACCTAGTGAGGGAAGGGCTATTCTAGACAAAATTCTAGAAAACACCTCTTACACTGGGATCCATGATGAATTCCCGGAAGAAATTCCTGAGGAGGCTACAGAAGAGACATCCGTGTCGGAAGATGTGAAAGCATCACAAGAATCCACACCAATCATAGCACATCTCCCCGATACTCTCCCTGAACCAACACCCTCTTCTGTCCAAATCCATCACTCTACAAATTCTCTGACAGATCCTTCCCACAGGCCTACGATACCTCCCTTGCCTCCCGATCCTCCTAATGAAACATCTCTTAAGGAGGCTATGAATCAGGAGTGGTTGTGTGGAGCGAGATGCTATTCCGAAGAAATTTGGATTAGTTCTCCCTCTACGATCCTAAATTGTTCCATGAGGGGAATAACCGTAGAAGCCCATCTTAACCCCATCATGGAGGTTAATGTGATGTCATGGCACTTAGCGTACACTCTATTGGGCAGTGTCTCGCTAAGGCCGTCCGACAAGCTCCTCAAGAGTTGTCCCTTTGGACACATCCTTAAATGTCGGGGGGTTGCATATGCCATGCCACTCATGATAGACAAGATTAAGGTAAGCCTTGACTTTCACATCTTTGATATACTCGATCTTGATCTACTCCTAGGCTGCCCAGCAGGAGAACTCCTTGATAAACCTCAAGGGAGCCTAGATGAAAAGCTTAGGGAAGCTGCCTTCGCCACTACTACCTCTTGTCTAGCAAAACCTATGGCAAGGCCTCTTCCTAAGCTAAACCCGTTAGAGAGTATGATGCATGGATCTCTGTTCACATCACCCGAGCCTGTTCTCTTTGAGACTGCGGTCTCCGCTCTCAAAGATTACGAGTCAAAAGAGACCCTTCACCTTTGTGAAGGTGAACAATCATCATCACCCTCGAACGAGTTTGAGCCTCTTCCCACTGGCCCTTACTATGTTGTTTCTGACCATGATCAAAAAGCAACATCAAGTTTCCATGATGAATCTCTAGAGATAGAGAACCCATGGGACATGGAAGATTGTAAAACACTAACTTTGGAGTCCAAAGAAAATAATCTCTTGGATGAGCATGGAAGTTTCATTCCTGAAGTCATACTTAGACCTTGTTCGTTCACTGCCTCTCCAAAGTTAGCCACGTCTGGTGCCCCAAGCACACGCGAGGACTACAACCACCTCAAGGTCCTCTTCTACAAAGCATTTAGAAGGTTGGTTGTAGATGCATATGTTTACCATAAGCATTGCAAATTTCGTGGTTGCTCTGTTGCACTAACCTTGCAGCTAAAAGCTTCATGACACATCGATACTTGGTGATGAGAAGGGAATGACATCATCGATGGTAGCTGCAAGAGAATGTTCCCAAGGTCAAGCTTATGACCATAAACAAAGCACTGCCAGGAGATAGCCCGGATGATTAGTATTTATTTCCCTTTTGAATAAAAAGCAAGATCATGTCTTTAGGATAAAGTTGTCCTTCGGGTATTTTTGGTTGCTAACCATTTCAGGTAGAGATCAAGAAGAACGATGGACAAGTGAAGCCTAAGAGCATGAGAGCTACATCAACTACAACACCTTAGTACGTTTTGGTGAGGGAACATTATGAAAGGAAGCTTGAACTCCACAGACTTGGTTTGTGTTGCCTAGCAATCCAAACTCCAAGTGTGGGGGAGGTATGTGAGTATCCCAAGTAAAGTTCCTTTCATGCCAAACTTGCTTTGGTTTGGAGATGGTGTTTGTTCATGCATCTTGCCAAATAAAAAAATTAATTAAAAAAATAATAAAAGCTTGAATAAAGGCTCCCTGGTTCTTGAACCAGAAGAGCCCCTCTTTGCGTTTCCACCCTTTGGTTTTGAATAACAGTATCAGCACAAGTACAAGTGTGGGGGAGATCTCTCAAGCTCATCATCAACATACACATTCGAGGCCCCCCCATGAAGGTGTCGCACAACATCGACTGCGCTAACATGACAAGAAAAAAAAAGCAAGCGATGGTATGTGCACTCCACCTCTCGCTCCTTAATTCTTGAGTTTGATTGAATTTCAATTCCTATCATTTAAATCAAATCTCAAGATAATATAAATTAGGGTGCTATGCCTACCCTCCATGTTTTCATGGTTGGCTTGCATATGATTTATTCCTCGCTTATCGCCTTGATGCTTGTGAACAAAAATCATTAGGACCCCATGTTCATCTAAGTAGTTGATGTTTGAGATATGGTTTGATGATATGATATTCGCTCTTAATGTTGAGTGCTCGGGAAATTTATTTGAAAATTTGAAAACCCTTTGCAAAGCTCCTCTTTGATATGTCAAAGTCCTACCAAAGCCATATGATGAGTTATCTTGAAAACCATGTACACATATGCTACTTGTCATTACATTGAGCTTTGTCAAATTGTTGTGACCCTTATGAGAATTCTTTTCATGCTTTCATGATCAAGATCACATACACGTTTATCCCCCATTGCTATACTTCTACACTGGAAGTTAGCATTGTATCATTCATCCATCCATTCCACAAAATAAATGCTCCATCATTTACGTGTAAGTCTCACTCCTTAGTTATTATTACAAAAGAGACATGGCTATCGAAAAAAAATATGGACACATGAAGGTCCACGCAAAAAAAAGAGAGAAAAAAATGTTGGACACATGAAGGTCCAAGAAAGAAAAAAAATGATAGCCATGTTCTCAAAAGATTTTATTTAAAGGAGAGAGACCACACACAACGGAGCATACAGGAGAAAAGAGAGAAAATTTGGAGCCAAACCCAGGCCGGCCGGCCTAGCCTAGGCCGACCGGCCTCCTATCCCCTCATCTGGCCACGTCATTGATCCAAGGGACAACTAACACATCAACAAACACCCTGAGACGTGAGATCAATGTTGGTTTGATCCGAGGACCCAAAGAGCCTAAGGCATGGATTGAAGGGTCCACCAACCTAGGATTCTCGGACAGCTTCAAATCAACGCAACCAAAACCGCCTCAAGGGACAACATGCAACCATTGATGAGCGAGTCGGTGCAACAGAGGGCCGAGAGGAGTCAGGGCCAGGCCGACCGGCCTCCCCTAGGCCGTTCGGCCTCCAACTGTCACAACTGCCACCAATGCAGCAACTACCGACCTCACGACATCATCAGGAGCGTCCACACGAAAGGCGGTGACAGATGGCAATAGTGCCAGGCCGAATGGCCTAGATGAGGCCGGCCGGCCTACTTCTGTGGCCGTTACGCCTCCCCTTTCGCGTGGAAGCTAAGCAAGATGGTGGCGTGACAGTTACGCAGGAATCCATGCTTGGTAGGCTATAAAAGGCGCCCTTCACCCCCACTCAAGATGACGTCGAAATACAAGTGAAGAAGCTCCAAGGCGAAGCACTGCTGCTCCTAGCCTTAGAAAATAGGGAGAGAGGTGAGGTGAGAGTTCGGGGGAGGAGCCGGAGGTGTCCGCTCCTCCTCTACTTAGTACCTCGGCGGATGCAATTCATCTTCGAGTGACTACATCCGGGTCTTGTCTGGTAACTCTGGTTCCATCTAATTAATTAAGCATTTACTCTTACTTACTTTGTTTCCTGGTTCCTCGTTCACTACATAGTAGTGGGTGCTTTGCTCTGACGTCGAGTGAAGTAGTAATTATTAGTGTAGGCGCGGTGCCTAGACTAGTCGTTACCTTGGTTTGCACCCAGTTCAACGGAATAGCTGTGGTAGCCGGCAGGTGGTGACAGCCCTGTCCGGCCGACGTAATCCACCACGTTAGTTCTGGTCTGTAGGACTTAAGGGTAGGCGGTACCACTCCCCTTCTCATCCCTTTCTGTGAGTGGTGGTGTCTCAGGCGCCCGAAGTAAACTATCGTGAGTAAGTCCGTGTTGCTTGATCAGAGGAATAACCAGTGTTGCTACACAAGTACCCTCTCTACCCTCGTCCCATTTACCTCTTCTCTTCGTCGTCATCCATATCCACATTTATCCCTTCGGACGAACTAATTAATGATTATTACACTTCACGTTCCCCGTGGAAATCGATACTCTGGAATACTCCCGGGTGAAAGCTACATCGGTATCCGTACGCTTGCGGATTTATCTGTAGGTCATATGAAATACCAACAGAGATTCAAGCAACTGAGCATGTAAAGCAGGACAAGAAGTACAAGCACCTAGCAAGGAAGATCTAGACTTCAACTTGGCAATCTCAACCCTAGCTCCATCTAGTTCATCAAGGCATGTCATGTGTTTATCCTTAAGAGCAACCAAATCAGAAAGATGCACATCACAGACAGAGCATTCAAGTTCATCAGAAACAATGGAAGCATCTTTTAACACACCTATCTCTATTCTAGCACTTGCCAACTTGGATTCAAGCTCAGCCACTTTCTTATCAGACTCATTAAGCAAAGACTCAAATTTCTTCGCCTTTTTTCCAGTCTCAGAAAGTAAGGCCTCAAGCTCCGCAACCCTATCCTTAGACTCTCCAAGCAAAGACCTTAATTCTCTCTTCTCCTTGTTGGTCTTCCTAAGCACATCATCACGATTATCAACCAACTCCTCTAGCCTAGCAATCTCCTTACGCAAAGAGGTGGGATCGGTCATTACCTCATCCTCGGAATCGGAGTCAGAGTCGGAGTCGTTCTTGGAGTCATGTGCCATAGTGCAAAAGTTCATGGCGGTGTAGGAGAGCCTGTTGAAGTTGCGATTCATGTACTTCTTCTCCTTGCGGTGGCTGCGGTCTTCATCCTTGTTGCTCGAGCTCGACGAAGTGTTGGTGGAGCTTGTGTCGATGTCGCTAGCGCCCGCCACCATCGCTCGAGACTTGTTCTTCTTGTAGCCACCGTGCTTGTTCTTCGCTCTTCTCTCATCCTTGTTCTTGTGCTTGGAGCGGTACTCGTCCTTGGACCGGTGCTTGTGCTCGTCTCGCGGTCAGTGCTTGCGGCTGTAGTCATTCATGATCTCCTCCGGGCACTCGGCGATGAAGTGCCCCATCTTGCCGCACCTGTAGCACGTGATCCTGGCATGCCTCGAGCCCTTGCGGTTCTGGTACATGCGCTCGAATCTCCTGGTCAGCAACGCGAGATCCTCCTCGCTCAGCACCTCATACTCCTCATCTGGAAGAGACACAAGAGATGACAAGGCAAAGTGTTTGGAAGTATTAGCATGTCCATAACCAGATCCACCAACTAGAGCCAAACTAAGGGAATCAGTCGGACTCTTAGCCTTGGCAATCAACTTTCTATTGACCACAGAAGACTTCAACTTAGAGAAAAGCTCATTGAGGACCGGATGTGTCCGAGGACCGGTGGATGGTCGCTTCCTGGTGTGCTGTGTGATTGACAACATGTTGTGGATTGACGTTTGCCTTGGCTCAAGTATTGTAGGTGTAGAATGCGGCTTGATTGCATTGGTGCAGGTGAAGAATAGGCGCGAAAGGTCTTAGCCATGGTGGCCTCCGAGGAGCAGAGAGACAAGTAGGCTTGGTTCGAGGGACCCGGTGGCCAGATGGATCAAGTGCGGTTCACATGGTGGCAAGAACGAGCAAGGCGGCGTGGTTCCGGTGCGAGGTAGCGGCTCACGACCGAAGCTCATACGCGGACGAGAAGCCGGTGCAAGGTAGCGGCTCACAACCGAAGTTTGCATGCGGGGTTTGGTGGTTTGGCCAAAAGACCATCGGTGGACGGTTTCCCTTGGTTTGGGCCTCAAAACCAAGGCCGAGGACTCAACGTGGTGAAGATGGGCCAAGGGGCTGCCCACCCAGGTAGGGCCGGTTTAACCGCCCCCCCCTCCCCCGGGCTGGCCCAAGACCGGCGTCGAGAAGCTTCGATCCAGAGGACACGTGGTGTGACTGCAAGGCATGCGTCGGAGGGAAGCTAGCTTGCAGTGGAAGGTGTCCCAGCCGGAAAAATCTTCGATTCAAATGTCAAATTTGCCCCTTGAGGGGTATGTATCACTTAGGGGTCGTTGAGTCATTAGAGCACCACCACTTGGACTATAAATAGGCCCCCTAGGGGATGGTGGCTGCCATCTATCTATCTCTCTAGTTTTATTTCCCATGCACTTTGAACTATTTTCCTTAGGTTTTCCTCTCTAGTTTTCCATAGGCTAGCCAAGTGCTTCATCGGAGAAATCTTCAAGAGGGTAGGATGAAGGGAGGATAGCTATCCTCATTGTCAAGAAGTTGACCTCGTGATGTATGGTAGATTTGGCTTTCTTGTATCCCTCTTTGTGTGATTTCTTTGTTCGTCCCGTGGCTAGTTTTGGTCCCTTTGCAAGATTTTCGATTCCTTGTGTTTGAGGCCACTTATTTGTGGGATTGCTTGGGGGATTCACATATGAGGTCGTGGAGACTCTTTTCCAGGTGATTTGCCCCCTCAAAACCCAAAGAATCGCTTCGTATTTGTGGAATTTTGGATAAACTCGGGGTGGATGTGTTCTTCACGAGATCTGAGATTCCGAGAGTTCTAGTGAATTAGAGGCCGAGATTTTTGGGGAATATACTCTAATAGAGGTGTACATCATCTCCCCAATGTTTCGTCTCAAGAGCTCAAGCCGTTTGGGAGATCGATTCACGAGTTGACTTTTTCCCGAGAGGTCCCAAGCCAGGCCGGTCTAACCGCCCCCTAGGCGGTTAAACCGCCCCTAGGGAGGTTAAACCGCCCCTGGCTGAGAAGAGGTGGTTTTGTCTCGTTTCGATTCGATTTCGATTCGATTTTCTAGAGTTGTTTTCCGCAGCTATGATCATGTTCCTAGGGTCAGTAGCTTCTCAGTAGCTACGTGATCTTGGCTAGATCGTGTTGCGAGGATTTGGAGTTGAATTGGGTGAAAAGCCGGATTCGTTGAGAAGAAATTTTTATCGGCTCCCATTCACTCCCCCCCCCCCTCCTCTCCAGTCGCCTAATCGGTCCTTCAATTGGTATCAGAGCCGGTTACGGGTCTTTGCGACTCTAACCAGTCTATGATCCAAAGATGGTGTACCAAGATCGGGGTTCCGGGCCTTCCCACTTTGATGGGAAGAATTATCCGAATTGGGTTGCGCGTATGGGTGCTTTCTTGCGAGGCAAAGGAAAGTTGTTGTGGGATGTGACCAAAGATGAAAACTATGTTAATCCTACCAACTTAGATGCCCAAGATGCGAAAGATAAGTTTGAGGCCAATGCTAGGGCCGTGGACTACTTGTTTCGTGCTTTGTCGACTGAAGAGTTTGAATGCGTTTTGGGCGAGGACCTAGCTAGCCAGATCTGGCAAAAGCTCAAGGTAGCCCATGGTGGTGATAGCCATGTCAAGGCTAGGCTTTTCTCCATATATCGCAGGGAGTACGAGAACTTTGAGCAGTTGGTTGGTGAGTCGGTTGATGCTATGTTTCAGCGCTTTACTGCCATAGTCAACAACATGAAAGTCAACATTGCCGCACTTCCTTACTCGGATCATGACAGAGCTTTGAAGCTCTTGCTTTCCCTTGATAGATCCGTGTGGGGTGCCAAGGTTGAGGCAATCATGGAGTCGGCTAACTATGAAACTTTGAAAGTTGATGAGCTTTTCTCTAAGTTGAAGTCTTCTGAGGTTGATAGGAAGGTGATTGCCAACGCTAAGAGTCCGACTGATTCCCATAGTCTGGCTCTAGTTGGTGGATCTGGTTATGGACATGCTAATACTTCCAAATAGGGCGCTGGCTGGCGGCGAGGAAAGATCTGGGCCACCGCCACGAAACGAACCATGTTGTAGTCGGCCACGAGGAAGGTGAGAACTGGCAATGGAGCGACAGAGATGACGACGGAGGCTCCCGACAGAATGGGCGACGGAGGCGACGCCCCCGCATCATCGCCGGGGAAACGGAGTGATCGCAAACTCACGCCGAGGCGCGCGGAGATCTGGCGAAGAGAGAACATCCCAATCGAATGGAGCCTCCCGAGATCTCCAGGTAAATCAGCCCCTGCCCATCCGATGAACCCTAACCCTCAAGTTTTAAATCAGAAGGGGCGATCGGAGATCGTGAACAGGATTGATAGGGAGGAGCAGGGCGCGAGATTGAGGAGGACGGGGTGGGAAGATGCAGAGGAGCGGGAGTGATTGGCATGTGAAATCAAACATAACTTGTTCATCTCCCCTGTTCGTCGTTTTTCCCCAAATCGAAGTCAAGAGCAGGACACCGGGGAAAAATTAAGGGATGAAGACGAAACTCCGCTGGATCAAACAACAGAAGCTGATAAGCATGGGGATCGAAAGGAGGAGGAAGAACTTAAGGAAGCGATGAATCGGCTTGAAGAAGCGGTGAATGGAATCCCACGAAATTTCAAATTTCAGAGGGAGGACTCACCATAGGAGCAGAACCTGTTCGCAAACAGGCCGCACATCAACAGTATTGGGCCACATTTTGGGAGAAACTTAGAGGACCTTTTTGCTCACTCCTGGCGCGAGATCCATGAACCCTAATGGATTTGGATGCCCAAGCCCATCCTATTGGGTGGTTCTGGATACCCAGCGAGGAGAGAAGAGGTTAGAAGAGACGGTTGGAGGGCGAAGAGACTTCTTAGGGTTCCACCGCCGCCACCATTATCCAAATCCTTCGCAGCAGTAGTTCAATCAGGAGAGATGAGAGGTGAACCACAGAAGCAAGGCACGTGGGGCAATCAGCAAGGAGGGGCGAAGAGATTTCACAGAGATGGGCAGCACAGGGACCAGGACCATGGAGAGCGTGAGTTCCGCGGTGGATTACAGTCAAGGGATTGGGGAGGAGAAGCGAAGCGCAGAATAATGGACCAAAGGTCAAGGGATCAAGGGAGAAGGAACTACGAAGAAACACGAACAAGGGCACAGTTTCTAGGTAACAAATCAGCTTCTACATCCATTCATGATAGGATTGGAGTGCAGAAAGTAGAAATTGGGAACAGAAATAGAGTAGATGGGAGCATGGATATCAACAGAGGGGGCTATCGCCCAAGCAACATTGGGACCTGCAGATGGTGTGGGCAAGAGGGGCATCAGCAGGCGACCTGTACAAATGATCCTCTATGTTTCAGGTGTAAAACATTAGGGCATGTGGCATCGCAGTGTCCGCAAATACAGAGCTGCAAACTTCAACTGCTGGGCTATGGATTCCCCGGGCAGGGTTTCTACTTCATGCAGATGCCAGAAACAAAAAATTCCTCTATCAGTGAAAATATGGCCTGCATTGACATCATCTCGGGGGAAGCAACCAGCGAAAGAGTAGAGGAGGAATTGAAACACCTGATTGATGAAAAATGGGACTGGAAGGTCAAGAAAATATCAGAGAAACAGTATTGGTGGAATTCCCTAACAAAGCTATGCTGACAACTTTCTCCAAATCAAATGGTGTGCAATTGGCACTGTACAAAATCTTTGCCTCAATATCCAAATCCACATTAGACCCAGTTGTATCATCAGTGTTACAAACAGGATGGGTGTAGATATATAATATACCATCAAGTGCCAGGACAGAGGAAGGGGTGAAAGCAATAGCTGAATTGGCAGGGAAGGTGGAGGTAGTAGATGAATTATCACTTATCAGGGATGGTCCAGTGAGAGCAAAAATCAGTGGAAGGGGCATCAATAATCTCAGTGGGGTTGTGGAAATTTTCTTTGGAAAGGATGGCCATGACATTAAATTTGTAGCTGAAGGGGCCTTAGGCTCATCACAACCTCCAAAGAAACCCCTCCACCTAGGAAGAAGGATGAAGATTCAGATGGTGAGGAAGAGGATGAAGATTCCAATAAAGACAACGAATTGGAGTGGGAGAGGATGAAAAGACAATATGAAGCTGAGCAAGGCACCTCGGTGGGGAAAAAAACATCTGGTACTATGGGAAAGCAAAGGATGGGAGGAGATCAGATAATGGAAGACAGGGGGAGTGCACCAAAGAAAAATGGTGAAGGCACAAGCATAGAGAATGAAAGCAAGGAAACTACAGCCAATTACTGCAAGGAGCTAGTAAGCATTAACACAAGTGAGCCACTGGAAGAGGAAATCCAAATCAGTCAGACTGTCTTTGGGATGGAAGGTGTATCTTCACAAGAACCAGAAGAAGAGGGCTCCATGGAAGACATCCCCACATGCACAGTTCTAGGGGAAATACACATGGTGGGAGGAGACGCCAAGGGTCCTGATCTGGAAGAATCCACCAACCTTCCTGGGAATAGGATTGATTTCAACAAATGGCTAGTACGTGATGGTGATGGGGTCAGATGGATTGACAAGAACAAGTGGCCAGAATTGGCGGTTAGAACAGAGTGCAAAGGGGCAGAGATCAATGGAAGCCGACCAAGACTGAAGATAGGGGACAACAAGAGTCAGAGCACGGAGGAGGATTGAAGGACCGATTAGGCGACCAGAGAGGGAGGGAGTGAATGGGAGCCGATAAAAATTTCTTTCCCGAATCCGGCTACTCCCAAATCAACTCCAAAGCCAACCAACCGGTCTTTGCCAAGATCACGTAGCTACTGAGAAGCTACTGACCCTAGGAATGAGATCAACGCAGCGGAACAAGAATCGAACAAATCGAACAAGAATCGAACAAGAACAATCCAAATCAGCATCTCTCGGCCAGGGACGGTCACACCTACATCCAAAACCGGTCGCACCGGTCTGACTCCCCAAACCGGTCACACCTACATCCAAAACCGGTCGCACCGGTCTGCCCAGGCAGCACGGGAAAACGGTCAACTCGAGAACGGATCTCCCAAACGGCTTGGAGTCTTGAGGCAAAATTTTGGGTGGAAGATATACACCTCAAGGAGAGGCTATGCCCCAAAAATCTCGACCTCTAACTCCCTAGAACTCTGGGAATTTCAAATCTAGCGAAGAACACACCCTCCACGAGTTCATCCCGAAACCACCAAATTCAAGTTGATTCCCGGCGTTTGGGGGCAAGAGATCACCAAGAAAAGAGGCACAAGGCACTCATGTGTGAATCCCCCAAAGAAATCTGAGAGGAAACAGCCTAGAAATCGAAGAACGAAAATCCCCCAAAATAGCTCCGAAAATAGGAAAACGAAAAATATCTCGGGAATTCAAAACATGGCACAAAGATGAATATATTAGGCTCGATCACATCACCATGAATTCATCTATACAAACCATGAATGATTCATGTCAAGTTCTAAAGGGAAAGGATGAGGAGAAAATAAACTAGGCAAATAGAGAATAAAAACCCAAAGAGATAACTAGAAAGATAGCAGCCACCAACCCCTAGGGGGTCTATTATGTAGTCCAAGTGGTGGTGCTCGAAAGACTAAACTACCCCTAGGTGATACATACCCCTCAGGGGCAAATTTGACATATTCCGCGAAGATTTTTCCGGCCGGGACACCTTTCACCGCAAGCTAGCTTCCCTCCGACGCAACCCTTGCAGTCACGCCGTGTGTCCTTCGGATCGAAGCTACTTGACGCTCACGGGCGACCTGCCCAGGTGGTACCGGTCACACCGCCCCTGGGGGCCGGTTGGACCGCCCCTGGCTGGCAGGCCGGGCCGTCGCTACGTCAAGTCCTCGGCCTTCGTTTTGAGGCCCAAACCAAGGGAAACCGTCCACCGATGATTTTGTGGCCAAATCACCAAACCCCGCGTACAAGCTTCAGTTGTTAGCCGCTACCTTGCATCGACTTCTCGTCCGCGTACGAGCTTCGGTTGTGAGCCGCTACCTCGCACCGGAACCACGTCCCCTTGCTTGTTCTTGCCAGCATGTGAACCGCACTTGATCCATCTTGCCACCGGGTCCCTCAAACCAAGCCTACTTGTCTCTCCGCTCCTCGGAGGCCGCCATGGCTAAGACCTTTCACGCCTGTTCTTCACCTGCACCAATGCAATCAAGCCGCATTCTACACCTGCAATACTTGAGCCAAGGGAAACGTCAATCCACACCACGTTGTCAATCACTCATCACACCAAGAAGCGACCATCCACCGGTCCTCGGACACACCGGGTCCTCAATCTCCCCCTTGATGAGTGCATTGACAAACACACACATAGTCACAATTGATAATAAAAGAAAAAGAAAAGAAATCGAAAACAAACGCTCAAGCAAGTGACAAAAAGCAAGAACAAGCCAAATCAAAGTCGCTCACAAGAGAAAATCTCAGAAAACGCCGACCCTTCAATAAGAAGCGAAAAGGGCTCAACAGCATCGGCAAAAAGAGCAAAGCATAAAGCACAAATCTCCAAATCTCCAATTCACTTTTCAGAACACTCAAAGCACTCCCCCTGCAAAGATGCAACTCCCCCTGAACAAGTGAACTTGTGCGTGCAAAAAATGCATCGAAAAAGGATCAAATCCCACAAAACCTTGTGCCACTGCACAGGGCTGTTTGGACCGCCCTGGAGGGCCGGTTGCACTGCCCTTACTTCAGGGCCGGTTGCACCGCCCTGCAGGGTCGGTCAGACCGCCCTGCCCAGTCAAGGCACAAAAAATGCAATTTACAAAAAGATGCTCGCAATGATGCTGTTTCAACTTGAAAACCTTCCATAAGTGCCCAGCAATGTTTTCCAATGCTCAAAGTCTCCCCCTTGTTGACAATGCACAAATCAAGGCAAAAATGCAAAAGTTTCAACTACGAGCTTCTCAAATAGACAATGAGCGATACAAAATTCTACAAGTTAGAGAAAATGCAAACTAGATAGGTCATAGCATCATAAGGGCATTGCCATCAAGAAAGTGAAGATATATAGCCATTTGACAAGGCCATGATCAAATTGTGGAATTTTATCAAAAGTTTCACCTCATGAGCAAAGTCCTAAACATGAATCATTTAAGCAAAAATAAACTTCATCTTTCCAAGATCATGATAGGACAAGCATTCTTGACAAAAGATCATTACAAACGCCCAAATTCTATCTCATGTCATGTCAAAGCACGGAGCCATGTGTTCACTTCTCAAGGGAGACTTCTCCGGCAAACAACATGCAACCGCTTAGCACCCATGTGTGCAAGTGTGTGCAATGCTGAAAGCATAGAGACATGAGCATAAATTCTTCAAATGTATCTTTTTCTATCTTTCTTCTTTCATGCATAGACATCTCATTTTTCAAGTTTTTCAAATTAAGCATGGTACATGAAATGTCTTTGCGAACAAAAAGAAGCTTATGCTCCTCCACAAGATAAAGCATGGGCTAAACATTCACAATGACAAAGGTCTTTGACCCAATTGAAAAGAATATCATCCTAGCATGATCCTAAGCAAGATATAGCCATTTCGGCTCAAACAAGACATGCAAAGGCATTTACTCATGGGTGAAAAGAGTTTAAGTTCAGTTTGTCATTTTAATTCAAAAGATGACTATCTCAAAGGAATATATATCAAAACCATCAAGCATAGCCAATCATACATCCAATCCCTAGCAAGCTTGCCTAAACCCTAAAATGTAGCAAGTTGTAGAAATCACTGCATATAGGAGAAGCTCATCCTAAGATATGATACAAACGCAGCATGATATATCACAAGATGCAAAGAAGAAAACTATACATCAAGATACAAAAGCAGAAAGTGTACATCAAGATACAAAATCGAAAAAGTGTACATCAAGATACAAAGATGGTACAAAAGTATACATATGCTACAAGAGAAGCCTCCAAAACTCAGCTCAGAAAAACGCACAAACACCAAGCTCCCCTCGCAAGCGGGTGAAGGTAGCTTGGTCAAGTGGTTTGGTGAAAATGTCTGCAAGCTGGTTTTGGGTAGAAACATGGGCAAGCTCAATATCTCCTTTCTCCACATGATCTCTCAGAAAGTGGTACCTCACTTCTATGTGTTTGGTTTTGGAATGAAGCACGGGATTTTTGGCTACGCTTATGGCACTGGTGCTATCACAAAGAAGTGGAACATGGGACATGTCTAAGCCAAAGTCTCTCAAAGTGTAGGTGATCCAAAGCAGCTGGGAACAACAGCTAGCGGCAGCAACATACTCGGCTTCTGTGGTGGATTGGGCTACACTAGACTGCTTGCGAGAAGACCAAGACACAAGAGACGAACCAAGAAACTGACACTGACCAGAAGTAGACTTGCGATCAACACGACACCCAGCAAAATCAGCATCAGAAAAACCATGGAGTGCAAGTGAGGAATCAGCAGAATACCAAAGACCCAGCTCAGGAGTAACTTGAGATACCTGAAAATCCGCTTGACGGCCTGACGATGTGAAGTCCTCGGTGAAGCCTGAAAACGAGCGCACAGACACACGCTGAACTGTATGTCTAGCCTCGTCGCCGTCAAGTAGAGGAGGGAGCCGATCATGCTCCGGTACTCCTTCTGGTCCACTGGTTCTCCGTCCTCATCCGCATCCAAAGCTGTAGTCGTACTCATCGGTGTAGTCATCGGCTTGGAGTCGCTCATGTCAAATTTCTTGAGAATGTCCTTGGTGTACTTGCTTTGGTGCACGAACGTCCCATCCTTGGTTTGCTTGATCTGTAGCCCGAGAAAGAACTGCAACTCTCCCATCATCGACATCTCAAATTCCCTGCTCATATCGTCTGCAAACTTGGCAACAAGACTGTGAGAAGAGCCACCAAAAATGATATCATCCACGTAAATCTGAACGATTAAAAGATCATTGCCATTTCTCAACAAGAAGAGCGTCTTATCAACCTTCCCCATCACAAACCCCTTGCTAAGCAAGAACCCCCTCAACCTGCCATACCACGCTCTGGGTGCTTGCTTTAGGCCATATAAAGCTCGGTGGAGTTTGTACACTCGGTGTGGGTATCCTCTCACTCTCAAAACCCGGGGGCTGCCTCACATACACTTCTTCCTCGATCACCCCATTTAGAAAGGCACTCTTCACGTCCATTTGGTACAACTTGAACCCTTTAGCAACAGAGAATGCTAGAAGAATCCGAATTGCCTCCAAACGGGCAACAGGAGCAAAGGTCTCCTCATAATCTATCCCCTCCTGCTGCGAAAACCCCTGAGCAACCAACCTCGCTTTGTTTCTCACAATCTCTCCACCCTCATCCCTCTTGTTTTTGAAAACCCACTTGGTTCCTATAGGATGGCAATTTGGAGGTGGTTCAACTAACTCCCACACCTGGTTTCTCTCAAAGTTTTCAAGCTCTTCATGCATGGCATTGACCCAATCAGAATCAGATAAAGCGTGTCCAACATTTTTGGGCTCGAAAGACTGCAACAAAAGCAGAATGAGCGAAATGAGAGATGTTCTGTGACCTCGACCGTGTAGTGCGTTCATCCAAGTTCCTATGATCTTCGAAGGTGGATGATCCCTCTGTACCAGCCGGGGAGCTTCTCGCCTCGAGATTGCCTCCCCCTCAACATCAGCTTCCACTTGAACTCGATCATGTGCGCGACTCGACGAAGGTGTAGCAGAGGGGCCGTCGTCGAACGTCGTGGTAGTAGTGGAAGTAGAAGGTACACGATCTCCACACGGTGCATGATTTCCTCATCATCTTCCTCATCAAGCTGTTCTTCCTCAAAGATGGACTGTCCCAACTCATCATCACCTGCACACTCAAAGACAGAAGAGCTATACGGAATGGTCTCGTCGAAAGTGACTTCGCAAGTCTCCATGATTTGGTTAGTTTCAAGATTGAGCACACGATATGCTCGAGAATGATTAGCATAACCAAGAAAAATGCCATCCATCGAAGGAGACTCAAACTTGTCCAAATTTCCTTTCTTAAGAATGAAACACTTGCAGCCAAAAACCCGAAAGTGACTCACACGTGGGGAACGACCATGGAAAAGCTCATAGCAAGTTTTCTTCTTGAAAGCACGAAGGAAAATTCGATTTGAAACATGACAAGCTGTATTCACTGCCTCAGCCCAATACTTCCTAGGAGTCCTATGCTCATCTAGCATCGTCCTAGCCATCTCACAAAGCGTTCGATTCTTCCTCTCAACAACTCCATTTTGGCAAGCAACATATGGCGAAGAATATTGATGTTCGAGACCAAGATCACGACAAAAGGCATCAAAACGAGTGTTCTTAAATTCCGTACCATTGTCACTGCATATAGCTCTCATGGCACCACCATTACTCTTGTTTTTCAACCTCAAAATCAGATCTCGAACAAAATCAAATGTCTCATCCTTCGACGCCAAGAAGAACACCCAAGCATACCGAGAAAAGTCATCCACAACCACAAGAACATACCACTTCCCACCAACTGAGCGAACGCGAGTGGGACCAACCAAGTCCATATGCAAAAGCTCCCCTGGACGCTCAGTCATAATATCTGTCAAAGGTGGATGGGAAGCAGCAACCATCTTACCATGCCTACAAGGTGCACAAACCAAATCTTTCTCGAACTTGAGCTTGGGCAATCCTCGGATAAGGTCAAGAGCACTCAAGCGTGTGAGTAAATCAAAGCTCACATGACCCAATCTCCTATGCCACTTCCAAAGCACAGAAGAAGTACCAGCGATCAAACACCGAGAAGGACCAAAAGATCGAGAAAAATTAGCACGAAAAATCTGTCCCTCGGGAATGATCATACACACAAGATCACCTCGAGAATCAAGAATCTGAGAATCACCACTCTTAAACCAAACCTCATAACCCTCATCAAGCTGCTGAGAAACAGAAAGCAAATTAAAGCCAAGATTCTTGACAAGAGCAACCCGCTTCAACATAAACCAACGCTCACCTGAATAGCACCCTCAGACAACACTCTACCTCTACCCTTATCTCCAAAAGTGATGTACTGCCTGGACACCACCGGGGTGAGGCTAGAGAACCACTTCCTATTACCTGTCATGTGTCTCGAACATCCGGAATCCATCAACCAAAAGTTCTCCAAGCCACCCACCTGCATAATCAAAAGCGAGAACGAGAATGAGCGAACGACTCGACACTGGGGTTAGCACAAAAAGAGTCAAACCAGTGTCGGGCCATCTGCTCAAAAGAGGGGTTAGCAAAATCAACTCTACCATGTGAAACCCTCTCGTCTCTCACCATCGGACCTCTAGCACCACTCGGGGGAAAACGTGGCCTAGACTCTCTCCTTGCCTCAAAGCTACGGTCAAACCTCCCTGAACCAAACTGACCACGAGCAGGAGGCTGCCTAGCAAAACCACTACGAGCTGGAACACCATGACTACCCAACGAAGGAACTGTACGCACAAAAGCCTCTCCTCTAGGCAAGGGTGAACGAGACATAGGCACACTACGGGAAGAGTGGTACCTGTCCCTGTTCCCCATCTCCTTCTCTCGTCTCACCTCCCTCTTCTTTCTACAGCAAAACTCTTCTAGGTGACCATCCCTTCCACAATGTTCACAATGGAAGCGGACTGGTTTTGGCTTTGGGGTTTCTCTCGGCTGTGGCTTCTCACTTCTCTAGTAACCCCCACTCCTCACAAAGGTCACTCTCCTCTGGAAGTTGTGTGTCTTTGGTGGAAACTTGGGAGGATCTGGAGTGGTGTCAAGCTTGTTCAACAGGTGGTTGGGCTTAGGTGTAAAGCTGTTCTTTGGTGGAGTTCTCTCTGGTGGTGTTGGGATGTTTGATGTGGAACTGGTTTGCTCTCTCTCTTTCTCACAACCACTCTCATCAAGCTTCTCAGAACGCAAACCATGACCATCAGCTCTCTTGAACCCAGCAATCAACATCTTAAGCTGTGGTTCACGACCAGACAACCAACCCAAACACTGACGCATCTCATCATTCTCATCTTGCAAACGATCAACAGACTGTGCTAGCTCAACATTCCTCAAAGCAACAACATCGCAGGCAGAACAAGAATTTGCAATGGGTGATTTCAATTGAGCCTCAAGAGAACTAATCATGGTACGAGATTCAAGCAACTGAGCATGTAAAACAGGACAAGAAGTACAAGCACCTAGCAAAGAAGGTCTAGACTTCAACTCAGCAATCTCAACCCTAGCATCTTCTAGATCATCCAAGCATGTCATGTGTTTTTCCTTAAGAGCAACCAGATCAGCAAGATGCACATCACAGAAGGAGCACTCAATCTCATCAGTAACAACAGGAGCATCTTTCAACACAGCAAACTCAGACTCAAGCTTAGCTACTCTCTCCCTAGACTCGCAAAGCAAAGACTCAAAGTCCATCGCCTTCTTTCCAGTCTCAGAAAGTAAGGCCTCAAGCTCAGCTACTCTCTCCTTCGGACTCACCTAGCAAGGACCTAAACTCTCTCTTCTCCTTGTTGGTCTTCCTAAGCACATCATCACGGTTATCGACCAACTCCTCTAGTCTAGCAATTTCCTTACGCAAAGAGGTGGGATCGGTCAATACCTCATCCTCGGAGTCAGAAGTCGGAGTCGTCCTTGCTCTTCATGGAGTCGTGCGCCATGGTGCAGTAGTCGACGGCGGTGAAGGAGATGCCGTTGAAGTTGCGGTTCACGTGCTTCTTCTCCTTGCGGTGGCCGCGGTCTTCATCCTCGCTGCTCGAGCTTGACGATGTGTTGGTGGAGCTCGTGTCGATGTCGCTCGCATCAGCCACCATCGCTCGAGGCTTGTTCTTCTTGTGTCCACCGTGCTTGTTCTTCGACCTTCTCTCTTCCTTGTTCTTGTGCTTGGAGCGGTACTCGTCCTTGGAGCGGTGCTTGTGGTCATCTCGCGATCGGTGCTTGCGGTTGTAGTCGTTCTTGATCTCCTCAGGGCACTCGGCGATGAAGTGGCCCATCTTCCCGCATCTGTAGCACGTACTCCCGGCACACCTTGAACCCTTGCAGTTCTGGTACATCCTCTCAAACCTCCTGGTCAGCAATGTGAGATCCTCCTCGCTCAGCACCTCATACTCCTCATCTGGAAGAGACACAAGAGAAGACAAAGCAAAATGTTTGGAAGTGTTAGCCTGTCCATATCTCGAGCCACTGACTAGAGCCAGACTATGAGGATCAGTCGGACTATTAGCCTTGGCAAGCAACTGTCTATCAACCTCAGAGGACTTCAACTTGGAGAAAAACTCATCAACTGACAAAGTTTCATAGTTAGCCGACTCCATGATCACCTCAACCTTGGCACCCCACACGGATCTATCAAGTGCTTGCAAGAGCTTGATAGCTCTGTCATGATCCGAGTATGGGAGCTAGGTGATGTTGGCTTTCATGTTGTTGACTATGGCAGTAAAGCGCTGAAACAAAGCATCAACAGACTCTCCAGGCAAATGAGCAAAATTTTCATACTCTCTGCGATACATCGAGAAAAGCCTAGCCTTCACATGGCTATCACCACTGTGGGCTACCTTGAGCTTCTGCCAGATCTGGCTAGCTAGGTCCTCGCCCAAAACTCTCTCAAACTCCTCAGTTGACAAAGCAGGGAACAAGTAGTCGACAGCTCTAGCGTTTGCCTCAAACTTATCTCTCGCATCCTGGGCATCTAAGTTGGTAGGATTGACATAGTGTTCATCTTTGGTCACATCCCACAACAACTTTCCTTTGCCTCGCAAGAAAGCGCCCATACGCGCGACCCAATTCGGATAGTTCTTCCCATCGAAGTGCGGAGGCCCGGAACCCCGATCTTGGTACGCCATCTTTGGATCTTAGACTGGTTAGAGTCGGAAAGACCCATAACCGGCTTTGATACCAATTGAAGGACCGATTAGGCGACTAGAGAGGGGGGAAGTGAATGGGAGCCGATAAAAATTTCTTTCCCGAATCCGGCTACTCCCAAATCAACTCCAAAGCCAACCAACCGATCTTTGCCAAGATCACGTAGCTACTGAGAAGCTACTGACCCTTGGAACTGTTGATGACGTTTTTTGACACGTGCTGGAGTCGACGCCTGGAGAATTGAGCCAGAGTTAAAAGCGGAGTTTGAATTGGAAACGACTCAAAAAACAAGATCGAAATCGGACTCAAGGCTTCAGAATCGGACTCGGAGGACCGATCGAGGGCGTCATGAGCTTTGGGCTAAATTGGGCCATTGATGGGCCAAATCGTCTAGAGTCTTAGGTTAAAGAGTTTATTTCTTTTGCGTCAAGTTTGTTTGAGTCATGATCGACTTGGAGTCTGTAAATTCTAGGGTATAAATATAAACCCTGAGGGTCATGAGAAGGCGAGATACACATCAATACAAAAACCTTTATTACCTTGCATTTACTACTCGCAATTTACTTACAAGTCAGCGACTTCGCCAAGCTTTTTTCTCTTTCAACGAGTTCTCCTGGGCTAGTCGAGGTGATCCAGATCTCCAAGGCTTGCTCATGAGTTCCGCTTCTACTGAGTAACATCTAAGCTTTAGCATCGGGCGCATCGCTGTTGCTCCGTTTAGATTTATTCGACAGTTATCAGTATTTGCTAGATCTACAAGTCTTTTCTTGTTGTTTTTAGCCTTTACCACCATCTATCCAGCTTAGGGTTTTATCTAATCGGCTCTGTCAAAAGCGTAATCTTAAGATTGATCTGATAGCTGATTAATATTGCTCTAAGTGTTGTTCTGCTAAGCTATATCGGATCGCTTCACGGTTGTCTTATATTGCTTAGTCATCAATCGGCTACTTGCTGGTTGATCTATCGAAATCAGCTCCCTGTGCTGTTTTCATCTCATATCAGAATCAGTCTTTCAACGTTCGACTGTACTAACGAGAGAATCGGCTCCTCAGCTGTTTCTTAACCTCCGATTTTATCCTTGTCAATCAACAGGTCAGATTGACTGGCACGCCCCGGTTTTCAAGGCCACGCCTTCGCTCGTGTGTTAGTGTGCATCTGTCTCCGCCTGATTTTTGCGTCAACACACTTTTGGCACGCTCGGTGGGACTCGAAAAATTGAGACCCATGGATTCATGTCAGATGTTTCCATATTGAGGACCCAGTGTGTCCGAGGACCGGTGGATGGTCGCTTCCTGGTGTGATGAGTGATTGACAATATGGAGTGGACTGACGTTTCCCTTGGCTCAAGTATTGCAGGTGTAGAATGCGGCTTGATTGCATTGGTGCAGGTGAAGAACAGGCGCGAAAGGTCTTAGCCATGGCGGCCTCCAAGGAGCGGAGAGACAAGTAGGCTTGGTTCGAGGGACCCGGTGGCCAGATGGATCAAGTGTGGTTCACATGCTGGCAAGAACGAGCAAGGGGACATGGTTCCGGTGCGAGGTAGCGGCTCACAACCGAAGCTCGTACGCGGACGAGAAGCCGGCGCAAGGTAGCGGCTCACAACCGAAGTTTGCGCGCGGGGTTTGGTGATTTGGCCACAAAATCATCGGTGGACGGTTTCCCTTGGTTTGGGCCTCAAAACCAAGGCCGAGGACTCGACGAGGCGAGTTTGGGCTGCTGGGCCAAGTGTGGCTGGCAGGGGCGGTTTAACCGACCCCCAGGGCCGGTTTAACCGCCCTCCCCTGGGCAGGCCCAAAATCGGCGTCGAGGAGCTTCGATCCGGAGGACACGCGGATTGACTGCAAGGCTTACGTCGGAGGGAAGCTAGCTTGCGGTGGAAGCTGTCCCAGCCGGAAAATATCTGAAACCAAATGTCAAATTTGCCCCTGAGGGGTATGTATCACTTAGGGGTAGTTTAGTCTTTAGAGCACCACCACTTGGACATCTAATAGGCCCCCTAGGGGTTGGTGGCTGCTATCTCTTTAGCTATCTCTTTAGTTATCTCTCTATTTTCCTTTGGACTTGTAGTTTCCCCTTCATCCCTTCCACCTAGAACTATTTCGAATCATTCGTAGTTTGTATAGGTGAATTCATGGTTTGTTGATTGAGTTTGTTCAGTTCATCTTTGTGCCATGAGTTGAATCCACGAGCGACTTTTTCTTTCCCTATTTTCGGAGCTATTTTTGGGGGATTTTCGTTCTTCACTTCCTTGGGCGTTTTCTCTCGGATTTCTTTGGGGGATTCACATATGAGTGCCTTGTGCCTCTTTTGCTAGTGATATCTTGCCCCGAAACTCCGTGAATCGCCTTGGATTTGAAGATTTCGGGATGAACTCGAGTTCATGGTGTTCTTCCTTAGATTTGAGATTTCGGGAGTTCTAGTGAGTTAGAGGCCGAGATCTTTTGGGAAACACTCCACTGGAGGTGTATATCATCTGGCCAAAATCTCATCTCAAGAGCTCAAGCCATTTGGGATATCCACTTTCGAGTTGACTTTTTCCCGAGGCTCCCAGGGCAGGCCGGTTTAACCGCCCCCCCCCCCCCCCCTATGCTGTTAAACCCCTCCCATGGCAGCACAAGGGTGAGTAGGTTTTGGTTCAGTTTGTGTTTGTTTTGATTGATTTGAGTTCCGCTGCGTCTATCTTGTTCCTAGGGTCAGTAGCTTGACAGTAGCTACGTGATCTTGGCAAGATCGCTCTCGGAGGCATCGGAGTTGATTTGGGAAAATAGCCGGATCGGTTGAGAAGAATTTTTATCGGCTCCCATTCACTCCCCCCCCCCCCCCTCTGGTCGCCGTTTCGGTCCTTCACATGTTCAAATCAAGTATCTATGTACCATCCTATGTTTTCCCAGCCGATGTACCAATATCAAGGGAATTTCCCAGTACGATGTCCTCCTCAAGCGTTTTGGCCAACGAATCCCAAGCCCAATCTTCGCATTGGCCACAACACATGGAGAATTATCAGCTGCAGCAAACTCATCAGGCCTCTTGGCCGGTGAATTTCTATTCAGATCAGTTGTATCAGGAAAGGTATCGGGAAAATTGTCAGCAATATGTTCCTCATCAGGTCATACAACCGATAGTTCCGATTGCTCAGATGTCAATTCAAGACTCAAAAGTAGAAGATTGTCGGCAGCAATATGCTCTAACATCGGTTCGAGATCAATCGGAACTAACAGAGGATGACCTAAGACAAGATGAGAAAGAAGTCTTAAAGAAGGCCATCGAGGAATATAGATTGGCATGCCTCAAAGCATTCAGAATTAATAAAGAGGGGGTGTGACCCAAATCTGTAATTTTCCAAAACCAGAAAAATTCATAACTAAAGATCAAAATGAGAAAATGGCTAACGACCTGGTCTCTAATGACAATCATAATTGGGATGTTGCTCCAGCGGCTGATATTTTTACAGCATCTATTTTTCCAAAAGAAGTTATGGCATCGGATGATACAGTTGAATCGAATATCAAGGAAGAAACTGCTCAATTGAATCTGGAGTCAGCACTTGAGAAGCCAGAAGATGATGGAAAATTAGGTTATGGATTTATGTCGGCTGATAAATTGGAAGAAGTAGATTTGGGTGATGGTAGTAAGCCTAGGCCGACGTATGTAAGATCTAAGTTAGATCCTGAGTTTAAAACCAAGTTGATAGCTCTGTTACGAGAATATAAAGATTGTTTTGCTTGAGATTATTCTGAGATGCCTGGTCTAGACCGATCGGTTGTTGAACATCGGTTGCCAATTAAAAAGGGGTTTTGGCCATATCAGCAGCCGTCTCGCCGTTCTGATTCGAAAATCTTAGATGATATCAAAGCTGAAATTACTCGGTTGATAGATGCTAAATTTATCAGACAATGTCGATATGCAGAGTGGATTTCAAACATTGTTCCTGTGTACAAGAAAAATGGAAAACTTCGGGTTTGCATAGATTTCAGAGATCTTAATAAAGCAACTCTAATGGATGGGTATCCAATGCCTGTAGCCGATGTACAAGTTGATGCAGCAGTAGGACACAAAGTCATTAGTTTTATGGATGGGAATGCTGGATACAATCAGATCTTAATGGCAGTTGAAGATATTCATAAGACTGCGTTCCGATGTCCTGCTCATCTTGGATTGTACGAGTGGGTTGTAATGACTTTTGGGCTTAAAAATGCTGGTGCTACATATCATAGGGCTATGAATTACATTTTTCACGAGATCATTGCAAAGATTGTCGAAATATACATCGATGATGTTGTAGTTAAATCAGAGAGTTATGATGGTCACTTGTCCGATTTACGTCGCACGCTAGAGTGCACAAGGAAACATGGTCTCAAGATGAATCCACTCAAATGTGCCTTTGGAGTATCGGCTGGTCAATTTTTGGGATTTATGGTTCATGAGAGAGGAATCGAAATCAGCCAGAAAAGCATTAGTTCGATCAATAAAGTTGTTGCTCCAAAAATAAGAAAGTGCTTCAATCTTTGATCGGGAAGATAAATTTTGTCAGAAGATTCATATCCAATTTGTCTGGTAAGATTAAGCCGTTTACTCCATTATTAAAGCTCAAAGCCGGTCAAGAGTTCGTTTGGGGAAAGGAACAACAAAAGCTTTAGATAGAATCAAGGAATACTTAACTTCCCCTCTAATTTTGGTTCCTCCACAGAAAGGTAAGCTGTTAAATTATATTTATTGGCTAATGAATGTGCAATCGGATCTGCCTTGGTTCAAGAGTTTGAGGGAAAAGAGCGGGTTGTTTATTTTGTTAGTAGAAGATTATTGGATGCTGAAACAAGATATTCTCCCGTCGAAAAGTTGTGCTTATGCCTATATTTCTCTTGTACTATGTTAAGACATTATTTATTATCGGCTGAGTGCATTGTTGTTAGCAAAGATGATGTGGTCCGATATATGTTGTCATTGCCGATTTTAAATGGGAGAATCGGTAAATGGATATTGGCTCTTTCAGAGTTTGATTTGCGATATGAATCGGCTAAAGCCATTAAGGGACAAGTATTGGCTGATTTTGTTGCCCAGCATTGTGGATCGGATGTGTCTATGGTGGAGCCAGTTCCTTGGTCCTTATTCTTTGATGGATCGGCTTGTGGAGTTGGTTCTGGAATCGGTGTTGTGCTCATCTCACCTCGGGGGGCAAGTTTCGATTTTGCAATACCGATTGAAAAGACTGCTACTAACAATCAAGCTGAGTATCGAGCTGTTCTCAAGGGCTTACAATTGTTGAGGGAAATTAAAGCCGATGCTATTGAAATATTTGGAGATTCAATGTTGGTTGTAAAACAATTATCTAAGGAATATGAATGCAATGATGATATTCTTTAGGATACCGAGATGAATGTTTCCAATTGTTGAAGGAATTTAAGATGGTGACAATTGAACATATACCAAAACTCCATAATCATGAGGCTAATCGATTGGCTCAGAGTGCTTCAGGGTATCGACCGATTCAAGACATATTAGAATCGGATATCGCTGATGATGATTGGAGAAAAGAAATATTCGAGTATTTGAAAGATCCATCTAAAAGAACCGATAGGCGAGTAAGATTGCAGGCAACCAAGTATGTTTTGATGGAAGATAGGTTATACTATCGAACCCTTGATGGAGTGTTACTTAGATGTATCGGTTCTGAGGAAGCTAAAGTGCTGATGGGTGAAATTCATGAAGGCGTCTGCGGAGCACATCAGTCGGCTTTTAAAATGAAATGGATGATCAGACAAAACGGATATTTTGGCCGACTATTCTTGAGGATTGTTTCAAGTATTATAAAGGCTGCCAAGATTGTCAGAAGTTTGGTAATGTTCAAAGAGCTCCAGCTTCGGCTATGAATCCGATTATTAAACCATGGCCGTTCAGAGGGTGGGGAATCAATTTGATCGGACAAATTAATCCACCATCCAGTAAGAATCACAAGTTTATAGTGGTGGCAACCGATTATTTTACCAAATGGGTTGAAGCTATTCCTTTAAAGAATGTGACATCATTTGATATGATTGAATTTGTGAAAGAGCATATTATCTACCGATTTGGAATTTCTCAAACTATTACAACCGATCAAGGAACTATGTTTATTTCTGGTGAATTCGAAGAGTTTGCATCAAACATGGGGATCAAATTATTAAATTCTTCTCCCTATTATGCTCAAGCCAATGGTCAAGCCGAATCTTCGAATAAAGGGATAATCAAATTGATTAAAAGGAAAATTGAAGAAAATCCGAGGAAGTGGCATGACTTGTTAAGCCAATAATTGTGGGCATATCGGATGGCTTGTCATGGTGCTACTAAATTATCTCCTTACCAGTTAGTTTATGGACATGATGCCATTTTACCTTGGGAAATTAAGACAGGGTCTCGGCGTATTGACTTACAGGATGATTTGACGGTTGAAAATTATGATATCCTAATGAAAGAGGAATTGGAGGATTTGGCTGGGCATCAGTTAAGGGCTTTGAGTAATATAGAAAAAGATAAAGCATGTGTGGCTCGATGGTACGATAAGAAGGTAAAAGTAAAAAAATTTGTTGAAGGAGATCTCGTTTGGAAACTAGTGTTGCCAATCGGATCAAAGGATTCCAAATTCGGAAAATGGTCTCCGACTTGGGAAGGACCATACCGTATTCATCGATGCGCATCAGGCAATGCATATATCTTAGAGACACTTGAAGGAGAGGTATTTACAAGAGCTCTGAATGGAAAATACTTGAAGCAGTATTACCCTAGCATTTGGGTCGGTTCATGAGCCAAGTGCTTATCGGGGGAACGAAGAACGGCATACGAAGATTAACAAATCGGATACATGTCCGTTTTAAAAAAAATTCTGGTCCGATTTAGGTATAAATCGGATAATGGATGGCCGATATGATATACATCGCCCTCGGTGCAAAAAATGAAAAGAAATAAAACCACACGAGGGTTAAAGTGGAAGACAGTGATCGAATCTACAAGAAATGATATTCATAACAAGTGCAACAGCTGAGTTACAATTCGTTACAGCAGAGATCGGATCATATTTAATGCTTGCAGGTGTATCTGATCAACGTCTTCAATGACCCGCTGATAAACTTCAATTGGACCTTCTTGCACCGGAATGCTTTTATGGAGTTTAAGCGCATCGGATGCTTGAACTTTGAGGGTTTTTGTGAGTTCTTCAATTGTGGTCGGAAGCTACTGCAGCTTCTTTTCCTCTTCCTCGAGCTGTTGGCTGACTGATCGGAGTTCGTTTGCTAATTCTATTTTACAAGCTTTTAACTCATCGATTTTGGCCACCAAGGAAGGGCGGTTGGCTTCAAGGAATTTGATCTTATCCTTGGTAGCATTAGCTGCATTCCTCTTTTCCTCCAATTCCATGATCAATAATTCCTGATTCTGTCGATCAGATATTTTCTGACGAGCTTCGATGAATTCAATCTGACGACCCTCGATGTAAGCTGCGGGGATGATGGCCGCTTGAGCTGCACGGTTGAGATGAGGCCGCAACTGATGGAGAATCGATCGGATCGGCCCAGCATCTTGAACTAACACAAAAGTATCTTGCTCCAGTAGAACTAGGAGGTCCGATAGTTTGTTCTTGATGTCTTCCGGAAGAGATGGAGCGTTGATTTCAGGTGGATGGGTGGCCGTATCCGATGAGATCCCATTGTCAGCCGATTGTACTTCGTCTTCATCCAAGAGGCCTCCGATTGGGAAATCAAAGAGGCTATTATCAATTGAATCTTGAGCCTAAAAGAAAAAGGTTTGATTAGATCAGAAAAGGAAGAAAATTGATAATCAAGATAGGAGGATAAGTAAATGAACCTGCTTCAGATTTATCTCATCAAATCGAGTAGGTTGCATTGAAGGAGTTGGAATCGGCTCTGTAAAGGGTTCAGGGATTTCAGCCGATTTGTCTTGAGGGTGTACTGGTTTGTCTAAACAAAAAATCGGTTATGATACTGAGATAAAAGATTTCTTGATAAACGATGAAAGTTGAATTTATAGTATTACCAGTCGGATCGGGTGCAGATGCCGGCAAATCGGGGGAGTTCGGACGAGAAACATGAGGAGAATTTAGTCCTGCGCTATTTTCATTAATTTGCTCTGCGAAATATAACAAGGTTAAATAAAGACAAGTAAAGATGAGAATCGGGATTAAAAAGTTGATACCTGTTTCTGGTTGAGATTCCGGTATTGTCTTTTGGATCACCTTGGCTAGCGTTGCGGCTGCTGTTGAGGCATCGATCGGTATCATTTTGGATTTCTTCGAAGATCTTTTCAAAGTGGAGCCGATTGCACGTTTTGCTGATTTCCCTTTGATAATATCTTTTATTGATGGTGCGTCACCACCCATGTAAGGATCCTCTGATGGAGGAGCGTATTCAATCGGCTTATCACTCTTGCTTTTTGTTGGAGGTACCAGATCTTCATCCTGTCAAGGTAAAAGATCAAGATTATAACCGATTGCAAAAATAGAAAGACCAGGATGAGTTAATACCTGAGGGTCGATGGCGAAATCCGGGTCGAAGATACGGCAATAATAATTTGCCGATTTGCAAAACAAGTGCTTAGACCATTCTCTCCACCATGATTTGAAGGATGGAGACATTGCTGGAGCAGGTTTCCATGTCTTAAGATCGGTTATATTTACATTGGGAATCCGATTTAACAATCGGTCAAAATCTGAATCGGATTCAATTGTCTCTCGAGGTCTAAATTGGTCAGCAAAGTATAATTTGGGGATAGCTTGACCAAATCCCAACTCCCTTGATATCACGGAAGGGTAGTAGAACTCGTAAGAGAATGTGTTACGAGACAAGGTGGGAAGGATATTCGGGAGAATCATCTCTTTGAGGATTGGTTCTGAGTCATCGGAGGTGGCTGAATCGAATCAGAAGTTAATTGGCTTTTCAAAATGACGATCGGGATCATTGTATGGGAACCAGATCAAAGCGTCATCGTTAAAGCCATGATAGAAGCATTTGAAGTATAACGTTGTTCGACTTGGACTGGCTTTGTCTCCGCCGATTGAGGAAGCAGCTTCGCCGAAAGAGAGACATTGGCGAAGAACAATTTCTTCTTCATCCAACTGATCCGATGGGAATTGGCTGCCAAAGATATTGGCTTGAAACATATTTTACATGTAAAGATTCAGCCACAAATTTAGAAACCACTAGGGTCCCCCAAGAGAAGTAATCGGTTCGTCATTCCTTAGGCGGACGGATACCTCATGCATGAGATTGTATGTTGCCCCAAGGAGAAGTTTGCCCAGAGGAAAATGATTCCCTGCTGCCAAATATTCTGCTAACCGATTGAACTTGGAAGAAGGACCGATTGTCTTTCCACCGAAAATATACTTCTCTAGCCACATCATAAGGAAGGCAGTATGTTCTTGTTCATCTATCAGCCTCGAAGACTTCAGAGAAAGTCGTGATGTATTCTTTCCAGCCCTTGATTTTGGATGTTTGAATCTTATGAGTAGGCTTTCAGGAAGGCTATCCAAAATGATCGGAGAAGTGATATCAGAGGCCAGTTAACATGACCACAGTCGGCTAAAGATGGAGACATCGGACCATGACCAAATAAGAAGGCGTTTAGAGCATCGGACCAAAAGTATGAAGCAGATATAGGAGAGGATCGTTCCGTTTCAGGTCTGCTAAAGAAAGATTGATGCATTGTCCGATGTTGTGAGAATCCCAACTAGGGGCGTTTGCTGGCTGTTCATTCTCATGTACCAGTTCTTCCACCCAGGGACTAAGGTGGGCCAGGATCTGAAAGGGATTTTGCCAATCGGGAGAATTTTTCGATAGAGATTTGAAGGGATGCGATGTCGTTTCTAGGATAATGAAGTCAAGAGGATCTTTGTCTCCTATAGGCCCTAAGAAAAGAATCCTGGAGAAACTTTTGAAGGGATGATGATATCAGTCTGGTTCGCCTAAAAAGGGAAGGAGAAAAAATCTGAGAAACTTGAATCTAGGAACAAATGATTAACAGAAATGAACTTGAGGATTGATCTTACCTGGGGGGCAGATGAACTGGAAGCCATTTTCAGCCTGTGCAGAGAAGATTTGAAGGCCGATTGAATATATGCCGTCGAAGAAAGTTCACCGGAGAGAGCTCGTCTAAGAAGACTGCAATGGAGGATGGCAAGCGGCGGGTGAAGACGGAGGTTGAGAGAGTCCTTTTATTTATAGTCTTACCCTGAGAGGGTAAAGGTGGAATTTCACGTGGTCAAGGGGAAAATCAGGGTTCCGTGCAAAACGGTAACAAATCGAAAGAGTCCGAAAATTTCGGGACAATATGGACATCTTATCCTGAAACTGGGGGGCATGTGTTGATGACGTTTTTTGACACGTGTTGGAGCCGACGCCTGGAGAATTGAGCCAGAGTTAAAAGCGGAGTTTGAATTGGAAACGACTCAAAAAACAAGATCGGAATCGGACTCAAGGCTTCAGAATCGGACTCGGAGGACCGATCGAGGGCGTCATGAGCTCTGGGCTAAATTGGGCCGTTGATGGGCCAAATCGTCTAGAGTCTTAGGTTAAAGAGTTTATTTCTTTTGCGTCAAGTTTGTTTGAGTCGTGATCGACTTGGAGTCTGTAAATTCCAGGGTATAAATATAAACCCTGGGGGTCATGAGAAGGCGAGATACACATCAATACAAAAACCTTTATTACCTTGCATTTACTACTCGCAATTTACTTACAAGTCGGCGACTTCGCCAAGCTTTTTTCTCTTTCAACGAGTTCTCCTGGGCTAGTCGAGGCGATCCAGATCTCCAAGGCTTGCTCGTGAGTTCCGCTTCTACTGAGTAACATCTAAGCTTTAGCATCGGGCGCATCGCTGTTGCTCCATTTAGATTTATTCGACAGTTATCGATATTTGCTAGATCTACAAGTCTTTTCTTGTTGTTTTTAGCCTTTAGCACCATCTATCTAGCTTAGGATTTTATCTAATTGGTTCTGTCAAAAGCGTAATCTTAAGATTGATCTGATAGCTGATTAATATTGCTCTAAGTTTTGTTCTGCTAAGCTATATCGGATCGCTTCACGGTTGTCTTATATTGCTTAGTCATCAATCGGCTACTTGCTAGTTGATCTATCGAAATCGGCTCCCTGTGTTGTTTTCATCTCATATCGGAATCGGTCTTTCAACGTTTGACTGTACTAACGAGAGAATCGGCTCCTCAGCCGTTTCTTAACCTCCGATTTTATCCTTGTCAATCAACAGGTCAGATTGACTGGCACGCCCCGGTTTTCAAGGCCACGCCTTCGCTCGTGTGTTAGTGTGCATCTGTCTCCGCCTGATTTTTGCGTCAACAGGAACGAGATCAATGCAGCGGAACAAGAATCGAACAAATCGAACAAGAATCAAAAAAGAACAATCCAAATCAGCATCTCTCGGCCAGGGACGGTCACACCTACATCCAAAACCGGTCGCACCGTCTCACTCCCCAAACCGGTCACACCTACATCCAAAACCGGTCGCACCGGTCTGCCCAGGCAGCACGGGAAAAAGGTCAACTCGAGAACGGATCTCCCAAATGGCTTGGAGTCTTGAGGCGAAATTTTGGGTGGATCATATACACCTCAAGGAGAGGCTATGCCCCAAAAATCTCGGCCTCTAACTCCCTAAAACTCTAGGAATTTCAAATCTAGCAAAGAACACACCCTCCACGAGTTCATCCCAAAATCTCCAAATTCAAGTCGATTCCCGGCGTTTGGGGGCAAGAGATCACCAAGAAAAGAGGCACAAGGCACTCATGTGTGAATCCTCCAAAGAAATCCGAGAGAAAACGGCCTAGAAATCGAAGAACGAAAATCCCCCAAAAATAGCTCCAAAAATAGCTCTGAAAATGGGAAAACGAAAAATACCTCGGGAATTCAAAACATGGCACAAAGATGAATATATTAGGCTCAATCACATCACCATGAATTCATCTATACAAACCATGAAATCATGTCAAGTTCTAAAGGGAAAGGATGAGGAGAAAATAAACTAGGCAAATAGAGAATGAAAACCCAAAGAGATAACTAGAGAGATAGCAGCCACCAACCCCTAGGGGGTCTATTATGTAGTCCAAGTGGTGGTGCTCGAAAGACTAAACTACCCCTAAGTGATACATACCCCTCAGGGGCAAATTTGACATATTCCACGAAGATTTTTCCGGCCGGGACACCTTTCACCGCAAGCTAGCTTCCCTCCGACGCAAGCATTGCAGTCATGCCGCGTGTCCTCCGGATCGAAGCTCCTTGACGCTCACGGGCGACCTGCCCAGGTGGGACCGGTCACACCGCCCCTGGGGGCCGGTTGGACCGCCCCTGGCTGGCAGGCCGGGCCGTCGCTACATCAAGTCCTCGGCCTTGGTTTTGAGGCCCAAACCAAGGGAAACCGTCCACCGATGATTTTGTGGCCAAATCACCAAACCCCGCGTACAAGCTTCGGTTGTTAGCCGCTACCTTGCACCGGCTTCTCGTCCGCGTACGAGCTTCGGTTGTGAGCCGCTACCTCACACCGGAACCATGTCCCCTTTCTTGTTCTTGCCAGCATGTTAACCGCACTTGATCCATCTGGCCACCGGGTCCCTCGAACGAAGCCTACTTGTCTCTCTGCTCCTCGGAGGCCGCCATGGCTAAGACCTTTAGCGCCTGTTCTTCACCTGCACCAATGCAATCAAGCCGCATTCTACACCTACAATACTTGAGCCAAGGGAAACGTCAATCCACACCACGTTGTCAATCACTCATCACACCAGGAAGCGACCGTCCACCGGTCCTCGGACAAACCGGGTCCTCAAGGATGTTGTTGAGGATCGCCAAAACACGACCTCCCCGAGCACCTCCAGAGGAGCCTTGTGCGATCGAGAAGCGACAACGGCCAGAGGCTGGTCGCAACAGAGAACGCGGAGCCCCTAACGGCGGCTCCGCGTTGGCTAACCTTAGTTATTCCTTGCAGGCGCCAGAAGGCGAAGCCCCCGGTCAGCCGCGACGTAGAAGGCGGGGCTCCGACTCCGGACCCGGCAAAGCTCAGCAAGCGGCCAATCCCGGAGGCCGCCCAGAGAGGGCTCCACAAACGCGAGGCAAAAGGTCCCTGGAGCAGGGCGGCGGCGGGGGAGCAGGAAGAGAAGCCCAGCGCCACGTCGAAGCCGGACCCCTTGGAGACGTGAAGCAGACGGCATCGGAGGCAGCTTTTCGCAAGGGCGCCTTAGGAAGGCTGGCCGGACACGGCATTGCTGTAGGAATACAAATCGGACTTGCCAGGGTAGTTGAGCCCGGCGGGGGAATGTACAAAAATGGGCCTGTGAGCCCATAGTGTTGTAAAATCGGCGGAGGGCAAAGCCGTCCGATCCAGTCGGAGAGGTGGGGGTATAAAAGGCGCCCCTCCCCCTCGTGTAAAGGGGTTGGCATTTTGGATGAATACAAGAGCCCCTTGGTTACGAGTTTTGTTCATTGCTCTCCATTTTGTCTGGACTCTTAGGGGGCCCACGGAACCCTAGACCCAACATTTGGCGCCCACCGTTTGTGCTTGGCACGAAGTAAAACCCGCGAGAACCATGGCAGCTCCAAAGAAAAAGAAGGCAACCACCCCGTCAACCTCAGCAGCCGGAGCCCAAGGGGTTCCATAGGACGCTGAAGCCCAGCTCGTCCTGTACAGCTCAGGTGATGAGGCCCACCCCAAAACCAGGAAAACAGGGAACCCGCGAACCAGGTCAGAAATTAAGGGAGCCGAGAACCAGAGGACTCCGATTCCTGAGACCGTAATCCCAGCCCAGGCAGCCGAGGACCAGGACCCCGTATCACGAGAATTGGCTGAAGTCCTCGCCAAACTCAAGAGGGCCTCCGAAGCAAGGGACAAGATTAGCCAAGAAACGCATCAGCAGGCTGAGAAGGAGAGAAAGGCTAGAATGCTTGCGGAAGCCAAGCAGAAACTTTTGGATCTGGAAACAGAGCTAGAGGGGCTCCGCACCATGCACAATGAGAGGGTCGAGCAACCATCGCTCGTCCCGGAGGTCACGCTCTCACTCGGGCGCTCGTTCGCCGAGCCCGGACCCTCGAGACAGCCCCATGTGGTCCACGTGACCCCGAGACCCGGAGCCGTGGATGACACAGCCCCGCTCTCGCATGGGCTGCAGGCCATGCCCTGGCCCTAGTCTTACAAACCGGTGCCCTTGTCCAAGTACGACGGATCCTATGACCCCCGCAAGTTCCTCATGAGCTATGAAGCGGCCATAGCCTCGGCCGGGGGGACGACACTGTGTTAGCAAAATCGCTGATAATAGCCTGAGAGGGCGCGGCTCTGAACTGGTACTCCCTCTTGCCTCCTCTGTCCATCTTTAGTTGGGAAAACCTTAAAAACAAGCTCACAGAAAATTTCCGAGGTTTCCAAAGAGCCTCCGTTACGGAGAAGGACCTGCAAAACTGCAAACAAAGAGACAAAAAGCCTCTGGTTTACTACTTCAGAAGGTTCGTGCAGCTCAAAGCACAGGCACCTCACATCCTGGATGACAAGGCCATCAAAGCATGCATCGCGGGCCTCAACCCAGGCCCCACAGCTAGCCACCTCAGTAGAGAGGGGCCCAAGACTCTCACTGAGCTCTACGCTGAGCTCGAAAAGTACTGCAAGTCGGATGACGACCACCGCTGGAGGGTGGCAGAGCGCAACAGGGACAGGCAGTCGAGCGGGGGGCAATCTAAGGGGCCTCCGCACTGGGAACAGCCCAAGCAGCAGTACCAGCACAACCCATCAGCCCCCACTCAGTACCAACAAACACGAGTCTGCAACATCCAGCCGGGCGAGGCCCCCGCACCCTCTTAGCCCCAACTCCCGGACCGCCCATACAACGCACCACAGGGGCAGGGCCGGCAGGGCAAGGGCCGGAGGCCCAACCACAAGGGCGGAGCCCCCAGGGACCAGAAGTCCCAAGACGACAAGAAGATGTTCTTCTGTGCCTTCCACATGGAAAACGATGATCACGGCACGATGAAGTGTCCGGAGAGGGCGCGAACTTTGGAGCGCATAGAGAGGGAAAAGAAGCAAAAAGAGCTAGCTGCCGCCCACCCGCAGCCAAGCCCACACTGGCAGCTTCCATTCAATCCTATCCCACCGCAAACACAATACCCGCAGCCCACAGTGGCCTTCCAGCCACCCAGTCACGAATGGAGGGCTCCGCTACAGGGACACTACCATCAGGCACCGGCAACTTCCCAACCTCCCCCGTACCAACTGATCGGTTCCGCTCCTGCACACCTCGCCTCGAGCTCAACCAATGAGCATCACGGGGAGGAGCTCCCTCCCCCACCACCACTGCAGCCCAAGCAAGAGCCAGTTCCGGCTCAGACCATAAGCCAACCAGCAGCATTCCCAACAAGGGGCTTCGTCATGCCCATCGCCGGCGGCTCCTCACGCGAGTTTGAAACCAAGAGAGCCAGGGCAGATTACTTCAAAAGAGTGCACGCAGTGTAGTTCAGCGGGGGGCCCGTCAGGCGAGACACCTGGTCACACGTCCCCATCTCTTTTACTGAAGCCGACCTGGACTTAGCTTGCCATCCCCACGAGGACACAATGGTAATAGAGGCCAACGTTGCAGGATGGGTCCTGGATGACATACTGGTCGACACGGGTAGCTCAACCGACATACTATTCGCAAGCGCCTTCGATTCGATGAAGCTAGACAAGCGGCTATTACAGCCAGCCAGCATTCCACTCATCGGCTTCGGCGGCACCACGGTCAAAGCCCAAGGCAAGATCACTTTGCCCGTTTCCCTGGGAGACCTCCGCAATCCAAGAACAGAAGACATAACCTTCGATGTAGTGGAAATGTTCTATCCCTACAAGGCTATATTTGGCAGGGGCTCCATCAACAAGTTTGATGCTGTTATCCGGAGCTCCTACCTACTGATGAAACTGCCCGGGCCTTGCGGAGTCATCTCTGTGAAGGGAAATCAGGAGCGAGCTCAGACAATTGAGAGAGGAACAGCCCCAGAGCGGAGGCCGGTCCACCACCTGGCCATTGCCGAGGCCCTTGCCAAGGGAAGCATCACCCTAGCAGACCTCCCGGAGAAAAAGGAACCTTGGCACGAGCCCTCCAAAGACCTTGGCACGAGCCCATTTGGCACCTACTGCTTCCTAAAAATGCCAGAGGAGCTCCGCAACGAAAGCACGACATTCACAAGAATGACCTACGGTACCTTCGGCAGCCAGATCAGGCGCAACCTCTTGGCATACGTGGACGATATTGTCGTCAAGAGCTCAGCGAGAGGCGATCACCTCAGGGACCTCACAGAGACCATTGGCAATCTTCACAGGGCGAACCTCAAGCTAAACCCTAAAAAATGCGTGTTCGGAGTCCAGAGGGGCAAAGTGTTGGGCTGCATCGTGTCTACCAAGGGAATCAAAGCCAACCCAGACAAAATCGAGGCAATAAAGAGAATGGAAGAGCCAAAGTGCATCAAGGACGTGCAAAAGCTCACGGGCAGAATAGCAACTCTCAGTCGCTTCATCCCAAGGGCAGCTGAGCAGAGCCTCCCATTCTACAAAGTCCTAAGGGGAGCAGGTACCTTCGAGTGGGGCGAAGAGCAAAGCAAGGCGTTCGCGGAGCTCAAGGAATACCTCACGAGCACTACAAAGCTCACACCCCCGGAGCCCAAAGCCACGCTCATGCTATACTTGTCGGCTTCGCGATCAGCAGTCTGCACCGTCCTAGTGCAAGAAAGGCTGGTGGAGGGCCGCAACACTCAGCGCCCGGTCTACTATATATCCGAAGCCCTAGCAAATTCGCAACTGCTCTATTTCGAGCTCGAGAAGATAGCCTATGCCCTGATCATGGCCAAGAGAAAAATCAAGCACTATTTCAAGGGCTTCAAGATACTAGTAGTAACCGACCAGCACCTCCGGGACCTGTTCGCGAACAAGGAAGCATCACCCCGTATCCGCAAATGGGCGGCGGAGCTCTCGGAATATGTCGTGGACTTCGAGAGGCGCAGCGCCATAAAATCTCAGGTCTTGGCAGACTTCATAGTAGAATGGACCTCACCCGCAACTGAGCCCAAACAACCCGTTGACCTACCTTGGATAGTCAACTGCGACGGAGCCTGGTGCAATCTGGGGGCGGGCATCGCTGCGGTTGTCATCTCCCCGTCAGGAAACACAACGAAATTCGCAACCCGACTTGAGTTCCCCTGCACCAACAACTCCACTGAGTACAAAGCCCTACTGCTCGGGCTCCGCAAGATGAAAGCACTAGGCCACCAGAGCTTTGTGGTCAGGATGGACTCCAAGGTCATTAGGGACCACATCGAAAAAGAAAGTGAAGCCAGGAACTTGGGCCTCGCTCACTATCTCGCAGCAGTCCGCGCAATGGAGAGGAACTTCAGGGGCTTCACCGTGGTCCACATTCCAAGGTCAGAAAACGCAGAAGCGGATAGGCTCGTGAAGGCGGCGGATCAGGGAACCCCCCTGGAGGCCGAGGTCATGTATAAGGTCCTAAAAGCACCGGCGGCGAAAGAACCGGAGCCCACCAACCATGCTCAGGTCCTTTGCATTCAAAAGCAAGACTGGCGCAAAGAAATTAAGGATTACATCTGCGGCAGATTCACCACCGAGGACAAGAAAGTAAATGAAAGGCTCAGGTACAGAACCAGAGGCTACGTCGTCATGGGCGACAAACTGTTCAATACTGGGATGCAGCAACCGCTGCTCCACTGTGTGTCCCTGGAAGAGGGCAGGAAGTTACTGGCAGAGGTCCATTCCGGCATGTGCGGAGCCCACATAGGCTCCAGAGCGCTGGCTAAAAGGGCAATCCGGCAGGGCTTCTTCTGGCCCACCGCCCTATCCGACGCCCAGAAGATCGTCAGCGAGCGCGAAGCCTGCCAAAAGACTGCACACATTTAACACACCCCCAGAGCCCCTTCGCAGCTTATCACCCCCGCATGGCCACTGCAGAGATGGGGCATCGACCTGGTAGGCCCCCTACCAGCCGCGCAAGGGAACCGAAGGTTCGCAGCAGTAGGAGTGGACTATTTCTCGAAGTGGATAGAGGCAAAGCCGCTGGCTTCAATCACGGCCCTCACGGTGCAAAAGTTCTTCTAGCAAAACATCGTGTGCAGGTTTGGGGTGCCAGCGGAGGTGACTGTCGACAACAGCAAGCAATTTGACTGCACCCATTTCAAAGACACCTGCCACAAGATAGGGACCAGCGTCCGATTTGCCTCCGTCTACCACCCCCAATCCAACGGAGCCGTGGAAAGAGCCAACGGCCTGATCTTCACAAGCATCAGGAAGTGTCTCCTGGACCTCCCAAAGGGCAAGTGGGTAGACGAGCTCCCGAAGGTCGTCTGGGCACACAACTCCACCGAGTCAAGGGCTACAGGCTTCTCACCATTTCGGCTTCTGTTCGGAGCCGAGGCCATGTCCCCTGAGGAGCTCAAGTTGGGGAGCCTCCGGGTGAGCCACAGCGAGGCCGCTGAATCAAGCGTGCCCATTGAAAAAGACGTAATGGAGCTGGACACGCTCAAGGCCGTGAAGAACCTGAAAAATACCAGGAGGAAACCCGAAGATGGCGCGACAAGAAAGTCAAGCCAAAATACATCGCACTGGGAGACCTGGTACTCAAGCTAAGGCCAAACCACGAGAACCTCAGCAAGCTGCACGAGAAGTGGGAAGGCCCTTTCATCGTCTCCAAAAGTTCCAGGCCGGGCTCCTTCCACCTCGTAGACAGCGAAGGAAATGAGCTCCCCCACACATGGAACATCGACAGCCTAAAGAAATTCGACCCCTAGCAAGGGGGGCACACCTCCGCAAGAAAGCTCCGCGCTGTAAGCCCGAGAGCACCTTGCGGAGCTATAAGCAAGGGGCCGGGCATATTTTTTCTTCTTTTCTTTTTCGTTTCCCGGGCCGTACTCTTTTCCTCACTGGGAGACTCCTTTCGGAGGTGAGGTTTTTAATGATGCAGAACTCGCAGCTCATGTAAACATCTCCCTATAAAAAAGAGAAGAGAACAAAAACGCGCAATTGTCCCCACCATCTGGCTCACACCACGGGAGGCTCCGGGTTGAACGGACCACTTGGCCAACTATCAACCCGGAGCCCCCCAATGGGGTTCAGGGCCACATTGGCCGTCGCACGCCCAAATAGGCTCCCTTCTCCCAAAGTCCCGCTAAGGTGGGCAAGGGGCTCCGCAAAAGAGCGCGGAGCCACCTTCTTTCGAAGCCCCGCTAAGGCAGGCAAGGGGCTCCGCGTAAAACGCGCGGAGCCACCTTCTCCCAAAAGTCCCGCTAAGGCGGGCAAGGGGCTGTTGACGGCCATTATTACCTCGTAGTGACCGTCAACATTTCGGTAAAGTGAGGATGATCATACCATATTCCATACATGAAAGTATTTTTACTGACAATTTCCACAAGTTTTGGATGAGTTGTGCTTGCAGGATAAACCAGGAGAAACAAGGGTCAAACCTGGCACATGGCCAGGCCGACCGGCCTACCCTGGCCAGGTCTGGCCACATCACTGATCCACAAGCCATGCCAAGTGCCCAAGATGATCAAGAACCGTGCAATCAACGTCGGTTTGATCCAAGGACCCGGAAGGCCTAGAGGTGAAAGCACATGGATTGAAGGGCCCACATCCTAGGATTCTCGGACAAGCTTCAACTAAACGCAACTGTTACCGACCTTAGGAGAGCATCAGGACCATCCATGCAAAGGTCGGTGCCAAGTGGCACCAGGGCCAGGCTGGCCGGCCTAGATGAGGCCGACCGGCCTCCTTCTGTGGCCGCCACGTCTCCTCCTTTGCGTGAAGCCTAAGTAGAGCCTTGGCGTGCTAATGAAGCTGACATCCACCCCTGGAAGCTATAAAAGGCAGCTCGTCCACCTTGGGAAGACACACACCACATCACTCAAGTCTCTACTTGAAGGGAGCTCTTGTATCTTTTTCATTTCTTAGACTAGGATTAGAGTTGGGAGTAGAGTCGAGTCGAGCTTAGCTCGGATCTTCGGAGTCTTCAGAGTTCTGGTAAAGCTCTTGTATCCTTTCCTTCTTTTGAAGAGTTTATTAATACAATTACTTTCTTACTTCAGAACTTAAGTTTATCTTTTATATTTCTGTCTTGCTCTTCTTTTAGAGTAAAGATTTTGCTCTCTTTAGAGCAAAGTTCTATCCCCTTTAGTTTTAGTGTAGAGTTTAGTTTAGCTCTATCGGGCTTTATCTCGCGGGTTTGCTCGCCTTGACCGGGCCGTAAGACGCCTTAGGGAAGACGGGGATTTCTCTTGACAGGCCTCAAGAGAAATCTTAATCATCGAGTGCAGTCGTGGTGTCTGGCTTGTTGATTAACTAGGAAGTGTGTTGCATCCCACGGAACTGCAGTGGTAGGCGGCAGGTGGTGACAGTCCTGTCCGTCCTTCATAGTCCACCACGTTCGGGTGTATTCATAACAGTAGTGCTGAGCCCGGAGAACCCCCTCTCTCATCCCATTCTGAGGTTCTCCCGTTCTAGCCGTCGAAGCGAGCTCTGTTCCCTGTATCTAAGCTAGAGTCTAGGCTAAGGCTAGAGTGCCTTCTGCTCTGTGTTAGGAAGTGTCTAGGTCCGGTCTCTCCCAACGTCTTTCCTTTTCTTTAGAAATAGGTGCTCCGTGTGTTGCTGGTCTTTTAGACCTTCTATCCGGTCATTAACTTGACCATTATCCTTCCAAACCTAGAGTTTGTGCCCCTGGGTTTGTGGCTTGATATTTCTGGCAAGATATATCATTTCATTCTTCAATACACTTTAACCATCTGCTTCCCTGCGGAAATATAAATACGATACCCTGGGGTTATTCCCGAGGTGAAGTGCTACAACGAGATATATTCTGTGTGCTTGCAGAATTAATTTTGCATACAATGACATATATCTTCGCGCTCTTGAGCATTGCTAAAACGTGACGCTAAGGAGTGCCAACAAGCATTTATGGCGCCGTTGCCGGGGAAGCAATTGGCTAAAGTTATTGTTGCATTATTTGATTATCTTTACAGATTTACCAAACCACTAACCTTAGTGACCTCACCGCTGCAACATTCGTCTATCTTTGATGTGTTTGCAGGGTAGTGCATGACTGGTTTCAACCTACCATCAAACTTTGATCCAAATCCAGAACGCATTGGAAGAGTAGTGCGAAAGAGAGTCGTACCTCCTCAGATTTCACTCAGCTCAAGCAACATATTCGAGTCATCATTCGACTCCGAGTCCGAACCAGATTCAGGTTTATCGTATTCTTCGGCCCCTAGAGTCTCCAGAGATAATGGCCCAGGCGAAGAAGACGCTCCGTGAGTTCTCAGCCCCGTCAAGCAGCAACTTCTCGGGACTGTCGAACGCACAGGAAGGGGCATTTGAGCTGAGAACTGGCCTAGTGAACATGGTTCAGGCCAGCCCTTTCTGTGGAAAGGCGATTGAGGATGCGAACGCTCACCTTCGGAATTTCCTGGAGGTGTGCAGCACCATCAACCCCAATGGCACACCGATCAACAACATCCGCCTTCAACTCTTCCCATTCTCCTTGCTTGGGAAAGCAAAGGAGTGGTTTTACGCCAACAAGGCATCATTCGAAGGACGCTGGCAGACTTGCGCAGACGCATTTCTGGCCAAGTACTTCCCGGTGGGCAAAACCAAAGCCCTCCGAGGAAGGATCACTAGCTTTCAGCAGCTAGACGGAGAGACAATTCCCGAAGCTTGGGAGCGACTGCAAGAGTATATTGCAGCCTGCCCCCACCATGGTGTGGAAGACTGGCTGATTACTCAGAACTTCTTCCACAGCATGAGTCGTCGATCGCAAGAGATATTGGATGCAGCCGTGGGAGGAGCTTTCCTCTCGCTGGATGTAGACGCAGCGAAAGCACTGATCGAGAAGATATCCGCTCACCAGAGTTGGATAGGAGAAAGACAAGCTCCCCGCACCAAGGGAGTACATCAAATTGACTCCGTCGATATGCTGGCCGCTAAGATGGACCTCCTCTTAAAGAAGATGGAATCTCCTGGCAAGGAGATGAGTCAGATTATGGAGGAGAGAATCACGTGTGAAACGTGTGGAGAAGCGGGACACTCGGGCAACACTTGCCCGATGACACAAGAAGAAGCCTACTTCATTGGGAATAACAACAATTCAGGCTTCTGTCCTCAACAAGGTTGGAATTCCAAGCCCAATTTCCCCTTCGGCCAACAGCAAGGTAATGGCTCTAACAACGGTTTTCAACCATCGCTAAAGGACATCTGGTATGGCCAAAAGCAAATTAATGATAGCATTAGCAAGAAATTCCTTGCTAATGATAAAGTTATGGAGTCGATGGCCTCCCAGATAGAAGCTTTTAATTCTATCGTTAAGAACCAGTTGAGCTTCAATAAAATGATTGAAACTCAAGTAGCTCAGCTGGCTGCATCTTGTCCTAACCCAAATGCGGGAAAGTTACCCGGGCAACCGGAGATTCCTTTCAAGGAAAATGTTAGTGCGGTAACCACGCAGACTGGCAAGTCCACGCAGGATCCACACAATCCTCAAGATGCAGGTACCCGACAGAAGGAAGCTAGCCTCACCGAGCCGGCCGCCGAAGAGGAAGACGACGAGGAAACCATCCCTATCTCAAAGGAGGGGAACGAGGCACCACAAGCCTCAAGCGACAGCCGAGATCCCACTTTCCTCCCGTTCCCAGAACGGAGGAGAAGACCCGTGGCCGACGAACAATTTGACAAGTTCGTCGAGGTAATCAAGAAGGTATACATCAATATGCCACTTCGTGACGCTTTGCAAGTCCCGACATATGCCAAGTATATCAAGGATATACTTAGCAACAAGCGGACTCTACCCACAAGGGAGACGGTACAGCTGACCGAGGAATGTAGCTCTGCTATAATCGGGCCCCACCTTAAGAAGAAAGATCCTGGCTGCCCCACAATATCATGCTCAATTGGAGGCCACGATTTCGACAACGCCCTATGTGACTTGGGGGCGAGCGTCAGCGTAATGCCTAAGGTAGTCTTCGACCACCTTAAACATATATCGCTTGTTTCTACACCCATGTGTTTGCAGCTAGCGGATCAATCGATCCGCTACCCCCATGGAGTCGCAGAGAATGTTCTGGTCAAGATCAGGGATTTCTTCATCCCTGTGGATTTCATCGTCCTCGACATGGAGGCCAGAGCAACGAACTCTCTCATTCTTGGGAGACCGTTCTTAAGCACTGCGAATGCGAACATCGACATGGGAAGTGGGACCATTCAACTCAGGACCAATGGAGGAATCGAGAGTTTCTCTTTCCGTCCTAAGGAGATCCCCCATCAAGTCAATATGGTCGAAGAGATCATGCCCCGAAAGTCCAAGATGCCGAGCGTAGAAACGCTCATGAAGATGGTGGAAGCCTTCGCCGCCAAAGAAAAAAAGAGGCATGACCGCTATCATGCACGGCGAAGGATATCGAGAACCAAAGCGCTGGAAGAGCAAGCAAAGCGCGATAAGGAGGTTGAAACCAAGCCCCGTCCCGTCCGAAAGGAATGGCGGGTAAAAGCAGTCCCGAACAAGGATTCGGAGAGTTCTGCTCAGGACGAAAAACTTGAGCCCTCGCCATAAGGTATATGGTACGTATCCTTGCATTGCATATAGAATAGGTTTCCCTTTTCATTTCAAATCTTTTCATTCAGCAAGTCATGTTTAATTTTCGAAACTTGCATTCATATTTTATTTATGCATTGTTTAGCATATATATAAAAAAAATTCGGCCAAATTTCAGGTCGGCCAGCCCCACCTAGGCCGGCCGGCCCCACTTGTCATCTTCTATGGCCAGATCACAGCAGCAAGGAACAAGCACATGTGAGTCCCAGGAGGAGGAAGTGCCTCGGAACAGGCTCCGCATCCGGATCATGACTCGGGTCGACCACATTGTTGCTCGGTCCGAAGAAGAGAGAACGGTGCTGGCCAAGCTCCAGGACCGCTACTACACGCATGCCAAGTACTTTGACCCCATGCTGCTGATCAAGACCGGTCTCGGAGGAGACATGGAACGGGCTTTCAACAACGCCGGATGGCAAAACTTCTACCCCGTCTCGGAAACAGGTTCACACTTTCTCACCATGGAGTTTTTGATGAGTTTGAAAATCGAAGTTCTTCCCAACGAGACAAATATTTGCTTTCGGTTTTTCAACGAGGATTTTACCTTGACCCCGAAGCAACTCAGTGAGGCTCTTTGTTTCAACAAGAGATGCATCATTGATGCCAACCTGTTGGTGACTAACCACCGGTACAACCGTGCCGCATGGTGGGATAGCATCACAGGTGAGCCATCCTGGGGGAAAAATAGCATCACTGCCATCCAAAACCTCACTCTTCGTTTTCTGGCGAATTGGATCGCTATGATGGTTCACCCACGAGCTGATTTGCATCTTTGCCTTTTGCCTGATTTAGAGTGCCTCTATGCCATGGTCAAGAAAATTCGTTTCTCGCCTGTCATGAGCATGCTTGATGACTGGCAGAGGTTAGTCACTGGCCGAGCCACAATTGACATAACCTCGCTAGTCACCCGCATTGCCACCCATGTTGGTGCTTTGCAGGGCGCTCAAGTCACTTTCCTTCCTGCTACACAAGAGTATCAGTCTTGCATTGGTTTAGATCATTTTGTCCAGGGTCACTTGATGCGCGAGGGCCCTGGCCATACTCTTTTCATGTGTTACCCTGGTTTCATCGACGAAATCGAGCTTCCGTGCCCGGCTTTGTCGCTGAAATCAACGAAAAGTCTAACCATGCAGCTTAGAAGGAAGGAACCCACTCGCCACAGTGTTGCAGGCCCTGTAACACGTGGCAGGCGAGCCAGGCACGACAGTGAAGCCAGAACTTCTACCGCACCTCAGCCCGAGTACCACCAGCAGCAGCAGCCCGAGTACCACTACCAGCAGCAGCCCGAGTACGACTACCAGCAGCCGACGGAGAACCCCACAGCCAACATGAGTTTTGAGGAGGCATTCGACTACCATCAAGGAACGGCAGGATACGGCCCGCAGGTCGGACCATCCGCCTCCGCCAGGTATGATTACGAGAACCCGGTCTCCCGGGGGATCGCTGATCTTAGTGCCAGGTTGGAGACGGTGACTCTGCAACAGCAGCAGCTCAGAGATGAAGTTGCACACAACACCGATCTCACGCAGCAGAACTGGGGGGATGATCACATCTTTCCAGACCGACATGCACGGCTTCTTCGACTACATGCACTACGACCCCAACCAGTATTACCAGTGAGCTTCAGCGAAGCTTGGGGGAGTCTTAGGTATGTTCGAAAGCCGTTGCCGTTACCGTTGCCTTGCCTTGCCTTGCCTTGCCTTGCCTTGCCTTGCTATGATAAAATAAAATAAATAAAATAAATAAAAAAACAAAAACATAATAAAAGCTCCAAAAGATGTATTTATGTATGGAAGTATGGTTGAGAGCCTATGGAATGATGAAAAGTTGCTCTGTTTATGCCCTCTAAGTGCCTCGTGCTTAATCCTTTACTCTTGAGTATTTGAGTTCATTGGCATTTAAGGATCCATCATGATAAAACTGTGGGAGTAAGAGCACTTGTTCATTGTTTAAGTTATTGTGAGTTTTGATATGGTTTGTTTCGAGGTATAACTGCATGCTTAGTAAGGAACCTCTCGGAAGTTTTTTATAAAATATTACATGGTGAATCTTCCTCGATGGTTTCAAAATGTCCTATCCAGAGCCTAAACAGTTATACATCTTTTGAACTACCATATGCTATCTTGAGTTGCTTTGAGTCTTGTCGAATGGTGAAAGTCTGCTTGTAGAAGGCACTTGTCATTTACCGGTCTTCCCATCCACCTCAGCCTCAAAATGTCCGACTAGTCAAAGTTCCACTCCGGGGTTGACGTCCACCGTCGATGACATACACTCACCTTATCACAAAGCTCACCCCAAAGGTCCTCAATTACTCCATATAAAGTTGAATTCCTCTCTGTTACCAAAGTAAGAGAAGAGATGTATTCGAAAAAAAGGGGAGACAAATGCTCCATTCGAAAAAAAAGAGAGAAAAGAAACATCTCAAAAATATAAGAGAGAGAAAATAAGGAGTCCCAAGACCTTTGAACATCACACCTTCTCCCTCTCCACTTTTAAACCCATGAATTCCAAAGACCGGAATTTGACGAGTGTCATCGCTCGCGAACCACTCTTCGACTCGACAACAGAAGTAACCAAGGTATGCCACTCTTACCCTACCTACAACTCCACTTCAGCCTTAGTGTAGGGGAAAGTTGGTCACAATCGACCAAGAGTGAGGATTAAACACCTTGAGTGACTCGAGAGTACCATCAGGGAATGAATGAACCACCTTTTGAAAAATTCATATCTCCGAGATGGAACCTGAAAAGTTGCAGGAAATACTTCAGAGATGATCGTTCAAGCTTCCAATAGCCCAAGACATGAATCACTGCAGCCCCACGTGGAACCATGGTATGAGTTCTCTTTTATGCCAACTTATTCAAATGATTCGTTGAGTTTTGGCTTAAGCAAAGGGTACTTAAGGGGTATACACATTGAAGCAACTCCTGACCTACCGAACCTAGAGTTTTAGCCTTGCTCGAGGACGAGCAAGAGTCTAAGCTTGGGGGCGTGTTGACGGCCATTATTATCTCGTAGTGACCGTCAACATTTCGGTAAAGTGAGGATGATCATACCATATTCCATACATGAAAGTATTTTTACTGACAATTTCCACAAGTTTTGGATGAGTTGTGCTTGCAGGATAAACCAGGAGAAACAAGGGCCAAACCTGGCACATGGCCAGGCCGGCCGGCCTAGGCCAGGCGACCGGCCTACCCTGGCCAGGTCTGGCCACGTCACTGATCCACAAGCCATGCCAAGTGCCCAAGATGATCAAGAACAGTGCAATCAACGTCGGTTTGATCCAAGGACCCGGAAGGCCTAGAGGTGAAAGCACATGGATTGAAGGGCCCACATCCTAGGATTCTCGGACAAGCTTCAACTAAACGCAACTGTTACTGACCTTTGGAGAGCATCAGGACCATCCATGCAAAGGTCGGTGCCAAGTGGCACCAGGGCCAGGCCGGCCGGCCTAGATGAGGCCGACCGGCCTCCTTCTGTGGCCGTCACGTCTCCTTCTTCGCGTGAAGCCTAAGCAGAGCCTTGGCGTGCTAATGAAGCTGACATCCACCCCCTGGAAGCTATAAAAGGCAGCTCGTCCACCTTGGGAAGACACACACCACATCACTCAAGTCTCTACTTGAAGGGAGCTCTTGTATCTTTTTCATTTCTTAGACTAGGATTAGAGTTGGGAGTAGAGTCGAGTCGAGTTAGCTCGGATCTTCGGAGTCTTCGGAGTTCTGGTAAAGCTCTTGTATCCTTTCCTTCTTTTGAAGAGTTTATTAATACAATTACTTTTTTACTTCAGAGCTTAAGTTTATCTTTTATATTTCTGTCATGCTCTTCTTTTAGAGTAAAGATCTTGCTCTCTTTAGAGCAAAGTTCTATCCCCTTTAGTTTTAGTGTAGAGTTTAGTTTAGCTCTACCGGGCTTTATCTCGCGGGTTTGCTCGCCTTGACCGGGCCGTAAGACGCCTTAGGGAAGACGGGGATTTCTCTTGACAGGCCTCAAGAGAAATCTTAATCATCGAGTGCATACGTGGTGTCTGGCTTGTTGATTAACTAGGAAGTGTGTTGCACCCCACGGAACTGCAGTGGTAGGCGGCAGGTGGTGACAGTCCTGTCCGTCCTTCGTAGTCCACCACGTTCGGGTGTATTCATAACAGTAGTGCTGAGCCCGGAGAACCCCCTCTCTCATCCCGTTCTGAGGTTCTCCCGTTCTAGCCGTCGAAGCGAGCTCTGTTCCCGGTATCTAAGCTAGAGTCTAGGCTAAGGCTAGAGTGCCTTTTGCTCTGTGTTAGGAAGTGTCTAGGTCCGGTCTCTTCCAACGTCTTTCCTTTTCTTTAGAAATAGGTGCTCCGTGTGTCGCTGGTCTTTTAGACCTTCTATCCGGTCATTAACTTGACCATTATCCTCCCAAACCTAGAGTTTGTGCCCCTAGGTTTATGGCTTGATATTTCTGGCAATATATATCATTTCATTCTTCAATACACTTTAACCATCTGCTTCCCTGCGGAAATATAAATACGATACCCTGGGGTTATTCCCGAGGTGAAGTGCTACAACGAGATATATTCTGTGCGCTTGTAGAATTAATTTTGCATACAATGACATATATCTTCGTGCTCTTGAGCGTTGCTAAAACGTGACACTAAGGAGTGCCAACAGGGGCTCCGCGTAAAACACGCGGAGCCACCTTCTCCCAAAGTCCCGCTAAGGCGGGCAAGGGGTTCCGCGTAAAACACGCGGAGCCACCTTCTCCCAAAGTACCGCTAAGGCGGGCAAGGGGCTCCGCTGTAAAACACGCGGAGCCACCTTCTCCCAAAGTCCCGCTAAGGCGGGCAAGGGGCTCCACGCAAAATATGCGGAGCCACTTTCTTCCAAAGTCCCGCTAAGGCGGGCAAGGGGCTCCGCAAAAAATGCACGGAGCCACCTTCTCCCGAAGTCCCGCTAAGGCGGGCAAGGGGCTCCGCAAAAGCGCGCGGAGCCACCTTCTCCCGAAGTCCCGCTAAGGCGGGCAAGGAGCTCCGCGAAAAACGCGCGGAGCCACCTTCTCCCAAAGTCCTGCTAAGGCAGGCAAGGGGCTCCGTAAAAAACGCACGGAGCCACCTTCTCCCGAAGTCCCGCTAAGGCGTGCAAGGGGCTCCGCAAAAGCGCGCGGAGCCACCTTCTCCCGAAGTCCCGCTAAGGCGGGCAAGGGGCTCCGCGAAAAACGCGCGGAGCCACCTTCTCCCGAAGTTCCACTAAGGCGGGCAAGGGGCTCCGCAAAAGCGCGCGGAGCCACCTTCTCCCGAAGTCCCGCTAAGGCGGGCAAGGGGCTCCGCGAAAAATGCACGGAGCCACCTTCTCCCGAAGTCCCGCTAAGGCGGGAAAGGGGCTCCGCAAAAGCGCGCGGAGCCACCTTCTCCCGAAGTCCCGCCAAGGCGGGCAAGGGGCTCCACGAAAAACGCACAGAGCCACCTTCTCCCGAAGTCTCGCTAAGGCGGGCAAGGGGCTCCGCAAAAGCGCGCGGAGCCACCTTCTCCCGAAGTCCCGCTAAGGCGGGCAAGGGGCTCCGTGAAAAACGTACGGAGCCAGCTTCTCCCAAAGTCCCGCTAAGGCGGGCAAGGGGCTCCGCAAAAGCGTGCGGAGCCACCTTCTCCCGAAGTCCCGCTAAGGCGGGCAAGGGGCTCAGCGAAAAATGCACGGAGCCACCTTCTCTCGAAGTCCCGTTGTTGACACCGTTATTTGACACATGGCAGAGCCGACATCAAAAATGAAAGGGAAAGGTGTTTTGGAATCGGACGACATGGTGGTTCCAGAAATCGGAATCTGACGAAGGGGGAATTTGTGTTGACATCGGATTTTGACCAAATCCAGAAATCGTAGGCTTTGGTCAAATCAGTAATCGGAAGGAGAGGATCGGCTGCGCGCGCCCACAGGTTAGCACGTATGGGGATGTTGACCAATCAGCAGGGCAATCGGCGGGAGCAGACCAAGAATCGACAGAGGAGACTAGCAGAATCGGCAAGTGCCAACGTTATATAATATTATTTTATTGATGATAATGAAGGCAAGTTGATGAAGTCGGCACTGGGTGCATATCCTAATCAGCTTGAGGGGAATCACGGGTAGCAAAACGAACGAAGGTGCCGATTTAGTTTACCCTTCGGTAAGAAACATGCAAGTACGATTAATGTATAGAGGCAAGATTGATTAATTGAGCAAACTAGGAAAGTCGGAAAGGAAGAGGCACGGAGGCAAATAGAACTGGAAGGAAATTGAAGAGTCACTTGCAAGTCAATGTGGCCAGATTATGTTCAGTGGGAAAATAAAATGTTCCCTAAATCAGTCGCTTTGGCCGAATCAGATTAAGCCTCCACGTACAAGCAAAGGTAGCAAAGGAAAAGTCCAGGCCGGCTACGCTACATCACACGAATTGGACGGAAAGCGCTGCAGAGCAGGACTCTATTAAAACGAAATTGGAGTCTGCGTATCTTAGTTTAGATATTTATTTTGCTTAGATAAAGAAGTCGTGTCCTAGTTGGTTTAGGCAAGTTTAAGTGCACGTTAGGTTTAGATCTGCCCTATAAATATACATGAATACGGTCGTTGTAAAGATTATTACAGCATCAATAAACAAACCCTTTTACTTTCAGGATCTTTACTTTTCCGTACCGGCGGCTTCGCTATCCATTTTTATTTTCTTCACGAGTTCTTTCAAGTTCGTCGGGCTGCATCGCCTTGATCTCCGGCTTGCTTGTAAGTTCCGCTTTTACCGAGTAATTTCTAGGCTTTAACCTCTGGGCGCATCGCTGAGGTTTCGTCTAGATTTATTTAACAATTATCGATATCTGCTAGATCCGCAAGTTTTCATATCAATTCTTGTTGTTCTAGTTTTTATCACCAATCTATCCTGTTTAGATCTAGATTGTTGTCGGCTCATTATCAAGCTATCTGTCCGGTATATCATCAGCAGTTATAGCCGACTAGATCTGTTTCTAAGCTTTGTTTACAAAGTCTCGGTTAATCTATTAGCCGTTTCATTAAGAGGCCAGTCTCGGCAGCCAGCCGATTCGGCTTGTATTTTACGATCTGGTATTCCTTGTCAATCGACAGGTCAGATTGACTGGCACGCCCCGGTTTTCAAGGCCACGCCTTAGCTCGTGCGTTGGCGCATCTGTCTCCGCCTGATTTTTGCGTCAACACACTTTTGGCACGCTCGGTGGGACCCGATAGTCTAATTACCATCATGAGTTTCCCGATGGATGCAGCTAAATTGCAGGAGATATACAATCATCATGCACCACAGCCAATGTTTTTTCTGCATCAAACATCGGCTCAGCTGTATCAGATAGGTGGCTATCAATATTATGCATCGGCTCCGCAGTCGATGGCTTATCACCTACCATGGTCAGCGATTCAGCAGCCAGATCCTGCGGATCAGCAATCACAAACGATGATTTATCAACAACAATGGCTAAATAATTACCACCCACGAGCATCGTCTTTGCAGTCAATGGCAAACTTGCCACAACATACAGCTGTCCAACATCCACAGGTTATAGCAGGTCATCCACAGCAATTATGTAATTATCAGCAACAAACATCGGCTCTCAAGATGATGGCGTGGCAGCCTCAAGTATCGGATGGATGCAAGTTGCATGAGGTAGTTCAACAGTCAACTACTTATCAAGCAGTTGTACAACAATCACGCTTAGCAATTTACCAGCAAGATTTTGATATTGATCAAAGAAAGGATAAAGTTGAATATTCTGAAAAGTCAACAGAGGTTGGTGAGGATTTGCTTCCAGTAAACACGATCAGAATTGATTACCAAGATGGGAGGTCCAATTCTAAAATATTAGTCTCTCGAGAAACAAAAGAGTCTGAATATATCTTCTCCAATGTACAAATATCGGTTGCTGAACTGAATAGCAATAGTCGATATGAAAAAGAGAAAAATCTTGAAGGGATAGTCGAAGAGAGAACTTCAACAAATGTCAAAGATATAGGAGATGACCTCGAGAAAGATCAGAGAGAAGCTTTTGAGAAGGCTGTCAAGGACTACAGATTGGCCTGTCTCAAAACTTTCAGTATTACCAAGCAGGGAGATGTTATCCAAATCTGTGATTTTCCAAAACCAAAAGAGTTTATAAGTTTTGAGAAGACCCAAATGATTGAAGGAGGTCAACCACAATCGGAGTTGTCTACTGATACAGTAAAAGAAGTTACAGATCTTGCTTCTAGTGCTAGCATATCTATGCAGCCACCACAGTCATCAACATCGGTTCAAGCAGGCAGAGGAAATAAAAATGTGAAAGACTGTCACCCAGGCCAATTCTAATGATAGCAAGTAGCATCTTCGGTATGGGAAGTCAAATAGGTTTAGTGTATTCATTAATTAGTAAAATACTATACTATATGGTACCCTGGTTATCAAATAGGCTTCTGTACCCGAATCCATCCATCGAGCCCAACCAGTTCGATCGCACCTCATCCATATCCCGTTTTTTTTTTTCCCTTTCCGGTTGTTTGACCCGCGGAGATCGTGGGCGCATCCCGTCGTGGTCCCTTCTCCCCCGGTTCCATGTTTTTTCGCCCCCCCCCCCCCCCCCCCTGTCTCCGGCGTCCGGCCATCGATCCACGTCTTCTCCCTGCCCGAGCTTGGCCGCTGCACGCAGCTTGGTTGCCGCCGGCACTAGCTCCTCCCCTGCCCGTCCACGCCCACTACAACCGTGCACTCACCTCGGTCGCAGGGCGTCCGACCTCCCCGCTGCGTCTGCCGCGTCTCCCCGCCGGTACTCGGTCCAACCACCTCCCGAGCACAACGCCCAGCCGCCGCTTCTGTTTCCGCCTCCGGCCGCCGGAGATCTGTCGCCGCCAGTCCAATCCGAGCTACTTCCCTTCAGAAGTCCAATCCAAGCGCCTTCTCGGCGGCGTCTAGGCGCCTCACCGCGTGCACGCCTCCCCCCTAGTCGTCGGCTTCAATCATTCCCCATGGACTCTCCAGGTTCCTCATTTTTTCAATTTGCAGAAAGCGACTAAAGATAAGAGTCTTCTTTAATTGTTCTCCATATTTTTTCCTTGCCTGTGTAGGTTCAGTGCCATTACAGTCAGATGATGTGCAGCGAGGTTCATCACAGAACCGCTCAACCAGAAGGTCATATGCGCGGCTTTATCTGTGTTCTTTAACTTGTTATGCTAGCTGTAGGTCTGAGCTTCACCAAACTCCCAAGCCTGTAATAATCTTCAATCTTTTATCATTTTCATCAGTTTGCAAATAAATTGTGTAATCAACTACAACCTAATTGCATTGTTACCACTCCTTGTATTCATTTTACATCACAATTTATGTTCAATTGGTTCTGTATACCAGGCTTGATACTGCTCAGCAGTTGGTTAATAGGATGCCGAGCAACCCGAAGATAGCTGTCTTCGAGAGCACACAGGAGAGGTATGCACGGTTTGGCAATTTTCGTAGTTTACTGGGCTATATACCTTTTATTTACTACCCAAAACACAGTAGCATCTTAAACAAAGCAATTCAGCATTGAGACTCCCTTTTGTATCAATGTATCCTGGCAACAGATGTCCCTGCATTAGAGCCATTGACACAATATGTGACACTTGTTACTCTTTTGCCTAGAGTGCATCAGCAGTGTTTTTTGATTTCTTCATACTCGATCCAATCAAATATACATTTACTATTGTCACCAAATACAAATACTGGGATAGCAAGAAACTAAATCAAACCTACTTTTATGTCACATGCAGATTGTGATCCACTTTCATAAACCAAATAAAGAAATAATCTTTATCCTTATAATCATATACTCCCATCAGTAGAGAATCGTGCTCCATTTTCATAATGTACTAAAAAAGTTATCTTTATCCTTCAAATGATATGCTCAGATTCTTGCAGTATCTTAAAAAAATATTTTCGTGACATGTATGCGAGAAAGGAACTCATATTCAGCAATATAATTTTCTTGTCGGCTCATTATTTTTGCCTGGCCGGAACAAAATTGGACATACCTAATTATGTGCGTTTCTGAAATGGATTCATGTTCAGCAAATAAAGATTCGGCTTGGCTGGCTCCATGTTTTTGTCACTTGCATAGGACACCATTCGATTCATGAATCGCGATAAAGCGTAGTTCGCAAATGTTGCTTCAAGCTCTTAACAGAGCAGCTATTAATATGCATAACTAAGTATGATCTGTAAATATGCTGTGCTCTTTCAACCTGCTGATTTTAAAACTCAAACCTACTTATGCAGTAAAGGGCAGGTTAGATCCCATTCATTTGCTAACTGAATTAGCCTTTAGTTAGTTTTCCGAAATCCTGCTGTCACTAGCTCTCTTCTTAATTTACATATATTGAACTTCATGCTTAAGTATTATTTTTATGCCTAATTTGTGTGACTAATGACAACGCTAGATTAGCTATATGTTTTGATGGATTAATAATACGGTCCACAATTGATCTAAAAGATTTTGCTTTCAGTTATACGGACGTGCAGCAATTACCTTGCCATGGCCGTTCTAGTTTATTTAAATAATGTGTCCTTACCTTCGGATTTTAGACTATTACTCTTGAGTTGACAAGAACAAAAGATTATTAAAACTGATATTGTGGATGACTTCAAATCGCATTGGTAAATAAGATGGTGTTCTGTACCGTGACCTAAGGTTCTTTTGCCCTAGTATATACTTTCTCCTATTTTCTAGCTAATGCTACAATTTCCTATCTTGACAAGATCCTTACCTTTTCTATGGTTGAACTGCAAATATGATGTTGAAGCATGAAGCCTATACACAAGATCCTAACTTTTTCCTAATCTCGAAACATTTTGATTATGTTCAGCGGAAAGAAAATTTGGAAAACATTTTAAATTTTCAATTGACTAGATAATCTTGAGTTTGCCATCCAAAAAGAGTATTTCTGCAATCCAATTTAGCATGTTTGGTTCGAATGGATTGCGTTTCAAATTAAACTATTTTAGCTACTCGTTTTCTAGTCATTTCAATCATCAACTAGGTATAGCATTTCAACTTTTAACGAAATATTAGTTTAGGGCACATGCTCTTAGCGTGGTAGTCAATTGCTTGAATTTTCTTTTCATCTATCAATTATGATATTAGTTTAGCAGAGGGTTTGGGGTTACACAAGAACTGATACATCCTATTTTCCTTTTACTCATCCTAGCAATCAAGCAGCGTAGCACACTTTGGGATCATCCATGTCTGTTACCTCCGGCAGCATGGTGGAGACAAGGGATACTTTTGTGTCTCTGTTCTGGCATCTTGTGCTTCAACTTCGTTATCCATCTAAAAATCTGCATCTAAACTTAGAGATGTGGCTTGCATGTTGTTCTGATCAAGGACACATCCAGAAAGGGTAAATGTCCGAATGCCACTTCTTGAAGTTGTTTTATGTGTGCTAAAATTTATTTTCTTGAAAAAAGAAGTATTTGTCCAAAGGTCTGCTTTCAGTCATCCAGAATGATTCCATTTAATTTAATTTTTATGTGTTTTTGGGTGATTTTTATACCCATGTTTCCAATGATGAGTAGCTACTAAATGACAAACTGAGATTTGGCCTGATGCATTTACATTCCTGAATTTTTAATCATTCCTGGCAATTAAATGCAGTGTTGTGTAATATAAAGAAGTAGCATGCTGAATTCATTTCTCAGTTGTCATGTTCAACAGTATGGAATAATCCCCTATTTGCTTACACCTAGCCGGAATAAGTCCTATTTTCAGTAATCTGGTTATTAACATTATCATAATTCCTTTTAGAAAAAAAAAGTCTAAGAAGGCCTTTTGAGATCTGATTGGTCTATATAGCTTCATGACATAGTTGCCTCCCTTTTTGCTGCTGATTGTCTCCCGAACCAAGCAATTTATTACCAACCATTGTTTTCCTGTAGTGTTGCCTGGGGGTGGGTTTGGGGTGGGGGTGTGTCGGCGCACCCGCTGGTGTTTTCAGTCAATTATCACTCGGTTTCCACTGCTTTGCTTGATTGCTGAGTTGATAGCCATAATTTGTGGTGATGGTTAGCAGTAAGGTGTTTCGGCACACCTGCTGGTGTTTTCAGTTACTTAGCACTCGGTTCCCCCTGCTTTGCTTGATTGCCTGAGTTGATAGACATAATTTGTGGTGATGGTTAGCAGTATGAATGAAATCAGGTATGGGGCATACTTTCTGTTGTAAGTCCAGTCCCAAAATTTAGTGACACCCGGATGCAGAAGCAACCAATTCAGCTTTTTATTGTGTCCCAGATTTAGTAACCTGGTCATTGTGCAGTATCTTTTGGCATTATAAGTCTATTAGCCATCAGACGGTCAGAGCATCTTTGGCGAGTATCACCACATGTTTCAACTATAGAAGGTCCTTTCTTCCACAATATGCTTCTATTAATTTTCATTATCTTAGTAACATAGGTGTCTTAATAACCGCTTGGTCAAATTAGGCATATCCATATCCTTAAGATCGACGTGCATTAGTAATTATTATATAAACAATCATTTGCTGCCGTATAGTAACTTTTGGCATATAACTGAGCTGTTTGATCATGGTGTTGGTGACCCAGTTGAGGACACATATTTGTAAAGCCATGGTAAGTTAATTTCGCAGATAAAAATGTATACCCTGCTTGAGTTAATCATGCATTTGGTCTAACTTGAAAGGTGTTGGACGTGCAGACCTTTTGTATCAATTTAATCTTAGCATCTCCTAACTGTGGAGTGTATGCATTAGCTATTCTTTAAAAGAACCATATTAACTACTGCTAATTTCCCTGTTCTTTCCATGGATGGTTATGTTAAAATCCAAGTTTTAATTTTCTTCCCCTATTCCTGTGTATGCAACTTGTAATCTGTTCCTTTGCATTACATTTCCATGCAAATAATGCTTATGTGACATATTGTGACAGACTGACAGGTCTGTTTTATGAAGTTGTCATTTGTCTATGCACTAATTTCTTTCTTTGCTACTTTGTATGTGCTATGAAATTATTAGCCATTTGTTATCTTGTTATAATAGGATTCCAGTTCTGTTAGATTTGTGACAACTCCTCAAATCTAGATTATGAAAGGTCATCTTCTCTATTACAGGAAAGATGGTTCAGGCCCTGCTAACATGCATTGTAGGAGAGCTGTATCCTCTTTCATAGAATCTGCTTTCCTTCATTGAAAATTGAGTAAAGCAATTTTGATTTATTTTTTCCCTCTTTAGATTTGGCTAATCATTCAATTAATTTCATCCGAAATTTGTCCCTAATGCCACCCCTGAATCTGAAGAGCATTGTGGAAATTTCTTTTCATTTTTTTTTTGACTTTTGCTGATCTTTGTGATGGTGGGTTCATGCAATGCAGATCGTCAATCTGTGTAACAATCTGAAGGAGTCAGAAATGGCACAACTGCGACAGGTTTAGAGAGTCAACAGAAATTGTCGAAATGATTGCAAGCAGAACATGCAAGCTAGAGTAGGATTCAAATATTTGTACTGCTATGTACAGTCTTGTTTTGTTGGTTTTATAGAAACACACGAATAGCATGTTGATTTTGTGTATCTAAATGCAAGTGATGGGCAATGTACCTCCGATTTTTTTTACTCATCATCAGAATTGTTCTCATGCAAATCGCAAATTATTTATTGTTACATCACCGTTCCATGCAATGTTTTCAACTACACAGTATTCACGTTTTGCACACGCTGGTGTATTACTGTATTCACCATGTACGTTTAAATTTTTATGGACAATGTCAAATAAATTTCTTTCAAGAAAAATGTCGAATAAACATCTCCCAAGATTTTTTTCCCGTAGCCTTCACATGATTCGTGTGCGGTAGATGTCTACCAACCCGAATGTTGGGCCCACCACGTGGGGACAGCAGGCTGGTGCGTAGAGCCCACGATCGAACCGGAAGGAGCGCTGCAAAAAACCAGAAGTGCGGAGCCGGGAGGTGCCGCAGCAAAACCGGACGCGGGACGGGGGAACGCCTGGCGCGCTGGCTGGCTCGGGGTCCAAATAAGCTATTTGGTAGCCTGGGTACCGAATAGCAGAGGCCAATTAGTAAATCAGCATATAAAAATGTAAAAGAAAGTATACCAATATCTGAACACTGTTACCTACATTTGAGAATAAAAAATTAAAAACCTGCAAATATGTCTCTTGACCTCATTCCTGAAATACCTCTGTCGATGGAAATTAATCATCAGTATAGTCGTATCAAGTGCAGATGGACCTGGGCAAAAATAATTTGTAGAACAATAGAGTTGGAATATGGATATTATGCACAATAGATTGGAAAAGATTAAGCACATAGCTCAATTTAAGGACAAGGGACTCAATTAGGGATGGGATGAGTTCGATCCAGTGTATTTGAGTTGGGAATAAGCAGCAGTTTACCACCACCTGGCCTCCGCATGGGGATGTGAGGAGAAAAGCGAGTTGGGGGATGGCAAGGGGAGGGAGAACCTCACCTGCTGGCTGCAACGTCGAGGCTCATGAGAAAGAAGACCAGCTGTGCCTCTGCCCTCTGCTCGCGCCTGCTTTCTTCTCCACGGTGAAAAAATCCTCTGGCTACGAGGAAGAGGAAAAATAGGCGGACGAAAAATCCTGGCAGATGAAGAACTTAAAATGGCCGAAGAAACAACATCAAACAGAAATCGAAGCATGCGTCAGTGCAGGAATCGCTACTTAAAAAGAACGCCTAGAGATCTAATAGGCGCAAAACTCAGGAAATCAGATATGAGCAGAACGAAATGGAGAAGCAGACTTTCCGAATCCACGAAGGGGAACACAAATTAATCATCGCAGCAGAAGAAATCGATAGATAAATAAGAAAAATACGAGAAATCGGCTAGAGGCCAGTGCAATGCGCGACCCACTGGCCATGGAAAGAAAGAGCATAAAAGCAGCGCAACCAAATCGTATACGCAGCCACCAGCCACACGCGGTAGCCACTAAATGAGAGAAAAACGAGAGAGAAAACGTGATGCACCAGAGAAGAAAAGAAACGAGGCAGTCTTCGCTCGCCATTCTGCTCTCCTTCTGCTTCTCTCTGTTGCTGTCGCTTGCAGATCCCGTCGGCCTGTTCATTGTTGCCGGCCGCCTAGCCTGGTTTGCTGTCGCTGCCGTCAAGCCTTCCTCCCCGCCGCCACCGCCCTGCACTGGGCGGCCACCACGCGACACTGCATCGCACTCCTGTAGTGTCTAACTTCCATCCACCGTCGCTAGCCCTGGGGTGCGCCGCCGCCGTCGCGCCACGCGTCAGAAGCCCCACAGGCCGCATCACGCCCCAGAGGCCGCGAGACTTCACGCCGCATCAGCCGCCATTGCTAGCCATGAGGGGCACCAATGCAGACGCTAGGCCGTGGAGCAAGTTGGGACCGCGCCGCACCCCGGCGGCTGCGAGTCCCCACGCCGCGACTGCTGCCACTGCTAGTATTAGGGGGCGTCGGAACCGTGCCGCGTCGGAAGCCCGCCTGCCCCACGCCGGCCTTGTGCCGCGCCGCGCCACGACAGCCGCTAGACACCCCCCCCCCCCCCCCCCCCCCCCCAGCGATGGCTAGGAGAGGCAGTGAGGTTGCAGGCCTAGAGTGAGGGAGGAGAAATCGGAAGAAGGAAGTCTAACAACGCCAGGGAGGAAGAAATGACGAGAACCTGACATCCGGAGAAGGTGAGAAAGGTCTGGAGCGGCAATAGCGGGCTACGCTATTGCGGCCCAGAGGAGCTCCCGCTATGATATGCTTGTTTTCTCCGCTAACGAAGCTACGAGCGCGATTGCGGTAATTAGCGGCGCTAAATGTTGTAGCGGATAGAGTATTTTAGCGCCACTATTTGTTGGAGGTCTGCTGCTCACCTTGAACTGCAGTGGCCGCATCAAGAAAGTGACGACAGGGGAGTTCTCGAGGACGATGAGGCACGATGAAGTAGTCTGTCATGTTTATGGCACCCTTGAGGTAGAGCGCTGGCTTGCGAGCGGATGGAAGAGGACTGCAGAAAGGGTTTGCTTTTTCCTAGCAATCGACTCCAGCTAGGATGCGCTCTTTCTAAGGCGAATCCGCGCAATCATCTGCAGGACTGCAGGCCGCTTGCCCGCCTCCGACTTAATCGCTGATTCCCTCGCGCAGGCCTCCTGTCTTGATCCGATTCTGATGGCAGTGCAAACTGGGAGGGAAGGGTGAGCGCAAAGGAGGCAAGGGAGCTCGTGTCCATGGCCGATTTGGGGTCAGACTCGAGGAATTTGTGAGCGGATGCAAGGAATTTGAGGGGCAGACCAAGCAATAGAGAGAGTCTTTTACGTGTATACCATTACAAAAGTTGGTGTTTACGCGTGTGCCATTAAAAACTTCGTAGACACGTGTATACCATCGTCCGAACTTTCTTTTACCTGTATACCATTCCGTCCGTCTTCTGTTAAGGATTAGCGCTGACATGTGGGACCCACCTAAAAGGAAAAGTCTATTTTGCCCCTAAATCCATCACTATGGTTTTCTTCTTCCTCTGCCCTTTTTCTTCCTCCGCCCGTGCGACTGTGCGAGGAACAGCGCCGCTCCTCCAGCATGTGCTCGCCGCCGCGGTCCAGGACGCTGGCGAGGTGCCGCTGCCGCGCCGCCCGTCCCCGGGCTCCTCCACCTCCATGTCGCGTCGCGCCTCCCGTCCCCAGGCTCCTCCACCTCCATGCCGCGCTGCGCCGCCCGTCCCCGGCGTCCTCCTCCTCCACGCCGCGCCAGTCCCCGGCCTCCTCCACGCCGCGCCGCCCGTCCCCGGGCTCCTCCTCTCCATGCCGCGCCGCCGGTCCCCGGCCTCATCCTTCACACCGCGTCGCGCCGCCCGTCCCTGGCCTCCACGCTGCGCCGCCGCCCATCCCAACTCGCGCGCACGCGAGAGAGAGAGAGAGAGAGAGAGTCGGGGAGAGAGCTCCTCCGCTCTCGCCGCCCGAGATCCGTCGCGTGGAGGAGATCCGGCGAGGAGGCCCCCTAGACGCCGAGCCGGAGGGAGCAGAGGCCCCCCAGACGCCGAGCCATGGGGAGCAGAGGCCCCCAGACGCGTTGGAAGAGAAAAAGGAAGAGGGAGGGGAAGGAGATGACAGGCGGGCCCCACATGCTAGTGAGAGGAAGAAGAGGGAGAGGGAAACAGCAGTTGTGGGGCCCACGTTTATGGAGGGGCAAAACCGTCTTTTCTCACCTCCGTTAACCTCTGTTAGCCCTCTTTCCGTCCAAAATGGTACATGGGTAAAAGAAAGTTCGGACGATGGTGTACACGTGTCTGCGAACTTTTTACTGGTACACGCGTAAACACCAACTTTTGTAATGGTATACACGTAAAAGACTCATAGAGAGATTTGGGGGCAGCACCAGAGAAACATGGCAGGATATTCAGTGCAGGGTGTGTGTGATGATTAGGCCGTAGCGGCGCTATCGCGGCCGCGATAGCGGCTATAGCGTTTCGAGAGGGCATAGCCCGCAATTGCCAACATTGGTCTGGAAGTCTAGATATTTTTTGTAACAGTACAATGCGCGTGGAGGTAAATAGCAACCATTGATTCACCATCGGACGCTGTAAAATAATTTTACTACCGTGGACAGGCTGGCTGGCCGCCGAGCCCGGCCACTTTCATATGTAGAGATATGATAAAAAAAATATCATATGTTCCATGTGCTTGATTATATCCTACCCGGTTACGCTGTTCTTGTCCTGCATGATTCTAAACGTCATGCAAGATTCTAAACGCCACCACTGTAACTACTGCTTGCAGATCCATTTGCATTTTGTGAAGAATAGTCCTTTTGCTAATCAGTGTTCTTTACTTGATGACAGGTTTTGACAGGCCCACGGCTCAGACAACCGTTGATATCTTCTTAATTTCTTATATATGGCTATGTTTTTCCGTCCAATTTTAACCTTCCAGTGTGACAAGGATTACTTGAGAAATCAAACCATCATGGGTTCATCCTGCAGAGTTTTGGCTCGACGTGATCATTCCTCGTTATTTACTAAGCATATGCTTGTGACAAAATGTGGTGATGATGGATCGATGCTCAGATCAGACAAGATAATATATGTGTGGAGTTAGGATCAGGTGATCAATCACCCACTCTAACCAAACAATCCTGTGCATGCCATCAGTTATGTTACATGTCTTCTGTGTTATATGTCTGTTTGCAATACATGTGTATGTGCAAAATAAGTATGGCAGAACTGAACAATATTTTCATACCTATCATTGCACGTTGTATTGAGCTTTTCTATACCATGTGATTTCACTCAAAAGACCCTTACATTATTATTCAGACGTATGACAAGTTTAATGATTAATTTACTGGAAGGCATAGGCACCAGATCAATAGCAATTTTCATGTCTCCATTTACTATGTTGAATGAACTGCTCAAATAATAATAATATCTGTTGATCAGTTCAACCTGTGATTACACCTGATGCGAGCTTTCAAGTCAGTCTGGGCTTTGGGCAGATTAAGAATCGTGTCGATAGATTTTCCTGCCCAACTGTTGAAAATTAGCTCCTGTTACACAATCAGTAACTCTTAACAGCTCAACAACAGGCCGGATGAGATCGACTGCAGAGCAGTAAACACTACATCAATACTTCGATAGTTTCTTTTAAAATAAAATGGTTTACAGCTCCCTGTGATAGTTCCTTTTTTTCAAAGAAAATTGTTTACAGCGCTCATATGAAATGAGTTACATCAGGAGTATATTAGTACCAAGCACAATCGCATGCACACCTCCAACTGAGGAAACAAAACAAACTTGAACCAGCCATTCGAAGTTGGACTGAGCAGAGTTTTCCCGTGAAATGATGGGAAACATTTTGCTACTTGACCATGCTACATCAATGAGAAACCTGACTTGGCAACTAGGCCTGGGGTTTGTCCTCAGCTTTCTTAGGCTGTCCACAAAACAGAGTGATCTACTCAGAACTGAGAACATAAAGAAATAGGTACAAAAAAATCTGAACATAAAGGCATAAAGCAAGACATGTTCATTATGCATGTTATCCACAGAACATATGACATACTTTCAAATGCCAGAAGTTTCATCGGAACAACAAATATTAGAAACACAATGATAAAGAACGTTGACTGCAGATTTCTTAGTTTGAGACTAATAAATATGCAAACAAATATTGGGAAAGGAAGCCACATATTCACTTGAACTTTAGTAGCCTAACTGACTTAGCAGTATAACAGCACCCCAAAACCCATGGCATTTCCTGGTGTGCCATCAAAAGCACACAAGGAATTATGAACTTTTTAATGGCATGCTAGGAATTAACTCAATATCCTAATATAATAACACCAAATACCCTATTTGTAGCCTTGAACTTATCTAAATTGAAATTGAAGCTGCTCCTATGGGGTCAAGGCTAGATGCATGTTTAAGACCTAACTAATGTACAATGGTATGGTATAGTTTAGATCATATCCTGCACACAGATATTTCTAAAAGGAACCGTGTACAACAATTCCAGAACATCAAACTAGTTTGAGACCCATACTTGTGCTGCACACTGACAAACCCTGTATAGCAATTGTACTTTAGCATTATACGATTTATACCAAATCTGTATTCTTTGAAGTTTTTGTGCCAATGAAGCAGTGGAAACAACATATTAACTATTGGTATTTGGACACAAAGTTTATTCTTTGTAAACAAATGGAAGGGCTTAAGGAAAATCTCCATCCACAAATCTAAAGGCTAACTGCAGAAGCACATTGTAGCTGTAATCAAGCTTCTAATCATCAATGAACAGGAAGTGATCTGACAATGCTCATATGGTTTCCTCGGAAAACATTGGAGAGCTGCAGAAAATTGGCTTTACGAGCAGCATGAAGGAACAGAAAGCTACATCTATTTTATAAATCACATACGTAGGTCTATTCGTAAACATTGCGCTGCTTGACATAAAAAGTGAACAGAAAAGAAAGTTTAAGCAACATTGCAACAGATAGAGCAACATGGTGAAAAATGAATAAGAAACATAATATAGCATCACCTTCCATGAAATCAAGACACTAAAGCAAATTATGCAAGCATGACCAAATGGCAATAACTTGGAGAAGTTACTCAAAAGAGAAAAATAATCATTACATGGTAAAATAAAAGGTTGAGAACTTTTGCGCAAAAGGTGGAACTGGTGCTAGTTTCCCTTGATAACCTAATCGTATGCCAGCGAATCAGACACATGGACAGGCTAGATGCTAAGGTGCTGCAAAGTAAGCTTATTAGACAGGTTACCAGAAAGGTCTCTGAACTAAGAATAGATAGCTCTTGAGTGGGGGCACTCAGAAGAGGTGCTTAAAAGATGGATAAGATGCTTATATTTCCACAGGGGTTTAATGTATGCTAACAAGGTAGTTGAGCGTATTTAAGCACAAGCTTGCATTGTAGATATTAACTTCTACACCGGTGCTTATTGATGTGACTCTTAAGCACTACCTCGAAGCATCTTGCATTTTGTACATGACCTTACCATTCATGTAATCCTTCAGTCCTAACTTGACCTTCAGACTGTCTAGACAATCTTCTCCAATTTCATGAATGTTTAAGATTTAATGAGTAATGAGGCAGGTAACACTAAATTTACAATTTTGCTCTACAATTATGTACGAATTATCGTACGCAACTGAAATATACATCGTGGTACTTGATTATTGAGCCGTAACTAGAAGCTAAATGAGAAGTTGGCAAGTTTAACACACGTATACATTAACTTCAAGTACAAATAACATAACCCACCAGAGACAATACATTATAGGCAACTGCCAAAGTTTGGCGACAAGCAGATTCATCATGTTTATAAGGTGTTTTTGACAACACATGGCAAACAACATAATCGCACTACACGTCCAAAGCAGTGCAGCAAGAAACACCCACGCACGTAAGGTGTTCGACGAAATGAGAAGGTAAACAGAAAAGGGGAAACGAGCCGTACCTTGATGCCAGGGAACGACATCCTGAGCTCCTCCTCTGGGATGACGACGGGCCACTTCTCCCCGCCGTCGCGAAACATCTGCTCGGTGTCAATAAGCCGCCCCCGGGCGAGGATCTGGTCCCGGATGCCCTGCGCGGTGGCGCCCTCCGCGGCGTCGATTGCCTCCTCTACGCCGTTGAGGTAGGTCACGAGGACCCGCGGCGGCGGGAGAGGAGGCTGCGACTTGGGGTCCTGGGTGGGAGGCGGGCCCGGGAGGCGGCGGAGCTCGACGGAGCAGGCCGGGTTGGAGTCCTTGGCCTTGCGGCCGTTGCACTGCGCCAGGAGCTCCACCGCCGCCGCCTTCCGCGGGTCCAGCGGGCAGTACTCCACCACCACCTTCGAAAGGAACTTGAGCATCTCGCCGCCGGCCCCGCCGCCTTCTTCGTTGTCGGCCTCGCGCTCTCGCCGCAGCCGCCGCTGCTTGGCTCTCTAGAGATTTGGTTGCGGCGCGAGGGATTTCGGGCTTTGGTTGGAAGCTGAGCAACTTTGGTTGGGTTTTGTTCCAATGGGCTCGGCCCAAATATGGTTTTGTATCCTTTTGTATTTATAGTTGGGCACCGCCTGATGTATTTTGCTGATTCTCAAAAAAAAAAAAATGATGTATTTTGCTAACCTGTGATTCTCGTCTCGGTAATTGTTACTATTTTGGTTTTTGGATAGGAGGCAGCAAAAGGAAAGTATAGTCTACTACTATGCTATAGGCTTATGCTTTTTTTTATATATCTCGCATTTTTTTGCTATTTTCGTCTTTTTTTTAAATAGACATGGAAATTTGTCAATATTTTTATGACTCTCGAAGAACAAAACAATTGTATATTCTGTAGACTTAAGCGTCATGTATGTTTCAATCAACATCTGCTTGAGCAGCGCCTAGTTAGAGGAAAGCAGATGCAACAATTCCATGACCAGTGTGGTGCAATTTATGCTTACAGGCATTGTTTGGAAACGGGCTTCTCAAATTTTCCATATTACTACATTAAAAATCACCACGAACGTTAACTAGACATTTTCCCAGATAGGTGTTTCCAGTTGACCACAAATCAGTAACAAATTCAACAATCAATCAGTTTTCCTAAGCGTTGGTTTTAAGCGTGCCTCTTAAGTCTTAACTGTTAGTAGTGACAGAATTGTCTGCATTCCTAAAATATTATGTACAAAATATAAAGTGCTTACAAAACTAAAGATAGGCCAACTACAAGTACCAATGTCTGCAGTTTTTCCGCATCAACGGTAAACCACCAAGCCATCGTTTGATAGAAAGCAGTAACAAGGCATTGAAAAGCAAGACAGATAACATCATAACAGAGTAAACATTTATTCATATCTCCAACATGATAAACAAAATATCAACGCTCTGAGAAATTAAAACTCAATTCATGATTTTGATGATAATACATAAAAGTCTTCTAATGATCAATTAAGTGATGGAACGGTCCAGAGTGGCCTGAAACTTGTCAAAATCACTCAAATTTCCATATAACTGCAGGCTATAAGCAGATCCATATCTATTTTTTTTATCGGAGAACCTTTTTATTTTGATTCTTCAACAATGCATTTCATCTTCATGTCATCGATTCTTCAAACGACACACCATTCAGGTAATAGCTTCATTCCAGTATATTCCAAATGTCATTCAATCTAACCTTCAAAGAACAGAGGCGGTCTGATCAAAACCTTCCAATCCAGAAAATTGCTAAAAAGGGGTTTTAATGATAAACTAAAGTAACAATATCTAAAAAACATAAGAAATTTACCTCCACTGCTATAATGGCAGATTTGAGATGCCAATCCGTAGAATTCACGTCTGCAAGTGTGAGGATGTGCCCTGATGCGAATGCAGCCATGCAAAATGACAAGCATTAGTATTTTGACATAGCAAGTGAACATCCATACTTGAAAGAAAAAGAACACAAACATACCGAGAGCACTGGCAGACACAAAAGTGCTACAATACTTGACCAAAACATCAATTGGTGGCCTGTAGTGTTCATGTCCAAAGGCTCCAAAACATGCCCTGTGCACAGCCATACAAAGTGAGACACGCGGTTAGTGCTAGTTAGTGTTTTGACTTTTGGCTCACATATAACAAATAGTGGTAATGTGCATGTTAAACATAAAAACCAACGCAAACATACCAGTAGCTCTGCCAGACGCAAACGCAGTTGTATTTATGAACACGATAACGCAAGCATTTGAGCTGTTTGCCTCCAATGCAGCTTTTGCAAAAAGCAGATGTGCCGTTGGCGAAAGCTTTCTGCAGCGGCATTATCGAAGCCTTAGTCATGACGTAACAGTAGGAATGGTGAAAATAATCAAGGTTGATACTTCTTACTTTTAATAATCAAGGTAGTAGTGACACCCTGCAGCCTTCTGCTCAGTGTCCTTAGTAGATCCTAGCTTGTTAATCCGAGGCCTGTAAGTTGTTGGATCTGTCCTAAAAGTGACATCCAGATGCTGTGGTAAAGACGGAGATTCAAAATGTCAAAAAATATCCATTGAAATAATCTAGAACATTTAGTATTTATATCTTTCATCCTGCATACCATAAACTACCAGTACTCTAATTATTAATAGGCTATATTCAAATTTCCAAGAATCTTTTGGATGTGTCAGCAAATGCTTACAAGAAAGAATGGTGGTAGGGAAGGGAAGGAAATATGAACTCAACTGATAGAAAGCGGTTCATCCCAGATGCAAGGGGTTCAGGCACATTTGCAGTACAGTCAACAGAAGGTTTCCCCTCAAAAACGATGACCTTGTCAGCAAGGTATGTTGCCATGATAAAATCATGCTCAACAACAAAAGCTGTTTTCTTTTCATGAAGGATAAATCTTTTTATGACCTTTGCTGCTAGAAGTCGCTGCTCTGAATCAACATGAGCACTTGGTTCATCGATGAGGTAAATATCAGCAGGCTGCACGTAGAAACAAACAATGTGAGGTGCTTCACAAGACATATATTTCTTAGGGAATATAAAAAGCACTGAGGTTAGTGAGAATATGATGTATCAATATGACATATTGCACATGAGTATCTGTAAATATTTAAACTTTCACGGTGTTCTCCAAAAGTTTGCAGGTGGCATTCCAAAGAGAACTTTTGTACCAGCAAATCTGAGGTAAAGAATGCAGGGAGTAATCTAGTGTACTCTTACCTTTCCAAGACAAAGACAGAGTGCAACCCTTTGTAGCTCCCCACCAGAAAGATTTGCAAACTGCCTGTCCATGAGTTCTTCAATTTTCAGTGGTTTCATGACATCAGATCTGAATTGTGCGTGACTGCAAGATCCTGGTATTTTCTTGTGTAGAAGCTCTCTGACTGTAGAGCTAGTTTTAGGTATCAGTTCCTGAGGTTTGTATGAGACTGTATATGCAGGCATATCAACTTCTTCATCACCCACTTTATCTGGCTTAACTCGTCCTTCCTGATAGTCAGATGAAAACCAATGATAAGAGAGGATCCTAAAATTATATCTTCCATCGCTGCAAAACATATTTGTAGAACAATGAGACGTACCAGCATACGGATAAATGTTGTCTTCCCAGTACCATTCTCACCAAGCAGTACAATTATTTGAGAACCATTAAAGCTTCCCTCCATGACTGAAAGCTTGAAGCCAGATCTTGTTTTCACCATGGAAGGATATTTGTAGCTTTGGTACGTCTCACCCTCTGTTATGTCCTCAGTAGACTCAGTAACCTGGTAAACCAAAATCAGACTCAGAACAGGAAGCAAGTAAATCAGCTCTCAGAAATGTTACTACAATAATAGTACTTACTCTAAATGTAAGTTTCTCGTCACGGAAGCGCATATTTTCTGATGGGATAAAACCATTGAGGAAAATATTGATTCCTTCTCTAACTGAAGAGGGCGAAGTGACGACACCATATGCTCCGGGACTCCCATAAAGACAGCATATGTAGTCTGATAGGTAGTCAAGAATGCTAAGATCATGCTCCACTACAATTACGTAGCTGAAAAAGTGAGATAAAAAATTACTGTCTGCAGAGTAGATAACTCAAAAGTATGAACTGACTTATGTAAGTTGACGCTACTTTTTGGGCATAAGTAATGAACGAATAACTTGTGCAGCTTTCAGCCTTTGTTTCACATCCAGATAGCAGGATGGCTCATCGAACATATAAACATCTGCATTGTCCATAGCTCGAGCAGCAATTGCAAATCTCTGGAGCTCGCCACCAGATAGATCTGAGACATTTCGGACCATTACTTGTTTCAGTTCAAGAATTTCACACAGGGTATCTTTGACTTGTCTCTTGTCCATCTTATCAAGAAGGTCACCGACTTTCCCTTTAACATATTTTGGAATATCATCAAGGTACTGACGTTTAATTGTTGCCTGCCATTAAAATGCATTAGAGCGAACACAAAATACACATATTTATAAGCAGCCACAAGTTATAAAAATTTGCTCAACAACTACATCAAATGAATATGTAGTCGAGTAAGAATTAATCATGGCCAGCAGAGCAAAACACTTTAATTATGCATTAACCAATAAAGATATAATGAAGATTGAAATAAACTAAAATTATCTGTTATATTTGCATCATTAAAATTTTCATCAGAAAAGTGTAATTCAATTGTAAAATGGAACATGACCATGAATGACTACTTAATTTTTTTTGTGATGTCATGTCAAGAAAACTTGATGAGGAAAAACATTGTCATGTAGTGGACAAAACAGAACAATAATTAACATTTTATTTGGTAAGTCACAATTTATAAGTAAATAATCATAGAAGTACCTTCATTTTATCTTCCAAGAGGCGGGTAAAGTATTTCTGAAGTTCAGAACCGCGAAAATGTTTAAGAATTTCATCCCAACTAGGGGGGTCCTGTAAATGTGGAGGATAGTTTCATAGCCTAAAGTGACTTTTACAATAAAGTATCCAAAAGGGAGCTCAAGTTTACTTACCGTGAATTTACCCAAGTTGGGCTTCAACTTTCCAGCCAGAATTGAAAGTGCAGTTGACTTTCCAATGCCGTTTGTCCCTACCAAGCCAAGAACTTGCCCAGGCCTTGGAACAGGCAGCCTGCAGAAGATTATGAAAGTTCAGAGAGAAGGTTAATTGCATCTAAAAGGCAAAGTGGCGTTAAGTATCACTTTGGGGATAAATGTCATTCAATATATAATAACGGTAAAAGGAAAAAAGACTTATTATATGACTTAAAATAGGGTATGATTGAGTACCACAGAGATAGGAATGATCATTTTACCTATGAAGTTTGAAGGAATTTGGTCCATAGCGATGTGTTGTCTCCTTGTCAAGTTCCCTTGGCAAGTTTATAATTTGAATAGCATTAAATGGACATACCTGCAAGAAGCACAAGGCAGTTATATTAAGAACTAGCCTTGGGTCAATATCTCTAAGATAATCTGAAATGGAAAAAAGAATTAACCTTCACACAAATACCACATCCAATGCACATATCCTCAGAAATCAAGGAGGTTTTTGATGATGGCGTAACTTGTATGCACTGACGCCCTGTCAAGGTGAATAATGAAGGTCATATGGTAAACAAGGGAAACATAATTCAGTAAATTAAACAGAGCCGTAGTAAAGCTAAACTATAGCATAGTACAGAAATATTACACAAACCTACATTGAAACCTTTGATAGACATCCTTAGATTAGATACAATAGTAAGATTTTTTTTGTTGTCCTCAAAGTTTTCCCTTTCCTTTAGAGTAATCGTATTATGTACTGGCATGACTCTAATATCAGGATTATGTAGCTACATATTTTTTGAGAATTTTGAACCATACCAATTCAGATAATTCTTGTCAGAATTAAATTAGTGAACCCAAGAAAGAGCTGAAATGAGTGGGTATGACAAGCATATGTTGTATATAGTCATGAGGACTATCGATTTGATCAGCTTAAATGAATCTCCATAAAGCTCTGGTTCAAAATAATATTTTGGCCTATTTAGACAGAATGGAGAATAGTAATTGTTGTTTCAACTAAGAGAAATTTTTATCATTTCACATTGGCATAAATATTTTTCAGCAAAATTTGAAGGCACATGTGCTATTCGGCAACTAAGATGCAAATTTTTTGGAAGCATTCATAAGCTCTGGTTCAGTAAGGTACTTGGCTCCTCATTCATTGGGATAAGATAATAATTGCATCCTCACATGTAGACAGTGTTAAGATAACTACACGTGTTACAGTAACATGGATGAACAAAGATTTCCAGCTAGAGAATATGCTCATAGCTTCGGTCGGCATGCTAGAAGTTGAGTTCAAATTATATATTTCAAATAGGGATCCAAATAATTCTAAACTTGTATTTGGCAATATACAAATCTTAATATACGAATCCTGGGTTCAAACCGGGCGATTCCATCGCGCCACGCGGCCCGTTAACCCGCTAACCATTGGATCTGGCGAGCTCAAGATATTGACCGTTCGATCGGAGTTCGTGCGGATCTCGCGCCCATTCAGCAGCAAACCCGAAGTTCGTGAATCCTCGCGAACCTCGCCGACCTCATCGCCTCCGCCTGTCGCGCTGCCCATGTCTTCCCTCCACCTGACGGCGCCGCTCGCCGCCCTCCACCTGCCGCCTCCCATGCCACGGCCTCCGCTTCGTCGCCCACCTCACGCACCTTCCTTCACTGTAGCCGGAGGACGAGGAGGAGCAGACCTGCAGCAAAACGACCGCGCGCGAGAGTAGCCAGAGACGAAGGGCGCGTCAAGGAGACAGGGTGCGTGGATACGCACACCACCGCTCTGAAATCCGCAAGCAGCAGCAGGTGAGGTGGAGGACGAGGAAGCATCAGGAGCTCCCCACCCCTCTCCATCTCCCTGGACACCATCCTTGCTCCTAAACTCGGCCCCTGCTGCTGTCATGACGGTGCTCGCCGCGGACAAGCACTAGCGAGCCAAAGGCCCCAAGCTCCCAAGTTGCAAGCTCGCCGGACGCAACCGCTTCCATTAGAGACGTCAGGATGGTGTTCGATGAAATGCCGACCCGAGAAATCGTATCCTAGAACGTCCACAGGTCTGTATCGCTGCATCCTTGTATATTGTACTGCTCATCGCTTTGCTATATGAAAGACAAATGATTATAGTATAGTAACACTGGCCAAATCCAGATAAAGGCCCGCGGCAAATTGTAGCTGTGAAATCTTCGTTGATTCCTTGGGAAAGATTGTACAAATCTGTCCCCTCCTGTAACATTTTCCCATCTATTTCATCCTTTCTGTTGACAACATTGTTTGCCTTGTTTGATTGATCCATCGTGATTATTAGATTGATATGACATGAAAGGCTACACCATCAGGTCATTGTTAAAAGCTTCTAAAATTCCTGCTCTACTCTGAATGTAAAAAGATTGTGGCTTCCTATAATTTGTTATCTTGGAGTCATGCAAGCTAGGTGTAGATCAATTAAATTTGGAATGGAAAAATATAATAGTTTGTAGACTTTGTTACATGTTACCTTTTCAGTTCACAGCATCTAGACTTCATTCTGCTTATTGGATAATAAACTGAATTTTATTTCAACTCAGCCATAGAAAAGTAAATTTAAACCGAAAAATACTTCATAAATAATTTACTTTGTGCCCAAATTTCCATCTGAAAAAAATAGTTCAGTTAGGGGCATTGCCCACCAATATGTTTGCATGAGCTGAAAAAAAAGGCTGCACTTGACAACTGATGAATTATATCACATGGGAACTCTGCTATGAATTATGTTCGCATGGAAACTCTGCTATGTTCAGATAGACTCAATTTATGTTTATGGGCATATTCAAATATCTTACTGAACTTTGTGGATTTTGATATTATTACAAAATTGTATCTAATTGGAAAATCTTAAATCCAATACAATTTTGTGACTTCAGGCATATTCCTATATGTATGTAAACTCTCCAACCAAGGTACACAACCCGTCACATGTTATTATTAGATATAAAACCATGTCACCGAGGTGCTATCCTCTGTAGGGATGTACAGATTTTAGTGACACATATTAAAATTTTGTAGCTTTGCAAGTGTCATTTATGAATTGTCTCACAATTAATATCATCCATAATTTATCAATTGTTTCACAATTCTTGCAGAATTCATGTCCCCTTCTCCCATATAACCTGCTATGTGTGCAGTCCTCATGTTAATTCTTGCTCTACCTTCTCTCAAGCTAATTTCCTGCAGAGGTATACCATTATATCTTAGCATTCTGCGCAAACTACATATATTTTGCATGCATTCTTGGCTACCTTCTCAACGCAATGCTCCTGCAGGATTTAGATTCATGGCTGTTCGGGTGGTGGATCTCCCGTGGTTCATTTTTTATTTAGATTTAGTGATGTAACAGTAGCTTTGATCCCTCGATTTAGATTCTGAGCTACTGTATTTTAGAAGTGTTTCGATTATTCACCAACGGAGTGCTAAAATTCTCACCAGAGATTTGTAGAATTTCGTGGTGCTCATCCTCTTCTTGAACAATGATTCAGAATCTGAATCTTGAAATGTCTTATGGCACACATTGGTATGCTGATTGGGTTATTTCAAAAATTATCCTTTTCTACTTCGGTCAATTGATCTGTTGGCGTCATAGATCATGAGTAATTGAGTAACTTCAAATTTAAACCGTCCTGTTATGCTCCTCACCTCGTTATATTGCTATTCTTTACGATTCTTTCGTTACTAAGTGTGAGGTTATTTTCCTTATATACAAAATCGACATCTATCCATAATGTTTAGGCCTACATACTACATGTTTCGTTTGCAACCAATCTAAGAAATTCAGTTATCACATGACAACAGAAAAAACACTGGCCAACTCCAAGATGGCGCGGCAACGCCGCGCCCCTGCGTTTTCTAGTCTCGGACTAAATGTGGGTCAAAGATTATGTCTGAATATCATGTGTACGCGACTTGCAAACAAATAAATGGAAGGTCCAAGTAACTCCTATAAAATTGATGTGGTCTGCGGTTACCAAAAGGGTGTGTTTGAAGTTGATGAGTGGTAAGCAATTGTACCGGAAAGGCCATAAGTAATCCAAATCTTCATTTGTAAATGAAATTAAACTTGTGATCTTCCAAAGATGTCTATAATATGTACCGCCTGGACCAAATGCTAATCACAGGCACCATATATTACCGCTGAAAGCACAAGCGGCAATGCAATCAAAATAAAATTGGATTCCCAGGCCATGAAGCTGATGATGACGTACCGGTGGCGTTGACGGGGCAGCGCCTGCGGCACTCCTGGCCGCACTTGTCCGGCCGGCACCGGTCCTCCAGCACCACCGCGATCCGGCTCGACCGCCCCGACATCCTTCTCCTCTCCTTTCTCAATCAGCCGGCCCGTGCGCTTACAGATCAGGGGCAGGGCACCGTACCCCCGGGTTCTCTGCTCTCTATCCCCGGATCGATTCGCGGGTTTCAGCTAGCTGTGCCTATCGATTGGCGGGAGGAGATCGAATATAATTCGTCCTCTCAGACTGGGGTGGAATAGGAAACGGTCGCCTCCCCAGACTGCTGCGCCTTGGGTGGAGTATATGCAGAGGAGACGGGAAGGATGCCTTGGGGGTCAAGTTGTGTGACCCCTTCCTTTTTTGCTGACGCCACGGCGGCGGTGGCCTGGCTGACACGGTCGTCACTTTTCCGGTCCGCCCTCTTTTTTACTTCACCGAGACTAATACCCTCCTCCCACGGTACCTTCTCGCTATCGTTCGTGATTGATGCTGACCGATTTTTTTTTATCTCCTTTATTTGGTCTGGTTTCCAATTAGTGACGTGATCTCCTGCCTATTATATATTCTCCTTCCGTGCAGATGTAGCCATCAATCATCAATAAATCCAGTAATCTGCTGCCTATTCTTCTCCTACGCGGTAATGTATCGATCAATCGGTGCTTTCCTATTCTTCTCCTGCCAACAAATATTACCCAGTGCTGCCAGTCAACATCGTTCTCGCGCACGCTGACTAGCTTGCCCCGTCAAGGCCACCGGTACGTCATGGTTGCAGTTACCGAAAGGGCTTGGAAACAATAAAATTGGATTCCCTGGCCGTGAAGCTGATGACAGGAGACTGGAACCATTAACGTAGCATGCGCTTCGTCGACATCTGCGCCGACGTGAGCTACCTCTACACCATGCTGCCGAGGATGATCCAGGTGGTGGCGCTCCTCCACCCCGTGATCCCGACAGGGCGACAGGGTCTACTTATTCCTCGGCTCTAGCATCTTCGCCGTTAATTTGCCGCTCAGGGATGTGGTGGAAGTCAGTGCCAAAACCGCCACCGCATTTTCGAAGCTCCTCCCACTTCGTCCATGTATGGAGGCCGGGATGATCATTCATGTACTATGTGTCCTCTTCTGGCATGGAAAAACTTTTTCTTTTGCTCTCGTATGCTTTTGTTGACCATGGTTAATCTTATCTTCTGTAGGGCCTGATGTTAAGAAATTGATAAAAAAAGGTTTAAAACACCTCGGAGCAAGTTAGCCTAATGTCACTGAAAAATTCTTAATCTGATTATTTGTGAGAATTTGGTCAGAGGTCCATCAACTTGTAGGAAGGTGTCACTTAGGTCCATCAACTCTGAAAGTGCATTTTGGGTCCATAAACTTTTTAAGTGATTCACTGTAGGTCCATACCCCTTCGTTTATGTTTGTATTTTACAAAAGCCTCCCTCTATTTCTTTTTCTTTCACATGGATAGCCTCGCGCTGCCGTTCATGCCGACCAGCGACAATGCAAAAGAGTACCAAGAACGCAAGAATATGCGGGCGCTGCGGCTGCTATAACAGCGCTGCAACAGCGACGCGAGGTGGTTCTTGGTATGGCCGTGACACGAGGCCGCGAGCAAGCACGCTGGCGGCATCTGGTAGGTCTCGTCCCTCAACATCGAGAGATCGAGGACAGTGTCCTAGCTCAACGAGCACGCAAGTGGTGGCCGGCGGCATGGGCCTCATCGATTGGCTACATACTCACGCGGATGAAGCTGCTCAAATTAATCGCCAGATTACACAGATTAGAACCTTTTTTTTCGGATGGATAGTGGCCGAAAGCACGGCGGTGCTGTTTTCAATTGGAAGGTTCCAATAAAATTTCAGGAAACCATGCACCATGAGGGCGGCCATGGGGTTGCAACGCCGCGAGTGTAGGACGAATGCTCAGGACAGGAGTGCGGCGGCGCAGGGTTGTCTATGTGAAAGAAAAAGAAACAGAGGGAGGTTTTTGTAAAATAAAAACATAAACGAAGGGGTATGGACCTCTGGTGAATCACTTAAAAGTTTATGGACCCAAAAATGCACTTTCAGAGTTGATGGACCTAAGTGACACCACCTTACAAGTTGATGGACCTCCGGTGCATTTTACTCATAAATAAATTTAAGTAATACATATTGTATGTCAAATAAAAGCAAGTCAACAAATTATTCTACGTCAAATATTCTAAGCCACTTAATATTGTAAGTCAAATAAAAAAATTCAAGTCAAATAATTATTCTATGTCAAATTATTATTAACCCTAACTATGAAATTAATACATGCAGCTGGCGGCGTTCTTCATGCAGGTCCGAAAGGCTTACCTGCGGCCGGCTTCAGATGAGCTCGCGTCGCCGCGGCGGTCGGTGGCGGTGCTCGGCAGTCGCGGGTAGCACGCGGCCGGCTTGAGACGAACAGCCGTTCGCAGGCGGCTCGCTTGAGACGAGCTCGCGTTCGTCGGTCGGGCCGTTGGAGGCCGCACGGTGGCGGCGGGGGCGAAGGGTGGCCGGGCGCATCGGGCTGGCGGCCGAACGGCGCATAGGCCCCGCAGCGGCAGTGCGCGTAGGGCAGGGCGCGGCCGGGCGTCGCGGGCGGCGCGCGTCGGGCCGGCCGGGCAAGCTGGTGATGGAGGCTGCGGGCGGCGGGGCGGACGTCAGGCGACGCGCGGGCGGCGGCCGGGAGCATCGCGGTTGTGGCCGGAGGGCGCGGGGTGGTGCGTCCGGGCGCTTCGGGGGGGCGGCTCGGCCGTCGGCGGTGGCGGGTGGGGGCGTCGGGGTCGAGGCCGGGCGTCGGGGCGGCCGCAGCCGGACAGCGGCACGACGGCTTGAGGACGCCGCGACAACGGTGGAGGGCGGCGTCAGGGGTGGAGACGGTGGCGCGGCGGCTTGGGGACGACGGTGGCGCGAAGCGAGCTTGCCGAGGAAGGGCGTCGGCGTCGGGGTGGAAGTCGAGGTCGGGAAGGCTCCGCCCGCCGCGACGACGCGGCGGGCGGAGACGGCCGGGCGAGCGGCGGCGGCGGCGGCGGGGTCGACGGGGAAGACGAAGCGCAGCGCAGGGTGTGGGAGGAGAAGACGAAGACGGCGGCGCTGCTGAAAATTTCTAAGTGTTGTATATATATAGGGAAGACATTTAGCACCGGGTGTATCCACGACCCGGTGCTAAAGGTCCTTTAGCACCGGTGTAGCCAAGGCCTGGTGCTAAAGGTTTAGGGTTAGCACCGGGTCAGTGCTAAATGTTCGCCGCCGGGCCAAACGAAACAAGAGCACCTTTAGCACCGGGTCTTACATAAGCCCGGTGCTAAAGGTGCCCCAGTTTCGTTTGGCGCCACTTTTTTTGCGTAATTTTCTATTTGGCATCGGGTTTTGCAAATATCTGGTGCTAAATTCAATATATTTGTTATATATTAAATGGAACAGAAAAAATAGTTTAATATATTTGTTTAGGTTATAATTAATACATTATTACCCACGTCTGTTTAGGTTAAAATAAAATATTGAGCATAAAAAGTTTAATATATTTGTTATATGAAATAAAACAAAAAATAGTTTAAATATTAAGGGCATTTGTGTAGGTTATAAAAAAATAATATTAGTCTTAGGTTATAATTAATACATTATTAGCCACATCTGTTTTGTGATCGTGACGTAGATAGGGTGTCTCCTCTGCTGCTAACAGGATGCTGGGTCAGCAGCCACCGAGAATGGAGGCCGACCGTCGAGCAATCATAATCTTCATGTGTCTTATCCTCAACTCCTACGATTTTCTTTTTCCAGGAAGAACTATATGACGCTTGGCTCACTCTTTGATGGGTCCGATTGGTTGCTCGTCCCTTTCTTGTGTTTGCTAGCCATGTCTTTATATAAAAACTTGTGTCACATCTTTGGCTACGACGAACGGTTCGTCTAGAACCCAATCTTGTTTAGGTCCACTATAGTCATCCCCATACTCATCAATTGTAACTCCTCCTGCAGTCAGTTTCACCCATTGGCACTTAAAAGAGGGATCTTCAAAGGTCCATATTCCAGTTCCCATACTCTCCTCTATGACACTCATATATGAGTTCTTATTGCCATTGATGTCGGTCGCATCGATCCGGACACCCACTATTTTGGTTGGTACTTCTTGTCTTGGGCTCTAGTATAAAATGTATACCCATTATTTCGTAGCCTTGGAATTTTAAGATCGTGGTCGATGGACCCCTAGCAAGAAAGGCTAGTTGTGCATCAATACCCACAACACCCATCAGACGTTCTCGCAATCAGCGAAACTACTATTGTGATGACATTGAATAAAGGTCTCAGTCTTTCCTGGATTTTCTTCGTACAGAACCTTCATGTGCTCCTCGATGTATGGAGCAACTAAGGCTGACTACTGTAGAATTGTGAGATGTGCTTTATGAATGTCAGCATGTCTCTGATTACCATCGTCTTTTTCTTTTTTCCTATTGGCCATGTCCACCAAGTCGCCCATCATGAAT